>OY293312.1:0-600000 GCA_958502075.1 Orchestes rusci
AGATGTTTGAAAACTTGTATCGATAGAGACCGTTTCAATGAGTAAATTTCTGCCAAAAAATCTCAAATATCCGGGTGCACCCACTTATAACCCACATTTTCAAAAGAAGAAAAACACACAAAAAATCAAAAAAAAAGGCACAAATCATTTATTTAAAAATCGGAAAAAATTCGAGTCGATAGTTGTGCATAAACTTCATTAGAATCAAAAAAAAAAAATCGAAAAAACCGTCAATTTTTTCCAAAAAAAAATCAAAATGCAAAATTTTTAAAGAAAAATGAATGAAAAGTATTGAAAATCGATATATTTGAGTTTGAAAAAAATACGTCCATAACTGATAAAAAATAAGAAATCTAAAAAAAAAAAAAAAAATCCAAAAAGTCAAAATTTTGAAAAATTTTGAAAAAAAAAAAAAAATGAAAAATCATCAAAAATCGATTACAAAACATGTTTATAGCTTGTGATAAAATTTTCACCCATTTTGAATGAAATTTGAATGAAATAAAGGAAGATTAAGAAAAATATAAAAAAAAAAAAACATCTAAAAACAGTCAAACATGATCAAGGAATATTTTAGATGCATGAAAAAAATTTTTTCCATCAATTTTGAATCAATTTTGAGTGGAAAAATGCAAAAATAAAAAAAAATAAAAAAAAAAAAAAAATTCAAAAACAGTCAAAAATTGTTAAGAACCATGATAATAACGTGTGGACAAATTTTCAGCAATTTCGAATAAAATGCAACTGAGTTATTTTAATAATTGAATTGTATTCTCATGCAATCGCGCGGAAAACAAATTCAATAAATACAGCAGCTCCGAACGAAATATGCGTAGTATGCAGGTGAGTGATTTAAGTGGTACATATTATAACATTAATAATTCGTCTAACTGACCACTCTGCGGGCAGGCAAATTTTTTTGGGTTATTGTTGTTTCAGGTAGCATTTTGCGTCGAGTACTGCTCCCAGGGAGTGCATATGACGAGATTTGACCTGAACTAACCCAAATTGGATCAAATTGACCTGAAACTGACCTGAATTAACCCAAACTAACCCAAATTAACCCAAGTTGACCTTGACCTTTTAACCTCTTGTTATTTTACCTTTTACCCCACCCAAAGCCCCTATTTCCTCACAATCCCGTAAGCTTGTCAACTATTATAATAAAATATGTATTGAAACATTCGAATTCCAAAGGGAAATATAGGTGATAATCTCAGCTTAATAAAAAAAACCAAAAACAGTCAAAAATGATTGGGGAACGTGAAAATAGCATATTAAAAATGTTTTCCGTCAATATTGAAGGAATTAAGAATGGAAAAACACAAAAATAAAAAAATAAACAAAAATAAAAAATTTGAAAAAATGCCCAAAATCAATCAAGAAACATGTAAAATGCATGCTAAAAATACTTGTCATTAATTTTGAGTGAGTTTTGAGTGAAAAAAATGCAAAAATAAAAAAAAAAAAAAATATAAAAAGATCTAAAAATAGTTAAAATCAATCAAGAAACATTTTAGATGCATGTAAAAAATTTTTTTTTTCAATTTCAAATAAATTTTGAATGAAAAAAATGCAAAAATAAGAAAAAATATAAAAAATAAAAATTTTCAAAAACAGTCAAAATCAATTGAAAACCATCAAAAATACATGTAAAAAAAATTTCATTAATTTTGAATGAAATTTAAGTGTCAAAAAGACACTTTTTAAACTGACCCAAAACTGACCCATCGCATTTACCGGCAAACTGTAAACATTGACAGATGTTTGAAAACTTGTATCGATAGAGACCGTTTCAATGAGTAAATTTCTGCCAAAAAATCTCAAATATCCGGGTGCACCCACTTATAACCCAAACTAACCCAAACTAACCCAAACTAACCCAAACTAACCCAAACTAACCCAAACTAACCCAAACTAACCCAAACTAACCCAAACTAACCCAAACTAACCCAAACTAACCCAAACTAACCCAAACTAACCCAAACTAACCCAAACTAACCCAAACTAACCCAAACTAACCCAAACTAACCCAAACTAACCCAAACTAACCCAAACTAACCCAAACTAACCCAAACTAACCCAAACTAACCCAAACTAACCCAAACTAACCCAAACTAACCCAAACTAACCCAAACTAACCCAAACTAACCCAAACTAACCCAAACTAACCCAAACTAACCCAAACTAACCCAAACTAACCCAAACTAACCCAAACTAACCCAAACTAACCCAAACTAACCCAAACTAACCCAAACTAACCCAAACTAACCCAAACTAACCCAAACTAACCCAAACTAACCCAAACTAACCCAAACTAACCCAAACTAACCCAAACTAACCCAAACTAACCCAAACTAACCCAAACTAACCCAAACTAACCCAAACTAACCCAAACTAACCCAAACTAACCCAAACTAACCCAAACTAACCCAAACTAACCCAAACTAACCCAAACTAACCCAAACTAACCCAAACTAACCCAAACTAACCCAAACTAACCCAAACTAACCCAAACTAACCCAAACTAACCCAAACTAACCCAAACTAACCCAAACTAACCCAAACTAACCCAAACTAACCCAAACTAACCCAAACTAACCCAAACTAACCCAAACTAACCCAAACTAACCCAAACTAACCCAAACTAACCCAAACTAACCCAAACTAACCCAAACTAACCCAAACTAACCCAAACTAACCCAAACTAACCCAAACTAACCCAAACTAACCCAAACTAACCCAAACTAACCCAAACTAACCCAAACTAACCCAAACTAACCCAAACTAACCCAAACTAACCCAAACTAACCCAAACTAACCCAAACTAACCCAAACTAACCCAAACTAACCCAAACTAACCCAAACTAACCCAAACTAACCCAAACTAACCCAAACTAACCCAAACTAACCCAAACTAACCCAAACTAACCCAAACTAACCCAAACTAACCCAAACTAACCCAAACTAACCCAAACTAACCCAAACTAACCCAAACTAACCCAAACTAACCCAAACTAACCCAAACTAACCCAAACTAACCCAAACTAACCCAAACTAACCCAAACTAACCCAAACTAACCCAAACTAACCCAAACTAACCCAAACTAACCCAAACTAACCCAAACTAACCCAAACTAACCCAAACTAACCCAAACTAACCCAAACTAACCCAAACTAACCCAAACTAACCCAAACTAACCCAAACTAACCCAAACTAACCCAAACTAACCCAAACTAACCCAAACTAACCCAAACTAACCCAAACTAACCCAAACTAACCCAAACTAACCCAAACTAACCCAAACTAACCCAAACTAACCCAAACTAACCCAAACTAACCCAAACTAACCCAAACTAACCCAAACTAACCCAAACTAACCCAAACTAACCCAAACTAACCCAAACTAACCCAAACTAACCCAAACTAACCCAAACTAACCCAAACTAACCCAAACTAACCCAAACTAACCCAAACTAACCCAAACTAACCCAAACTAACCCAAACTAACCCAAACTAACCCAAACTAACCCAAACTAACCCAAACTAACCCAAACTAACCCAAACTAACCCAAACTAACCCAAACTAACCCAAACTAACCCAAACTAACCCAAACTAACCCAAACTAACCCAAACTAACCCAAACTAACCCAAACTAACCCAAACTAACCCAAACTAACCCAAACTAACCCAAACTAACCCAAACTAACCCAAACTAACCCAAACTAACCCAAACTAACCCAAACTAACCCAAACTAACCCAAACTAACCCAAACTAACCCAAACTAACCCAAACTAACCCAAACTAACCCAAACTAACCCAAACTAACCCAAACTAACCCAAACTAACCCAAACTAACCCAAACTAACCCAAACTAACCCAAACTAACCCAAACTAACCCAAACTAACCCAAACTAACCCAAACTAACCCAAACTAACCCAAACTAACCCAAACTAACCCAAACTAACCCAAACTAACCCAAACTAACCCAAACTAACCCAAACTAACCCAAACTAACCCAAACTAACCCAAACTAACCCAAACTAACCCAAACTAACCCAAACTAACCCAAACTAACCCAAACTAACCCAAACTAACCCAAACTAACCCAAACTAACCCAAACTAACCCAAACTAACCCAAACTAACCCAAACTAACCCAAACTAACCCAAACTAACCCAAACTAACCCAAACTAACCCAAACTAACCCAAACTAACCCAAACTAACCCAAACTAACCCAAACTAACCCAAACTAACCCAAACTAACCCAAACTAACCCAAACTAACCCAAACTAACCCAAACTAACCCAAACTAACCCAAACTAACCCAAACTAACCCAAACTAACCCAAACTAACCCAAACTAACCCAAACTAACCCAAACTAACCCAAACTAACCCAAACTAACCCAAACTAACCCAAACTAACCCAAACTAACCCAAACTAACCCAAACTAACCCAAACTAACCCAAACTAACCCAAACTAACCCAAACTAACCCAAACTAACCCAAACTAACCCAAACTAACCCAAACTAACCCAAACTAACCCAAACTAACCCAAACTAACCCAAACTAACCCAAACTAACCCAAACTAACCCAAACTAACCCAAACTAACCCAAACTAACCCAAACTAACCCAAACTAACCCAAACTAACCCAAACTAACCCAAACTAACCCAAACTAACCCAAACTAACCCAAACTAACCCAAACTAACCCAAACTAACCCAAACTAACCCAAACTAACCCAAACTAACCCAAACTAACCCAAACTAACCCAAACTAACCCAAACTAACCCAAACTAACCCAAACTAACCCAAACTAACCCAAACTAACCCAAACTAACCCAAACTAACCCAAACTAACCCAAACTAACCCAAACTAACCCAAACTAACCCAAACTAACCCAAACTAACCCAAACTAACCCAAACTAACCCAAACTAACCCAAACTAACCCAAACTAACCCAAACTAACCCAAACTAACCCAAACTAACCCAAACTAACCCAAACTAACCCAAACTAACCCAAACTAACCCAAACTAACCCAAACTAACCCAAACTAACCCAAACTAACCCAAACTAACCCAAACTAACCCAAACTAACCCAAACTAACCCAAACTAACCCAAACTAACCCAAACTAACCCAAACTAACCCAAACTAACCCAAACTAACCCAAACTAACCCAAACTAACCCAAACTAACCCAAACTAACCCAAACTAACCCAAACTAACCCAAACTAACCCAAACTAACCCAAACTAACCCAAACTAACCCAAACTAACCCAAACTAACCCAAACTAACCCAAACTAACCCAAACTAACCCAAACTAACCCAAACTAACCCAAACTAACCCAAACTAACCCAAACTAACCCAAACTAACCCAAACTAACCCAAACTAACCCAAACTAACCCAAACTAACCCAAACTAACCCAAACTAACCCAAACCAAACTAACCCAAACTAACCCAAACTAACCCAAACTAACCCAAACTAACCCAAACTAACCCAAACTAACCCAAACTAACCCAAACTAACCCAAACTAACCCAAACTAACCCAAACTAACCCAAACTAACCCAAACTAACCCAAACTAACCCAAACTAACCCAAACTAACCCAAACTAACCCAAACTAACCCAAACTAACCCAAACTAACCCAAACTAACCCAAACTAACCCAAACTAACCCAAACTAACCCAAACTAACCCAAACTAACCCAAACTAACCCAAACTAACCCAAACTAACCCAAACTAACCCAAACTAACCCAAACTAACCCAAACTAACCCAAACTAACCCAAACTAACCCAAACTAACCCAAACTAACCCAAACTAACCCAAACTAACCCAAACTAACCCAAACTAACCCAAACTAACCCAAACTAACCCAAACTAACCCAAACTAACCCAAACTAACCCAAACTAACCCAAACTAACCCAAACTAACCCAAACTAACCCAAACTAACCCAAACTAACCCAAACTAACCCAAACTAACCCAAACTAACCCAAACTAACCCAAACTAACCCAAACTAACCCAAACTAACCCAAACTAACCCAAACTAACCCAAACTAACCCAAACTAACCCAAACTAACCCAAACTAACCCAAACTAACCCAAACTAACCCAAACTAACCCAAACTAACCCAAACTAACCCAAACTAACCCAAACTAACCCAAACTAACCCAAACTAACCCAAACTAACCCAAACTAACCCAAACTAACCCAAACTAACCCAAACTAACCCAAACTAACCCAAACTAACCCAAACTAACCCAAACTAACCCAAACTAACCCAAACTAACCCAAACTAACCCAAACTAACCCAAACTAACCCAAACTAACCCAAACTAACCCAAACTAACCCAAACTAACCCAAACTAACCCAAACTAACCCAAACTAACCCAAACTAACCCAAACTAACCCAAACTAACCCAAACTAACCCAAACTAACCCAAACTAACCCAAACTAACCCAAACTAACCCAAACTAACCCAAACTAACCCAAACTAACCCAAACTAACCCAAACTAACCCAAACTAACCCAAACTAACCCAAACTAACCCAAACTAACCCAAACTAACCCAAACTAACCCAAACTAACCCAAACTAACCCAAACTAACCCAAACTAACCCAAACTAACCCAAACTAACCCAAACTAACCCAAACTAACCCAAACTAACCCAAACTAACCCAAACTAACCCAAACTAACCCAAACTAACCCAAACTAACCCAAACTAACCCAAACTAACCCAAACTAACCCAAACTAACCCAAACTAACCCAAACTAACCCAAACTAACCCAAACTAACCCAAACTAACCCAAACTAACCCAAACTAACCCAAACTAACCCAAACTAACCCAAACTAACCCAAACTAACCCAAACTAACCCAAACTAACCCAAACTAACCCAAACTAACCCAAACTAACCCAAACTAACCCAAACTAACCCAAACTAACCCAAACTAACCCAAACTAACCCAAACTAACCCAAACTAACCCAAACTAACCCAAACTAACCCAAACTAACCCAAACTAACCCAAACTAACCCAAACTAACCCAAACTAACCCAAACTAACCCAAACTAACCCAAACTAACCCAAACTAACCCAAACTAACCCAAACTAACCCAAACTAACCCAAACTAACCCAAACTAACCCAAACTAACCCAAACTAACCCAAACTAACCCAAACTAACCCAAACTAACCCAAACTAACCCAAACTAACCCAAACTAACCCAAACTAACCCAAACTAACCCAAACTAACCCAAACTAACCCAAACTAACCCAAACTAACCCAAACTAACCCAAACTAACCCAAACTAACCCAAACTAACCCAAACTAACCCAAACTAACCCAAACTAACCCAAACTAACCCAAACTAACCCAAACTAACCCAAACTAACCCAAACTAACCCAAACTAACCCAAACTAACCCAAACTAACCCAAACTAACCCAAACTAACCCAAACTAACCCAAACTAACCCAAACTAACCCAAACTAACCCAAACTAACCCAAACTAACCCAAACTAACCCAAACTAACCCAAACTAACCCAAACTAACCCAAACTAACCCAAACTAACCCAAACTAACCCAAACTAACCCAAACTAACCCAAACTAACCCAAACTAACCCAAACTAACCCAAACTAACCCAAACTAACCCAAACTAACCCAAACTAACCCAAACTAACCCAAACTAACCCAAACTAACCCAAACTAACCCAAACTAACCCAAACTAACCCAAACTAACCCAAACTAACCCAAACTAACCCAAACTAACCCAAACTAACCCAAACTAACCCAAACTAACCCAAACTAACCCAAACTAACCCAAACTAACCCAAACTAACCCAAACTAACCCAAACTAACCCAAACTAACCCAAACTAACCCAAACTAACCCAAACTAACCCAAACTAACCCAAACTAACCCAAACTAACCCAAACTAACCCAAACTAACCCAAACTAACCCAAACTAACCCAAACTAACCCAAACTAACCCAAACTAACCCAAACTAACCCAAACTAACCCAAACTAACCCAAACTAACCCAAACTAACCCAAACTAACCCAAACTAACCCAAACTAACCCAAACTAACCCAAACTAACCCAAACTAACCCAAACTAACCCAAACTAACCCAAACTAACCCAAACTAACCCAAACTAACCCAAACTAACCCAAACTAACCCAAACTAACCCAAACTAACCCAAACTAACCCAAACTAACCCAAACTAACCCAAACTAACCCAAACTAACCCAAACTAACCCAAACTAACCCAAACTAACCCAAACTAACCCAAACTAACCCAAACTAACCCAAACTAACCCAAACTAACCCAAACTAACCCAAACTAACCCAAACTAACCCAAACTAACCCAAACTAACCCAAACTAACCCAAACTAACCCAAACTAACCCAAACTAACCCAAACTAACCCAAACTAACCCAAACTAACCCAAACTAACCCAAACTAACCCAAACTAACCCAAACTAACCCAAACTAACCCAAACTAACCCAAACTAACCCAAACTAACCCAAACTAACCCAAACTAACCCAAACTAACCCAAACTAACCCAAACTAACCCAAACTAACCCAAACTAACCCAAACTAACCCAAACTAACCCAAACTAACCCAAACTAACCCAAACTAACCCAAACTAACCCAAACTAACCCAAACTAACCCAAACTAACCCAAACTAACCCAAACTAACCCAAACTAACCCAAACTAACCCAAACTAACCCAAACTAACCCAAACTAACCCAAACTAACCCAAACTAACCCAAACTAACCCAAACTAACCCAAACTAACCCAAACTAACCCAAACTAACCCAAACTAACCCAAACTAACCCAAACTAACCCAAACTAACCCAAACTAACCCAAACTAACCCAAACTAACCCAAACTAACCCAAACTAACCCAAACTAACCCAAACTAACCCAAACTAACCCAAACTAACCCAAACTAACCCAAACTAACCCAAACTAACCCAAACTAACCCAAACTAACCCAAACTAACCCAAACTAACCCAAACTAACCCAAACTAACCCAAACTAACCCAAACTAACCCAAACTAACCCAAACTAACCCAAACTAACCCAAACTAACCCAAACTAACCCAAACTAACCCAAACTAACCCAAACTAACCCAAACTAACCCAAACTAACCCAAACTAACCCAAACTAACCCAAACTAACCCAAACTAACCCAAACTAACCCAAACTAACCCAAACTAACCCAAACTAACCCAAACTAACCCAAACTAACCCAAACTAACCCAAACTAACCCAAACTAACCCAAACTAACCCAAACTAACCCAAACTAACCCAAACTAACCCAAACTAACCCAAACTAACCCAAACTAACCCAAACTAACCCAAACTAACCCAAACTAACCCAAACTTTTTTTTTTTTTTTTTTTTTTTTTGTGGCACGAAGGAGAACGCATTTACGCACTCTTTACCTGGGACGCTTTCACAGCACTCCAGTACCTTGGGACGCTGCTAGGGCACCCAAGGAGTGTGGGACTCGAACATTCCCTACCCACTAAAACTCCTCCGTGTTCCTTTCCAGCCACAAACGTCTGGACCCGACTAGAGAGTCATCTCCGCAGACGATTGCCGGTGTGGTCTTGTGGTTTCCAATTTTTTTCTCTTGGTGACTATGCTGGTCTGTTCTGTCTCTCCCTTCTTGTCTTTTCCTTTGTTTTCAGGATAGCCTCCGTAAACTGTGCAACGTGTTCGTAGTTGTCCCTGGACGTGAGCATACTCTGAATCAGAGTGGCCACCTGCAGTTTATTTCCAAGCTTTGCTTCCAGTTCCTTTCTCTCTTGTTCCCAGCTACGACAATGGAAAACGGTATGTTCGGCCGTGTCCTCCGCTTCCCCGCAATGGTCGCAAGTGGCATCTTCCAGCTTGCCGATCCTTTTCAGGTAGGTCGCGAACTCGCCATGCCCCGAGAGGATTTGTGTCAGGTAGTAATTGACTTCCCCGCTTTTTCTCTCAGTCCATTTTTTGATGTCACTTATCAGAGTGTACGTCCATCTACCCTTTTGAGATCTGTCCCAGATTATCTGCCAGGCTTGGATTGTATTTTCTCTTTCCTCCTTCCTTCTCTCCGGAGTAGCCTGTCCAGCCGCGAAAAGCTTCGCCCGCTCCTGCGCGAGTAAGTGCAACGGTAGCAGGCCCGAGATCACCAGGGCTGCGTCGGTTGACACCGTCCGGTAGGCTGAGCAAACCTTCAGAGCCATGACCCTTTCCGTCTTTTCCAGTGTTCTCTTAGCAATATCAAACACTTCTGCCGCTGCCGTCCACATGGGCGCCCCATACAGAATGACTGATTGCGTCGTCAGCGCCAGTGCTCGTCTCTTGCCCGCTTTTGGGCCTCCAACATTTGGCAGAAGGATTCCTAAAGCCTTCATCGTTTTGGACGCTTTCTCGCACGCGCTCCTGATGTGGTCGACCATCACCAGCCCCCTGTCCAGCGTGAAGCCCAAGTATTTTACTTTCTTACTAGGTGTGATACTTGTCCCATTGAGGTCGAAACGAATGTGTTGGATCTTCCATTTATAACTGAGGAGTATAGCCTCCGTCTTCCCTTCTGCTAGCCTCAGGTTGTTCCTCCTCATCCAGTTGCTAACTCTCTCCAAGGCCTCGTTCATAAGTGATGTCATTTGTGTCTCCGTGTCCGCCAATGTGAGGACAGCAAGATCGTCCGCGTAACATACAAGATGTACTCCCTCCGGCATCTCCAGATTCAGCAGACCGTCATACAACACATTCCATAAGGTGGGGCCCAAGACTGAGCCCTGGGGGACCCCACCGTATGTGTGTCGTTCCACCCCTCTTCTCACTGTTGTTATCCTGTTGCTCAGGTATGACCCTATTATCTTGACCAGGCCGGGGCTGGCACTGGACCGCGTCAGATTCTGTGTGATGATTTTCCACGATGCTGAGTTGAATGCGTTTTCTATATCTAAGAGTACCAAGGCGTGCCACCCACCGGCTCGACAGTTTACCAGGTTTCGGATCAGTGCCAGAGCATGAGTTGTGGATTTTCCCTTCGCAAAACCAAACTGGTTGCTGTGGAAACCCCCCATTTCTGCCAGAAGCCTATTATTTAACATGCTTTCGTAGACTTTCCCCAGTTCGTCCAGCAAGCATATGGGCCTAGGTTTCATCGTGTCCTGTGGGGACTTCCTCGGTTTCGGGATCAGAACCAGTTTCGTCTTCTTCCACTCCTCAGGGAAATCTCCCCTCCGCAGCAAGCCGCTGTAAAATCTGATAAAAACGTCCGGGTATTGTGTCAATAGTTCCTTGACTATCTTCCCAGGTATTCTGTCCGGTCCTGGGGACTTCCTGGGTTTGATCCTTGCAGCCGCTTTCTGGAGTTCTTCCTCGCTGAAGTCCTGCATCGGCGGAATTTCCATGTCCGTTATTTGGTTTTGGTCGTCGTCCGCTGGTGTGTGTATGAACAGGGTCTCAAACCAGATGTCCTTTTCCTCCTCTGTGATCTCTAGATTTGGGCCTTTACAGTTTAGCTTGGTCTTCACAATACGGTACCCGTCTCCGTGGATGTCCTCATTCAGTTCCTCGCATAATTTTCTCCACTGTTTTGCCTTTTCCCTACTTATCACACCTCTTAGTTCGCGTTTAGCCTGCTTGTATGTGTCGATTTTGCAGTTCCTCTCCTGGGGGGGTTCTGGCGCGTTGGTAAGCCCTCCTCAGTTTCCTTACTCCCACCATCAGTGCCTGGATCTCCTGGGTCCACCAGTATGGAGGACGGTAGTCTCCGGTTCCCTTGATCATGGGAGTGCTGGTCTCGTACGCTTTTCTAATCGCGCTTGTCATACCCCTTGCTGTGATAAGGTCTGATCTTTCTGCTGCGCGTCCGAAATGTTCCTTCAGGGCTGCTAAGTCTGTTTCCCCTCTGATGCGGTACTTCTTAGTTGAGCCTCTTCCTTGGCCTAGGTTGAGCAGGATGAAGCGGTGCTCCGTAACATCCGGGTCATCTAGGACTTTCCAGCTCCTCGTGGTCTTGCGTGTCTCCTCGTCTACTAACGTTAGGTCGATGTAAGACGTCCCGTTATGTCTGACGAGGGTTGGCTTTAGTCCATCGTTCAGACATGTCAAGTTGTTGGCTTCGATCGTCTCCATCATTTCGATGCCTCTCTTATCCGTCACAGAGCCGCCCCATAGCCTGTGCTTGGCATTAAAGTCCCCCGTTATGACGAGTCTTCTTGTTCCAGAAGCCCTGCGCGACTTAATCTCCCTGTCCAACTCGTCCATCGCTTTGCAGAAGGCGGGAAATCCGCAGTTTGGTGAAACATAGGCGCTGATGATGGAGGTGTCTCCGAAACCGATGGTGACGTGGTTCTTGCAGGTTGAGTAGTGGTCCACTTTGTTTACTCTGGGCACCATATTGACGATCAGGGCATTTTTTCCTTCATTATAGTACCGGTTCCTCCCTGGTGAGCATCTCTTTTTGTTGGGTTCGCTGATATTTACAAAATCACATTTATTTTTCACGGCATAAGCGAACGCCACGTCATGGACATGCGCGCTGCGATTTGCGTTTACCTGCAATATCTTTAGGCTTAGTTCCGTTCTGTTATTCTGTGGGCTGTTGCCCTCCGGTGTACGCCATCGATGTTGTCCTACTGGTCCTTCTTTTGAGAAGCTCGGATCTATATTTCCTGCACCTTCCTGTGCCTGACCTGTGGCCTGCCTCCTCACACACTGGGCAGAAGGCCTCTTGCTTACAGTCCTTGACCGCATGACCAGGCTTACCACAGTTGAAGCACGCACCTTCCAATTTCTTGTCGCACGCTCGCCAGTTGTGGCTCGTATCGTGCGACCAGCACTTCGGGCATCTCTTGATTTCCACTCTTTTGTAGATCTCACACCTCACCGGGCCTACTCTGATGAACCTATCAGACGTCAGTTCTTTTACTCGGTCTCTATCTATCGTGATCGTCGCTGCTTGAGTATCCCCGAAGTTTGGTCTTAGCTCCCCTAGTTCGTAAGCTACCTGTCCCAGTCTACCCCTGATTGCGTGGTTGACCTCTTCCTTTGTGCAGATGGCATCCATCCCTTTGATGTATACCACTTCTTTTTTGTTGGTTCCACTTGTTCGTACTCTATTTTCCGTTCCGGTCCTTATCAATTTCTCTAGTTCTTCCACGTCCTCCTTATTTTTCTCCGTTACAATGAGCAGGTTGCCTTCTTTGGATTTCCTGATTGTTCTGATCGATTTTGCCGCTGCTGTGTTTTCAATCTTCTTCTTGATTCCCCCCAGGAGTTGAGCGTATGACTGTCCACCATGCTCCACCACAATGACTTGGGTATTCCTCTCTCTGGGAGGCGTCTGTACGCCGGGTTGCCTATCCAGTGTAGCGCTCGTCGTACAGATAACCGCGATGGTATTCGTGCCATGGAAGATTTTTTCGGCCATTTTTCGCATTCTATGAGGCGATATATTCTTTGTATGATGGAGTGTCACAAAATTATCATTTTCTGTCTCCTTCTTGAGCCGGATCAAGCCCTCCCAGACTTTTTTTTCCTCTCCGCCCCTGATCTTGATTATCTTCTGTGACGTAGAAGCGTTGCTATATTTCATTTTAGTTTGCTGTTCGATAACAACGAAATCTTCTGTGGCTGTTGCCAGCCCAGGGTATCGACTAGCAAACAGCCTCTGTATGCTCTCTTCCATTCCTGGGTCGTTCTCTTCTGTTATTACCGTCTTAACCATTGAGTCCGCTGCTGTTTCAAGCGGGTTTCCAACTTTTACCTTCGAGTTTGTGAAGACGTTCTCGCTCCACCTTTTGTCCGCTATCACCAGCCAATCTTCATACTCTTCACCCCCCTTGATGCTCTCTATCGTGTCTGGTTTGGGTCTTGCCTCCTGCCATGCACTCGTCTGGTTCTGCGCCTCCTTTGTTTCTGTTATTTGTCCCTTGCACTTTGCACAGAGCTGAGTGTCCATGCGCAGGGGTTCCTCCATCGGTGCCTTAGGCTTCTCTTGTGGTTGTTCTGCCACCTGGTTTGCGCAGAGCTGAGTGTCCATGCGCAGTGGTTCCTCCGTAGGTGCCTTAGGTTTCTCTTGTGGTTGTTCTGCCATCTGGGCCTTTGGTGGGATAGTCAGCGTCGTCTGCACTGGGGTCTCAATGAACATCCTTTCCATAGGCTCATACCTATGTTCTTCGAGCCATTTCTTGATCATGGATGAATTGAGAGCCTTCAACTGGACTGCCATTATCTTGTTGATCTCCTTAACTTCTCTTTTTGTATTCTGTTCAATTTGTTTGCTCAAATCTGCCCCTAGCTTGGTGACCATGTTTATGGCCTCCCTCAGTGCGAAGCACTCCGGTGATTCCCTCTTTTTGTATAACCTCTCATCCCGTTGGAGGGACTCTCGCCCGCGTTTCTCCGCCGTTATACCAGTCGCCGTTGTGGTAGCCGAGTTGCACCTTTGATGCCGAAAACCAAAACTAGTCTTTCTTCCCTTGTCTTTGGCACTTTCCTCACTCTCATTCTTGTTTACCGACCTTTTTTGATCTTCATTCCACTCGATCACAATGACGTTTGGCACCTGTGCCATAGCTTCTCCACTCGATCCTTTGCAGTCGCTTGTAAGCAGCCGGGGGGAGCCTGCTCGCTCACTCTCATCCCCAACCCGCACTGGGGTATCCCTCCCCTGCGCCGTAAACTTAACTTCCTTCTCGTGATCCATTGTCATAACCGTTGTGTGGTTTTCTTCGAGTGTCCGTCTCTAGCCAGTTTTGGTCCACCCCGGAATTCTTCCGGTACCCTCCATATCTGGAGGGCGTTCCCCTATCCGCCACCTGGGGAGGCGCCCGATGGGGGACTGGCATCCCCGCACGGGAAACTAACCCAAACTAACCCAAACTAACCCAAACTAACCCAAACTAACCCAAACTAACCCAAACTAACCCAAACTAACCCAAACTAACCCAAACTAACCCAAACTAACCCAAACTAACCCAAACTAACCCAAACTAACCCAAACTAACCCAAACTAACCCAAACTAACCCAAACTAACCCAAACTAACCCAAACTTTTTTTTTTTTTTTTTTTTTTTTTTTGTGGCACGAAGGAGAACGCATTTACGCACTCTTTACCTGGGACGCTTTCACAGCACTCCAGTACCTTGGGACGCTGCTAGGGCACCCAAGGAGTGTGGGACTCGAACATTCCCTACCCACTAAAACTCCTCCGTGTTCCTTTCCAGCCACAAACGTCTGGACCCGACTAGAGAGTCATCTCCGCAGACGATTGCCGGTGTGGTCTTGTGGTTTCCAATTTTTTTCTCTTGGTGACTATGCTGGTCTGTTCTGTCTCTCCCTTCTTGTCTTTTCCTTTGTTTTCAGGATAGCCTCCGTAAACTGTGCAACGTGTTCGTAGTTGTCCCTGGACGTGAGCATACTCTGAATCAGAGTGGCCACCTGCAGTTTATTTCCAAGCTTTGCTTCCAGTTCCTTTCTCTCTTGTTCCCAGCTACGACAATGGAAAAACGGTATGTTCGGCCGTGTCCTCCGCTTCCCCGCAATGGTCGCAAGTGGCATCTTCCAGCTTGCCGATCCTTTTCAGGTAGGTCGCGAACTCGCCATGCCCCGAGAGGATTTGTGTCAGGTAGTAATTGACTTCCCCGCTTTTTCTCTCAGTCCATTTTTTGATGTCACTTATCAGAGTGTACGTCCATCTACCCTTTTGAGATCTGTCCCAGATTATCTGCCAGGCTTGGATTGTATTTTCTCTTTCCTCCTTCCTTCTCTCCGGAGTAGCCTGTCCAGCCGCGAAAAGCTTCGCCCGCTCCTGCGCGAGTAAGTGCAACGGTAGCAGGCCCGAGATCACCAGGGCTGCGTCGGTTGACACCGTCCGGTAGGCTGAGCAAACCTTCAGAGCCATGACCCTTTCCGTCTTTTCCAGTGTTCTCTTAGCAATATCAAACACTTCTGCCGCTGCCGTCCACATGGGCGCCCCATACAGAATGACTGATTGCGTCGTCAGCGCCAGTGCTCGTCTCTTGCCCGCTTTTGGGCCTCCAACATTTGGCAGAAGGATTCCTAAAGCCTTCATCGTTTTGGACGCTTTCTCGCACGCGCTCCTGATGTGGTCGACCATCACCAGCCCCCTGTCCAGCGTGAAGCCCAAGTATTTTACTTTCTTACTAGGTGTGATACTTGTCCCATTGAGGTCGAAACGAATGTGTTGGATCTTCCATTTATAACTGAGGAGTATAGCCTCCGTCTTCCCTTCTGCTAGCCTCAGGTTGTTCCTCCTCATCCAGTTGCTAACTCTCTCCAAGGCCTCGTTCATAAGTGATGTCATTTGTGTCTCCGTGTCCGCCAATGTGAGGACAGCAAGATCGTCCGCGTAACATACAAGATGTACTCCCTCCGGCATCTCCAGATTCAGCAGACCGTCATACAACACATTCCATAAGGTGGGGCCCAAGACTGAGCCCTGGGGGACCCCACCGTATGTGTGTCGTTCCACCCCTCTTCTCACTGTTGTTATCCTGTTGCTCAGGTATGACCCTATTATCTTGACCAGGCCGGGGCTGGCACTGGACCGCGTCAGATTCTGTGTGATGATTTTCCACGATGCTGAGTTGAATGCGTTTTCTATATCTAAGAGTACCAAGGCGTGCCACCCACCGGCTCGACAGTTTACCAGGTTTCGGATCAGTGCCAGAGCATGAGTTGTGGATTTTCCCTTCGCAAAACCAAACTGGTTGCTGTGGAAACCCCCCATTTCTGCCAGAAGCCTATTATTTAACATGCTTTCGTAGACTTTCCCCAGTTCGTCCAGCAAGCATATGGGCCTAGGTTTCATCGTGTCCTGTGGGGACTTCCTCGGTTTCGGGATCAGAACCAGTTTCGTCTTCTTCCACTCCTCAGGGAAATCTCCCCTCCGCAGCAAGCCGCTGTAAAATCTGATAAAAACGTCCGGGTATTGCGTCAATAGTTCCTTGACTATCTTCCCAGGTATTCTGTCCGGTCCTGGGGACTTCCTGGGTTTGATCCTTGCAGCCGCTTTCTGGAGTTCTTCCTCGCTGAAGTCCTGCATCGGCGGAATTTCCATGTCCGTTATTTGGTTTTGGTCGTCGTCCGCTGGAGTGTGTATGAACAGGGTCTCAAACCAGATGTCCTTTTCCTCCTCTGTGATCTCTAGATTTGGGCCTTTACAGTTTAGCTTGGTCTTCACAATACGGTACCCGTCTCCGTGGATGTCCTCATTCAGTTCCTCGCATAATTTTCTCCACTGTTTTGCCTTTTCCCTACTTATCACACCTCTTAGTTCGCGTTTAGCCTGCTTGTATGTGTCGATTTTGCAGTTCCTCTCCTGGGGGGTTCTGGCGCGTTGGTAAGCCCTCCTCAATTTCCTTACTCCCACCATCAGTGCCTGGATCTCCTGGGTCCACCAGTATGGAGGACGGTAGTCTCCGGTTCCCTTGATCATGGGAGTGCTGGTCTCGTACGCTTTTCTAATCGCGCTTGTCATACCCCTTGCTGTGATAAGGTCTGATCTTTCTGCTGCGCGTCCGAAATGTTCCTTCAGGGCTGCTAAGTCTGTTTCCCCTCTGATGCGGTACTTCTTAGTTGAGCCTCTTCCTTGGCCTAGGTTGAGCAGGATGAAGCGGTGCTCCGTAACATCCGGGTCATCTAGGACTTTCCAGCTCCTCGTGGTCTTGCGTGTCTCCTCGTCTACTAACGTTAGGTCGATGTAAGACGTCCCGTTATGTCTGACGAGGGTTGGCTTTAGTCCATCGTTCAGACATGTCAAGTTGTTGGCTTCGATCGTCTCCATCATTTCGATGCCTCTCTTATCCGTCACAGAGCCGCCCCATAGCCTGTGCTTGGCATTAAAGTCCCCCGTTATGACGAGTCTTCTTGTTCCAGAAGCCCTGCGCGACTTAATCTCCCTGTCCAACTCGTCCATCGCTTTGCAGAAGGCGGGAAATCCGCAGTTTGGTGAAACATAGGCGCTGATGATGGAGGTGTCTCCGAAACCGATGGTGACGTGGTTCTTGCAGGTTGAGTAGTGGTCCACTTTGTTTACTCTGGGCACCATATTGACGATCAGGGCATTTTTTCCTTCATTATAGTACCGGTTCCTCCCTGGTGAGCATCTCTTTTTGTTGGGTTCGCTGATATTTACAAAATCACATTTATTTTTCACGGCATAAGCGAACGCCACGTCATGGACATGCGCGCTGCGATTTGCGTTTACCTGCAATATCTTTAGGCTTAGTTCCGTTCTGTTATTCTGTGGGCTGTTGCCCTCCGGTGTACGCCATCGATGTTGTCCTACTGGTCCTTCTTTTGAGAAGCTCGGATCTATATTTCCTGCACCTTCCTGTGCCTGACCTGTGGCCTGCCTCCTCACACACTGGGCAGAAGGCCTCTTGCTTACAGTCCTTGACCGCATGACCAGGCTTACCACAGTTGAAGCACGCACCTTCCAATTTCTTGTCGCACGCTCGCCAGTTGTGGCTCGTATCGTGCGACCAGCACTTCGGGCATCTCTTGATTTCCACTCTTTTGTAGATCTCACACCTCACCGGGCCTACTCTGATGAACCTATCAGACGTCAGTTCTTTTACTCGGTCTCTATCTATCGTGATCGTCGCTGCTTGAGTATCCCCGAAGTTTGGTCTTAGCTCCCCTAGTTCGTAAGCTACCTGTCCCAGTCTACCCCTGATTGCGTGGTTGACCTCTTCCTTTGTGCAGATGGCATCCATCCCTTTGATGTATACCACTTCTTTTTTTTTGTTGGTTCCACTTGTTCGTACTCTATTTTCCGTTCCGGTCCTTATCAATTTCTCTAGTTCTTCCACGTCCTCCTTATTTTTCTCCGTTACAATGAGCAGGTTGCCTTCTTTGGATTTCCTGATTGTTCTGATCGATTTTGCCGCTGCTGTGTTTTCAATCTTCTTCTTGATTCCCCCCAGGAGTTGAGCGTATGACTGTCCACCATGCTCCACCACAATGACTTGGGTATTCCTCTCTCTGGGAGGCGTCTGTACGCCGGGTTGCCTATCCAGTGTAGCGCTCGTCGTACAGATAACCGCGATGGTATTCGTGCCATGGAAGATTTTTTCGGCCATTTTTCGCATTCTATGAGGCGATATATTCTTTGTATGATGGAGTGTCACAAAATTATCATTTTCTGTCTCCTTCTTGAGCCGGATCAAGCCCTCCCAGATTTTTTTTTCCTCTCCGCCCCTGATCTTGATTATCTTCTGTGACGTAGAAGCGTTGCTATATTTCATTTTAGTTTGCTGTTCGATAACAACGAAATCTTCTGTGGCTGTTGCCAGCCCAGGGTATCGACTAGCAAACAGCCTCTGTATGCTCTCTTCCATTCCTGGGTCGTTCTCTTCTGTTATTACCGTCTTAACCATTGAGTCCGTTGCTGTTTCAAGCGGGTTTCCAACTTTTACCTTCGAGTTTGTGAAGACGTTCTCGCTCCACCTTTTGTCCGCTATCACCAGCCAATCTTCATACTCTTCACCCCCCTTGATGCTCTCTATCGTGTCTGGTTTGGGTCTTGCCTCCTGCCATGCACTCGTCTGGTTCTGCGCCTCCTTTGTTTCTGTTATTTGTCCCTTGCACTTTGCACAGAGCTGAGTGTCCATGCGCAGGGGTTCCTCCATCGGTGCCTTAGGCTTCTCTTGTGGTTGTTCTGCCACCTGGTTTGCGCAGAGCTGAGTGTCCATGCGCAGTGGTTCCTCCGTAGGTGCCTTAGGTTTCTCTTGTGGTTGTTCTGCCATCTGGGCCTTTGGTGGGATAGTCAGCGTCGTCTGCACTGGGGTCTCAATGAACATCCTTTCCATAGGCTCATACCTATGTTCTTCGAGCCATTTCTTGATCATGGATGAATTGAGAGCCTTCAACTGGACTGCCATTATCTTGTTGATCTCCTTAACTTCTCTTTTTGTATTCTGTTCAATTTGTTTGCTCAAATCTGCCCCTAGCTTGGTGACCATGTTTATGGCCTCCCTCAGTGCGAAGCACTCCGGTGATTCCCTCTTTTTGTATAACCTCTCATCCCGTTGGAGGGACTCTCGCCCGCGTTTCTCCGCCGTTATACCAGTCGCCGTTGTGGTAGCCGAGTTGCACCTTTGATGCCGAAAACCAAAACTAGTCTTTCTTCCCTTGTCTTTGGCACTTTCCTCACTCTCATTCTTGTTTACCGACCTTTTTTGATCTTCATTCCACTCGATCACAATGACGTTTGGCACCTGTGCCATAGCTTCTCCACTCGATCCTTTGCAGTCGCTTGTAAGCAGCCGGGGGGAGCCTGCTCGCTCACTCTCATCCCCAACCCGCACTGGGGTATCCCTCCCCTGCGCCGTAAACTTAACTTCCTTCTCGTGATCCATTGTCATAACCGTTGTGTGGTTTTCTTCGAGTGTCCGTCTCTAGCCAGTTTTGGTCCACCCCGGAATTCTTCCGGTACCCTCCATATCTGGAGGGCGTTCCCCTATCCGCCACCTGGGGAGGCGCCCGATGGGGGACTGGCATCCCCGCACGGGAAACTAACCCAAACTAACCCAAACTAACCCAAACTAACCCAAACTAACCCAAACTAACCCAAACTAACCCAAACTAACCCAAACTAACCCAAACTAACCCAAACTAACCCAAACTAACCCAAACTAACCCAAACTAACCCAAACTAACCCAAACTAACCCAAACTAACCCAAACTAACCCAAACTAACCCAAACTAACCCAAACTAACCCAAACTAACCCAAACTAACCCAAACTAACCCAAACTAACCCAAACTAACCCAAACTAACCCAAACTAACCCAAACTAACCCAAACTAACCCAAACTAACCCAAACTAACCCAAACTAACCCAAACTAACCCAAACTAACCCAAACTAACCCAAACTAACCCAAACTAACCCAAACTAACCCAAACTAACCCAAACTAACCCAAACTAACCCAAACTAACCCAAACTAACCCAAACTAACCCAAACTAACCCAAACTAACCCAAACTAACCCAAACTAACCCAAACTAACCCAAACTAACCCAAACTAACCCAAACTAACCCAAACTAACCCAAACTAACCCAAACTAACCCAAACTAACCCAAACTAACCCAAACTAACCCAAACTAACCCAAACTAACCCAAACTAACCCAAACTAACCCAAACTAACCCAAACTAACCCAAACTAACCCAAACTAACCCAAACTAACCCAAACTAACCCAAACTAACCCAAACTAACCCAAACTAACCCAAACTAACCCAAACTAACCCAAACTAACCCAAACTAACCCAAACTAACCCAAACTAACCCAAACTAACCCAAACTAACCCAAACTAACCCAAACTAACCCAAACTAACCCAAACTAACCCAAACTAACCCAAACTAACCCAAACTAACCCAAACTAACCCAAACCCAAACCCAAAACTTAATTTTTTTTTTTATATGAGAAGTTAAAAGGCAAATCTTCCTCGTCCCATTCTGGGAGTCGCAAGACACTCTAGTGGAAAAGTTATATCTAGAGCGACAACGGGTTGGCTCTAACGGCCGACCGTGTAAACCCAGTGGTGGCAAAAAGTGTCGGCCATCCCACTTCCTCTCTCTCCTGCCACAGGCCGTCTGGACCCGTCCTATTTGGACATTTCCTCAGACGGGATGCCGGTTTGGTCCATCTGGATTTTTTTTTTTTTTTTTTTCTTTTTTAGTTGTCCAGTCTAATTTCCTCGTTCTTTTCTTCTTTCAGCTTCCTGTTTGGATTTCATGACGAATTCCATGAACTTCGCCACCTTCGCGAAGTTTTCTATAGATTTGGTCATTTGTTCGATCAGATTTCCAACTTCTATCGTCCCTCCCAGGTCTGCTTCCAAATTTCTCCGCTCATGGTCCCAGCTACGACAGTGGAACATTGTATGTTCCGCCGTGTCCTCTTCCTCGCCACAGTGGTCACATGTGGTATCGTTCCTCTTCCCTATTCTTTTGAGATAGGCTTTGAAACTCCCATGTCCCGTCAGGATCTGGGTTATGTGGTAGTTTACCTCTCCACCTTTCCTGTCGACCCATCTTCTTATGTCGCTGATCAGCCGGTGTGTCCACCTTCCTTTCTGCGACCTGTCCCATTGATCCTGCCAGGTTTCTAAAGTTTTTTCTCTCTCCAGTCTCTTTGCCTCAGGTGTCACGATTCCAGCGTTGAAAAGTCTCCCTCTCTCCTGAGCCAACAGCTGCAGGGGTATCATGGTCGCCATTACCAAGGCTGCATCTGTCGAGACCGTCCGGTACGCCGAACATACCTTGAGGGCCATGATCCTTTCTGTACGTTCGAGCCTTACTTTCGCTGTCTGGATATGTTCAGCTGCTGCGGTCCATATCGGAGCCCCATATAGGATAATCGACTGGGTTGCTAACGCCAGCGTTCTCCTCTTTGCCGCTGTTGCCCCCCCCACGTTTGGTAGGAGAACCCCCAGGGCTTTCATGACTCTTGTTGCTTTGTCGCAGGATTCTTCGATGTGCTTCGCCATTACTAGTCCCCTGTCCAACGTGAAACCCAGGTATCTGACTTTGTTGTTGGGTGCGATGCTTGTTCCATTGAGGTTGAACGTGATATGTTTTACCTTCCATTTGAAATTCAGTAATATCGCCTCCGTCTTCTCCTGGGCTAGTCGGAGCATGTTGTTCTCCATCCAGCTATTTACTCTAGCGAGCGTCGTGTTCGTGTCATCCACCATTTGTTTTTCCGATCCCGCCGTCGTCAAGATGGCCAGGTCGTCCGCATAGCATATGAGCTGTACTCCTTCCGGGACCTCAAGGTCCAGGAGCCCAACATATAGCCAGTTCCATAATGTCGGGCCCAGTACCGAGCCTTGGGGGACCCCCCCGTATGTGTGCCTTTCCACGCCCTTGCGTATGACGGTTTTTCTGTTGCTTAGGTATGACTTCACCAGCTCAACCAAACCGGGGCTGACCTGTGATCGTCTCAGGTTCCGGGTAATTACCTCCCAAGAGGCCGTGTTGAAGGCATTTTGGATGTCGAGCAGGACCATGGCGTGCCATCCTCCTGGCCACCCATTTACGGACCTACGGATAAGATCCATCGCGTGTTTTTTGTGGAAACCTCCCAGCTTATCGTTTGTCTCCTCTATGAGCCTGTTGTTGATAAGGCTCTCGAAAACCTTTCCCATTTCATCAATGAGGCAGACCGGTCTAGGCTTCGTGGGGTCTTGAGGGGACTTCTTTGGCTTCGGGATGAGTATCAGCTTACTTTTTTTCTATTCTTCAGGGAAATTTTTCTTTCGTAGAAAACTGTTGAAGAACCTGATGAAGGTGTCCGGCTCACTCAGTATCAGCTCCTTTATTATCTTTCCCGGGATGTTGTCTGGGCCCGGGGACTTTCCCGGCTTTATTCTGCTGGCTGCCTTTTGCAGCTCTTCAACTTGGAAATCCATCGGGGGGTGTTCTATGCCATCCTCGAGATCTGCGTCGCCAGTTGGGGTATGTATAAACAGGGATTCGAACCACCTGTCTTTGTCCTCGTCGGATAGTTCGATGCTTGGTGCCTTTCTATTCAGTCTGCTTTTGATTATGCGGTACCCGTCCCCAAAAATGTCGTTATTGAGCTCTTCGCACAGGCTCTTCCATCTCTTGGCCTTTTCCCTGTTTATCAGTTTCCGGAGATTACGTTTGGTCGTCTTGTATTCCGTCCGCTTTAGTTCTTTGTCCTCAGGTTTCTTCATCCGTTGATACGCTCGCCTTTTCCTTCTCACCTCAAACATTAGTGATTGTATCTCCTGTGTCCACCAGTATGGGAGACGGTAATCCTCATCGCACCTAACCATGGGGGTGCTTGCCTCGTATGCCCTTCGGACAATATGCGTCATGTTTTGGACTGTTGTTGCGTCTTTTCTTTCCAAAGCCTTTTTGAATCTATTTTTAAGTTTTGCGAGGTCCGTCTCTCCTCGTTTTCTGGTTTTCTTTCTGTTTCTTTTCTCTTGTCCGAACTCGAAGACGATGAAACGGTGTTCCGTCACGTCCGGGTCGTCTAGCACCTTCCAGCTGGACAGGGTCCTGAGTGACTCCTCCCCTACGATTGTTAGGTCGATATAGGACACGCCGCTCGTCCTGACCAGAGTCGGCTTCAGTCCGTCGTTGAGGCATACGAGGTTGTTAGTCTCGATCAGCTCAAGGGTCTCCAGTCCTCGCTTGTCCGTGACAGTTCCTCCCCATGTCCGGTGCTTGGCGTTAAAGTCGCCAGTTATGATTACACTTCCTATTCCTGTGTTCTTGTGCATTTTAATTTCCCGGTCTAGCTCCTCCAGGGCCATACAAAAGTCGGGGAAGGAGCAGTTTGGTGATATGTATACAGTAATGATAGAGGTGGTCTCGGTTTTCACACTGACGTGGTTTTTGGCGTTTGAAACGTGTATCACCCTATGGGTCTTGGGTGCGTTGTTGATTATTAGTACGTCTCTTGTTGAATTGTAATAATAATTTCGGCTTGGAGTACATTTTTTCTTGTTCGGTTCGCATACGTTGATAAAATCACATTTGTTTCTGGCTGCGTAAGCGAGCGCCACGTCGTGTACGTGAGCGCTGCGGTTTGCGTTTATTTGAAGAATCTTGAGGCTCATTGTTGGGTTGGTTCTCCGTCTGCCTGTTTTTGCCCGTCCTCCTGAGAAGGCATCGTCGCTCTTAGTGTGTGGGAGAGAGTCCTGCTGGCCCTTCTCTTGTACATCAAAACTGACCTGTACTTTCCGCAGCTGCCAGTGCCGGCCTTATGTCCGCTGATTTTGCATACAGGGCAGTACTCGTTTCCTTTGCAATCCTTGGAAATGTGCCCAAGTTGTCCGCACCTGTAGCCAGCTTTCTCCAGGTTCATGTTGCACTCTCGCCGGTTGTGATCGATGTCGTATGACCAGCATTTCGGGCATCTGCTGATCTCGACCCTCTTGTAGAGTTCGCATCTCACCATTCCTACTCTGATGAATCTGTCAGTCAGCAGGTCCTTGGTCAAGTTCTTGTCGATTGTTATGGTCGCCGCTTGTGTGTCGCCATAATTTTTCCTCAGCTCCCCTATGTTGTAGAGCTGTTTGTCTGCTTGCCCAAGTCTCTCCTTGACGGCCTTGGTCACCTCCTCCTTTGTGTTGACGGCGTCCATGCCCTTGATGAAAACCACGTCTCTCTTGGATGCCGTTGTGCCGCTTGACCTGACCTTGTTGCCTGCCCCTGTTTTGATGAGGCTTTCCAGCTCCTCCATCGCTTCCTTGTTTTTATCGACGACGATGAGGAGATTTCCGTCCTTCGACTTTCTAATTGTCCTAATTATGTTGTTCGCCTCTGTGTTCTGAATTTTCTTCTTTACCCCACTCAAAAGGCTGGCGTATGTCTGTCCCTTATTTTCCACAACAATGGCATGTGTGTCCCTGTTCCTAGGGCTTTTTTCAGCAGACCTTCCTTCCTGCCTGATTAGCGCACTATTCGTAGTGTAAATCACCGCTGTCGTCCTTGTTTTATGGAAAATTGCCTCCGCCATTTTCCTCATCCTTTTTGGTGGTATGTTCTTCGTATGGTGGAGGGTTACCCATTCGTCCTCCGTCGTCTCTTCTCTGAGCTTTGTCAGACCTTCCCAGATCTTCCTTTCCTCTCCGCCTTTTATCTTTACCACTTTCTGTACCGACGAGCTGTTACTGTGCTTGAAGGTGGTCCTCTGCTCTATCACCACGAAATCCTCGTCGTTTGTTGCGAGCTCCGGGTATCTTTTCGCAAACTGGCTTTGGATGCTTTCTTTCATCAGGGGGTCCGTCTCCTCCGTGATGATAGTTTTGACCGTCGTTGTTTTTGTGTCAAGTGGGTTCCCCACCTGGACCTCCGTATGCTTGAAAGTGTTTTCATGCCATTTTGTATCCGCGATCTTGAGCCACTCGTCGTAGCTGGCGATGCCCTCCAGCGATTTTACCATTTCTGTCCGTGTCCCTATCCAAGGGTTGGTCTGGGTCTCGGTGTGTGCCGCCTCCAGCTCTCCGATCCTCCCCTCAAGCCTTTGGCAATTTGCGCATTCGACCGATTCCACGGAGGATACGATATTCTTCGACCGATCACTTCTATCCGCCTCCAGTTCCAGTACCCTCACTCTCAATCCCGGACACTCCCGGCATGTCCTCTCCTCTTCCAGTTCCAGTATCCTCGCTTTGAAACTCGGACAGTCATGGCACGTCGTCTCTGGCTCCTTAGCGTCTGTGAGCCTCGTTGAGTCTCCAGTCCATCCCTCAGCCACCAGAGAGTTTATATAAGTCATATAGTTCTTTAATTTCCCGTTTATTGCTTTTATTTCCTTCTTTGTGTTTTGTTCAATGTAATTATTTAGTTGTTTACTTAGTCCCGATATTACACTGAGGACTTTTTCTAGGGTTTCGTCTTCTCTCATTTTCGCTGGAGAGTTGGTGCACTTCGCTGTTTTACCCGGCTTTTTGAGTTCTGTGTCCTCTGGGCTAAAACCCTCCATTTTCCTCTTTTTGTTTGTGGGATCCGGCGTTTCGGCTTGTCCTTGCCTGTTGTCTTCTGCAGGATGTCTATTTGTGTCACCTGGGTTCATGGACGGTCTGATCTTCGGCTTTTCCCCTTTTTGCGTCTTTTCCTCTGCGTTCGAGTATAAGACGCGCTCCTCACCTGGAGTCCCCGGGGGCGTATGCTTAACTGACCCTCTCCTCCCAAAAATTGTCTCCTCATTGTTTTTTATTCCAGTCATATCCTTTTCCGTAGCCGTGGTCGTCATTGCAATTGATTCCTTACAGGCGCTTGTGAGCAGCCGGGGGGAGCCTGCTTGCCCACTCTCATCCCCAACCCGTACTGGGGTATCCCTCCCCTGCACCGTAACCTGATTACTCTTTTCCTTGTTCATGTCCATTGGGGGGGTGTCTGGTTTTAGCGAGTTTACCTTCTCGGGCAGTTTCGGTCCGCCCCGGTGTTCTACCGGTACCCTCCATATCTGGAGGACGTTCCCCTATCCGCCACCTGGGGAGGCGCCCGGTTGGAGCTCTGCCAACTCCGCCGGGAAACTAACCCAAACTAACCCAAACTAACCCAAACTAACCCAAACTAACCCAAACTAACCCAAACTAACCCAAACTAACCCAAACTAACCAACCCAAACTAAACTAACCCAAACTTACTACTTGAATTTTTAACAAAAACAAATCTGAGTATTGTGAATAGAGGCTGCGAACCCACGTTTGTAACGTCTAGACACCAAACGATAATAGATCTGACTTTTGCATCTATAAACACTAGCGATAAGATAGCAGGATGGCACGTCTCCACCGACATATCTATGTCGGATCACAGATGGATAAAGTTCAAACTGCTTTGTAAACCACCAAAAAGCAAACCGTTCAGAAACCCGCGTAAAACGAACATTTCGATGTTTGTTAGCACTCTGAAGGAAATGACAGAGAAAGGAGCCCCCCTACAAAGTCTGACTAGCACGGAGGAAGTAGAGGAGAGTCTAAACTTTCTATACGGTAGCCTGACGGAAGCTTTCGAGCACTCCTGTCCTCTCGCTGCCCGTAGGGATAAAACCAACATTCCTGGATGGGACAGAGAGATGGACAAACTAAGGAAAGATGCTAAGAAGGCTTTCTTCCGGGCGAAAACAAACGGCAAATGGCAAGAATATAAGGAGCATAGGAAAACCTTCAAGAAGAAACTTAGAGAAAAGAAAAGAACGGCATGGAGGAACTTCTGCAGCGAGGTCTCTGATACATCGTCAGCTTCGAGGCTCAAGAAGGTCCTCTCGAGAGACCCCTTCATGCAGCCAAGCTGGTGTGATGAAAACGCACTATCTGTAAATCCAACCAAAACCGAGCTCGTACTTTTTACCAGGAAAAGGAAGTTGGCCAACCTTAAACCACCTCTCCTGTGTGGTGTGCAACTCGGCATGTCTAAAGAGGTTAAATACCTAGGATTCATTCTAGATAGAACCCTCAACTGGAACAAGAGCATTCTGGCAATGTAGAGAAGCGATTGGGTTAGGTCTGGGGGTTGTCGCCCAGAATTGTCCACTGGATCTACACGGCCGTAATCAGACCAATGTTCGTGTACGGAGCTATTGTGTGGTGGATTAAAACCAAACAAGTGACAGCTCAGAACAGAATGCAGCAACTACAAAGATAAGCATGCCTGTCTATCACAGGTGCAATGAGATCCACATCAACAATGGCAATGCAGGTGCTGCTGTGCCTGCCGCCCATCCATCTCATCTGGTGCGGGAGAAAGTGGGGCCCAGGACATGCTCGTATATTTCTGGATGCTGTCACAAGACAGCCTCTGGTGGAGCATCGAACTGATATGCCTTGATTCGGCGCTACATTTTAACAGAGCCTACGGAATCAAAACAGACGGCTCAATAGAAGAGGATAGAGCGGCGGATATACACATCTACACAGACGGTTCACAAAGTCAATGTGGTGCTGGGATGGGTGTGTTCATACCGGAGCTCAACCTAAAAACTAGTAGAGCCCTAGGCTCGGGGGCAACTGTCTTCCAAACAGAACTGCTTGGCATTATGCAAGGGGCCACACAAATAGTAAAGGAAAAGATAGCGGGCAAAAACATTATCTTCCTTACCGATAGCAAACAAGTTTTGCAATCCTTGAACAAGAACAAAATAACATCCAAACTGATTCTAGAGTGTCATCAGATTTTGCAGTCGGTCCCCGATGAGAACTCGGTCACATTATCCTGGATTAAGGGACATAGTGGAATCAGAGGAAATGAAAAAGCGGACAGTTTGGCGCGAAAGGGAGCAAAGCGAAAATCGTGTGGCCCAGAGCCCTTCGTTCCACTGTCCTCAAAAGCCATCAATCGCAGAATTAATGAACAGACAGTAGAGGTTCTAAGAGAGAGATGGGAGACACGACGGTTTGGGTTAGCTATACACGGCCCCGAGGCTTCGCGAACCCAGTACCTCCTTGGACTCTCACGTAGCAACCTTGGAAAACTGGCGGGAATGCTTACGGGACATTGTAAGCTAAATAAACCCCTCAACACCTTGGGTGTGGTAACAGATCCGACTTGTAGGGGGTGCCACGAGGATGACGAGAGTGCTGAGCATGTCCTTTGCCACTGCCCAGCCCTCGCGAATATCAGAGAATCCATTATGGGGGAAAGATGGCCAGACTTGGCCTCGATCGGGGGCTCGGCCGCCACAGTCTTGAAATACATCAACGCTGTTGGCTGGCTCGACGGGTAAACCCCGAGGGAGGTTACAATGGGCCCGCCTGAGTGGCCTAAGTAAAAGGATGGCGCATGCTACCCCTCCATATCTCTATCTATCTATCTAACCCAAACTAACCCAACACAAACTAACCCAAAATTTTTTTTTTTGGAGAGGTTGGGGCAGAAAAAATCTTCCTCAGCCCATTCTGGGCTTCCCAAGACGCGCTGGCGAGGTGGGTGTTGTGTCCTCATCCGTTCCCACCTTGGACAGTCAAACACAGTGTGCTCGGCTGTGTCGTTTTGGCAGTCACAATATTTGCAGGAGGGTTCTGCTCTTTTTCCTATCCTCTTCAGGTACTCCCCAAAATTACCGTGTCAGTGGACCTGTCACCTGTCAGTACCTGGGTCATGTTCTAGTCAATCTCTCCATGTGTCCTTCCTATCCATTTTACCACGTCAGGTTTGAGCCTGTGTGTCCATCTGCCTTTCTCCGAGCCGTTCCACTCTATCTGCCATTTCCCCAGTGTTGCTTCTCTCTCAATCCTTCTTCTTACCGCTGTTACTTCCCCTCCTAAGTACAGCCTTTCCCTTTCTTCTGCCAGTAGGTGGAGAGGTACAAATCCCGAGATGACTAGAGCTGCATCCGTGCTGATAGTTCTGTACCCAGAGCATACCCTCAGCGTCATCATTCTCTGAGTTCTCTTCAAGGTTCTCCTGCATTTCTCACTCGCCGTCGCCTTCGTCCATATAGGATCACCGTACATGACCACTGACTACATGGCCAAGGCGAGGACTCTCCTCTTGGACGCCGATGGTCCTCCGATGTTTGGGAGGTGTATGGCCAGGGATTTCATCACTCTGCATGCCTTTACGCAAGCGTCCGTTATGTGCTGAGTCAAGCTCATTCTTCCTATCGTCATTCGAAGAAGCTGCCACAATATCTGACCACCTACAGTGAGGTGTGGAAAGCCCTCAATCACCTAGCTCCGAAATTTGATGATGTCACAGGATCTGACTCATCTGGCAATCCCAAAGATGACCAATGACCGAGTGGACTGGCGAGTGGTGAGAAGTATGCTGGAGGTGATCTTCAAGGAGAGTGGCATCGACATCCTGGTGTGCTGCTATCCGTCCCGGAGGACGAACCAAAGGATAGTGGTTTGTTGTATGAAGTCTATTTTGGAACGCCGGTTATTATAGAAAAGAATGTTCCAGGTGACAATAGATATCAGTGACAGAGTCGTCATTGAGCCTTGAGAGTAGACGTTAAAATTATAATTTGTCAGCTAAAAATTAATATTTCCCGAAAAATAAAAACATTATAAAAACCAACGAACCATATATTGAGGCTAACAAACGACCAGATAGTGTACTGTTTTTTTCCACCAAACATCACACTGCCGGTTTGGGGACAGTTGCCGATACCGACATGAGGGCAATTCGGGACGAATTGCCTTAAAAAGGGGGCAATGTGACGAAACATGTGTTGAGCATGGAGAATATTGCGCATTCACCATTAAGTGTAGAATCATTTGGCTTCTGGTACATTTTAGCGAAACTAGATGGCGTCGAACATTCTACACTTTTCTCCGGATCACGAGAATGTTCCTTCAATCCTGGCGAGGGTATATAATGAGATCTGCCATTTGGAGTTGAGAACAGTTATTGATTAGCCGCGAGATATAAATCGTTAAAACATCAATTGCAATATAAATTGTTTGTGAATAGTGAGTGATGTACACATAGTGACTTAAAATAAATAGATTAAAGCTGAACAGTGTTTTTTATAGCGAAAAATATTACAATAGTTTTTGTTGTTCATGGTTTGAAACCAAAAATCATCGAAGTAAACAAACGACACGTTATCAGAGACAGTAAAACGATCTAGCAGATCACATGTGTGTTGATCTATTTCACCTATGCATATTACGAGGGTTGTCAAAAAATAACTGTTTGTGCGAATTCATATGCTTTCCACTGTACATAGGGCAGTAATTATTCATTCTTGACTCTCTTCCGATACTTATGTAATAAGTCTGATAAAAATAAAGTGCATTATCACAATTATTATAAGGCCTCACTTTCTGAGCTATAGAATCACTCTTATTAGCTTTTGAAACGAGAGAAAAAACTTTCAGTTACTTCTTGATGAAAAAATATCCAATATACATTTTTTTTTCTTGGAAGGAGACAATAAAGTCAGCCTTGGACTACTAAGTATTGTACACATGTTTTTTCATACATTGACATGGCCAGCTGACAACTTTTGTCATTTATCTTATGCAGTTGACATTTTTTTTCCAATTAACCTCAATGACCCGAACATTTTCAACACTTAAATAGTCTTTTACACCGTTAGGCCCTCTAGTCGCGCCATAATAAAAACTTTAAGTTGATGACAAAATCAAAGGTACTGAAATGACTCGGTCAGAAGTGATGGTACCTCCCGGATTGTGAGTGAAGCTGGATTGGAGCAACGAGCAACTGATACTGCATACTGGACCATTTGGGCATTACATCACACTAATCTACTCTACTCATCGATAGCGTACTGGTTCTTCGAAAACAATCATTGGTGTACAATCGTACACTGCTTATTGTAGCAGATAACGAGCAACTTGTGGTAGTAGTAGACCAAATGACTACGTACCTTTTTGTTGTAAATACGAACGGAGGACGGAGGTGTGAAAATTGAAATAAAACGCATTAAAAAACTTATGTAACTTATGTTTTCAAAGTCAAAAAAATAATAATAAATTAAGTTCAATTTTGAAACTTAAATGTGTAAACTTATATACTATATTTACAAACATTCGCATAACTAGAAAAAAAAGTTTCGTATAAAATGAAGTAACGATATTCATATCAATAATTAAATTATAACGACTAATTGTTAATCTGCATCTAAACATGACTAAGCTACGTCTTATCACAATGTCCAGTGTCCAGTGACGGCGCATGCGAGTTTTTTCTTGTTTTTGGAAATCATATGGACATATAGGTATTGCAGCAGCATGGAATCCATATAGGGTGGACGAAAAGTGCAATAATTATTGAAAAGAGACTGTAGAATTTCACTATTATTAAAATGATAATTGTCGAGGATATTGTGTATTTGTACAAAAGTTGAAACACTGCTTAATGATCAGTTGCGTTTGATGCAAAAAAAAGTGAAGCAGTAAAAATAAAATCTGATGAGACTTATATTTCAAGTTGTAAAATTAAGCTGATCTGTTTTTTTTGTTGTGGATGACCTTGATTACATTCTATAGTTGGATTTTTCCTTATGTGCAGAAAGCGACGAAATAAAAAATCGAGAATGACGGATTTTTAAAAACTTCAACGAAAAATAACGCATTATCAATACTATCACGAGAATAGCATTTAAAGATCAAATTTGATCAATAAAAATGAGTCGGCCAACGAGAAGAAGAAAATGCAAACTAGTAGACTCAGCAATTATTGTACTTTTGATCAACCCTATACATACAAAATAGGATAGGATAAGGACTATATACATGGGAAGTAAAAAATTTTGTCAAATCACTCTATGGGGTGAAAATAAATCGCACAATCATAATCATATCATTATATTACATGTATATTAAAAATTTATACATACTATAGTAGCATAAAGCCAAGTGACAAAATTTTTCTTCACCTTTCATCGATCACCCCTACACGGAGTGAACAAAATCTCTAATTCCAATAAAGTAACAAAACAATCAAATTAATAACAATTCTCTTTGTGGTGGCGCACGATTCACTTAGGCCATTTATTTGACTGCAAATTTTCAACATTCTGTACAACGAGAGCCACCATTTTTCGAAAACTGTGTCCGCACTCTATACCGGCTCGTAGGAACTATGAGTTAATATAACTCACTCACAGAGGCCCTATTTAGTATTTCTTTAAGAGTGGAACACCTAAGTTAAGCGTTTCAAGCAACAATATTAAATAATGGAAATTCAATGTTTTTCAAGTTGCACTCGCGACTCACTGCGCGTCCTTTTTTGGGGAGGGTCCGTTGCTCACTAGACAAACAAAACTATTAACCGACTAACAACAACAGTGTTTTTGAGAGGACGTTGGATGCAGGAGAGAGTTGAGTTGGAGGGAGGAGGTGGCTTTTTCATTTCATTTAAGTGATGGGGAATACTACAGTAAATTGACAAGTGGAAACATTTGATGGATCATTCTGTTTTTAAATCCATAGATAGGAAATTTGAGCAAAAAAAAATGAAATTATCATCTTTTGCATCGGATAAAAACATTTTTTTGTCATTTTTGATCGATCGATCACCATGTCTGTTTTTCATAACGATTATATTATCTAGAAATTTATTAAAATGTGATAATTTACTTTCGAAGAACCGATTAATAAAAATTAGTTATAACTTATTTTGACAAAAGCCAACAACAAATTTAAAATAAGAAATTACATCAAAGAATAAATACTGTAACCTATAATTTTATTCCCTAATAGGTAATCATGTCTTCCCACCACCACTTTCGATTGATGAAAAAACCACACAACTCTCTTCACTTCAAAATCCCCGCCCCTCCAGAATTATCTACCTAACATCAACCATATCACTTCAATGTTCTTCTCCTTGTCCGCAAGGGGGCACTTTTAAGACAACACTAAGAAGACGAAGAGGCGTTCATGCCTGCACCGAAAATACCCGTTGAAAATGAGGTCGCTTGTTGCTGCTGTTGTTGCTGCTGAGCTTGTTGCTGTTGCTGACTGGAAGTGACCCGCGAATGTTTCGGCATTGGTGGTTGCAGGTATTCGTGTTTCGCTAACGAGAGTACGTCTATTCGGTCTTCTTTGCGGTACGCTAAACAGCTCCGGATGAAACTCTAAAAAAAAAAACAATGTGTTGATTCCCACTGAACAAACATTTTATAAGCGAAGCAAATTGCGGCTGATGTGATGCAGAAATGTCATAACTTTTCTTTTGTCAAAATATACACAACGTCAAATTATGTTATTTGGAAGTGTTTGTTAATGTATGTCTGCATACATTTTTTTGTGAAACCAAATAAAAACTGGATAATTCCACTTTTATTTTCAACCAAACATGAATTATTAACACTGGTCAACACACATTTTATTGCAAGGAATATTTGAGCCAATTCAGAGTACTGCTGTCTGTTCATGTCTTTCCTGCGGTTACGTCCATAGATAAAAACTATATGGGAATAGATTGGAAACTGCCATGCTAACTTCTGAACATTGCGATTTGCGCCACCTGGTGAGGTAAGGAAATAACACAGGCCGAAAATAATGTGGCGGGCCATTTAAAATCTGCGATTTTAATTGTTAGATTTGTTCTCTATTAGCGCAGCGGGCTTGAAGAGAAAACTCAATGTATCTATATGAATTCAATTGATTATCTTATGTAACTCTGTGATATTGTTAACCTGTACCTTGCTTGTTTGTATTTTTATCTTAGAATATAGGCAAATTTGTAATATTTATTGTTTTTTGATACATCTTACTACATTAATTGATACAATATTAGCATAAATTGCTTTGTAAAATGACTTGTTCGTTAATAAATTATTCTATTCTATTCTATTCTATTCTTTTAATACTTTCAGTTCAAATACAGTATACGACAAACATTTAATAAAGCTTTCATCCTGTCTCCGGTATCTAAGAAGTAATAGTGCATTTAAAACGTGTATCGATTTGTCAGTTTACGTATTTTGACCACTTTTTTTCAAATAATGGTTTGATGCAGTTTTGTCAAGTTTGAAAAAGGATTAAAAATACATTTTTTTAGTGTAATTTTCAATAAAAATAGCTAGAAAGAGAGGCAAACATTGAGTACTTCCTAAAAATTTGATAATTGAACAAAGGATAGTCAAGCTATAAAGTTTTAAACGAAAACTTGGCTGAAATTACTCATTTATGATGATTTCTTCAAAAATAAAAGGCAATGGTTAGTTGAAAATTTCAGTGAGATTTCCAGGAAGTCTAGATTTTTGTCTCTAATAGTACCTTTATCAAAAATTACACCGTGAAAAGATTTATTTTTGACGTGATAAACAATGTTCTGAAAAAACTGGTATATTGAGGAATTACCTGATGCAGTATGAAAGCTTTATCAAATGTTGGGCGGTTTCCTAATTTTTTCAGATAGTAAGTATAAATATTGAGGAGAATTTTGCGCCTTTTTGGCATTTCGGCATTTCAATCAACAACTCAATAATGGCGTCCATTCCATTATGACGTTTCTCAATCAGCTGTTGGGTTGGGATGAATCGATAAACCCTGCGCTGTCGCGAAGCTTAGTTGCGCTCGCTGGTGAGTTAAGGAAGAACAATAATTTACAGTGAACAGTCATTCTGATTGAAGTTGCCAGAGCATGGTTACGTCATACTTTTCCGTCTCTCTCTTACACATTGAAAAAAAAATCACGTACGTCTGGACGAGGGTCTTTCGGATCAATTTGACAAACGTCAAATACTTTGACGTGACCGCAGGAAAGCCATAAACAGACTGTAATTTGTTTTCTGCTGATCACGAATATGAAGTCCATTTTGCTGGATTGGCTCTAGTTTTGGAAATAACCGGGGTAATTATGATTAAAACATTTAAAAAAATTCTCTTGTGGTTATGACCGCACGACAGAAGTGAAAACTTCATCGAGGCGAGATTAATAAAACGAAATACAATTTTTTTTTGTTCGACTACTGCGCATCCAATTTTTATTTTGATGTCATTATTGTCGATTGTCTAGGATCAAAGCTTTGATCTTTTCACCCATGTCGTATGTCATGTCATGTGTCATGTCATCTCGAGTTTGTTCTTGTTGATGGTTGTATTTTCTGATGTCTTTTCTTTATATGGTTAGGTATAGTGATTTCTAATGAACAATAATTTCTCGGGTCTGTTTTTTGTGAAACTGTTTGTGCTAAAGACTTTGAAGAAACACATATAAAAATCCAAAAATAATCGACGCTAAGCTAGAACTGCTGTACTGAACCAAAGTTTACTATTTACTGAACAGTTTACTGAACTAACGTTTTTTACAATAGGAGTGAAATAGTCGAGAAAAGTAGAGTTTTGGCATATATTATTATAATATTTTGTCAAAACTCCAAACAAATTGATAGATTATCTAAAAAACTCGAACCAATTGGAGAGAACCACTTTTATTTATGAACTGAGCAGGTCAAAAATGCCCGGAATTCGTTTAAAAATGCATGGCAACAAAAATGCCGCAAAATTTTGTTGACCAGTGTAATCATCATGACCTCCTCTTCTATCCAGAACATAGTGAACCTGATGAATCAAGAGGGGGCAAATACTTTTCCTAAAGGTATAGACAGACACGCTCACTACGTTCACAGACAGAAACCATATTTTTTTCTACGAGCATTAGCTACAACAGGAGAATACAAAATGTTTTGCGGCATCTCGAGTGCCATGTTGAATATAATGGCACAGTTTAGAGAATATGAATATACAATAATTGGTTCACTCCATGTCGGCTTCTTTGAAAATCGTGCCTCCAAAACGATTTGCCTAAATTCCTAAAATCGTAAACAAAATCAGGCCAACTGGGGTCGGTCCCTGACGAGGTTTTACGAGGGAGACAAGTTGGAAAAAGGCTATCGTTGTTCACTAATGCAAATGTTCCATTTATTTGCTAACAGCGTTACCATGGTGAAATGGATACGTTAACTTAACACTTATATAGAAACCTTGAACTCAACATGCCTTAACATTGTTTACTAATGCATATGTTCCATAATTTGATAACAGCCTAACCACGGTGAAACGGATAACGGATATGCATGGAGGTAGAAAGGGATGGAGACGACATCACGTGACTAAAATTGGATCACTTTCGTCATCTTACCGCGATCGTTTTGTCAAAGTTTTTGTTTACATTTATTGTAAAACGGTTTTTCAGAGTTTTGGCTGTGTTGTGAGGATTATTTTGTGATTTGGTTTGTTACATTTCTCAATTATGGTTTCATGTGCCCTGAGAAGTTGTGCGAGTAGAGACGCTATCGATAAGAAGAAATCGACTGGAATCACATTTCATAGGTTAATATAGCATAATACAGGATCGGGATATGAAATTTGGGTCGAGTTTACTGAAATATTTATATGGTTGAGATTTGTAAATGTTTAATCATTATATTGTAGATTCCAATTTTTTTTCCAATTTAGGTACTCCGTCATGGCTATGATCAATGTGTGTTGGACAATCATAGGTATTTACTAATAAAAAGCATTGATGCGAAGTACCTAAATACTAAATATACGAGTGATTTTTTTTTAAATAAATCTAGTAATCTTAAAGCTAATAGTATAAGACATAAAAGTAATAAAACTATACTATCCAAAGGATAATAAAAAAATCACAGCGTTCTCTTTTCTTTTTATCAGCCACCTTGCATCCTACTACATAGGTAGAAAGTATAATTTTCAAAGTAAATTTTTTTTTATCGCATGTTTCGACCCAATCTTATCATTTTTAGGTTTCTGATGGATAGTGGGTTTTGGGGTCAATGAAAACTCTAGGATTGATTGCAAGCTTGTCTTAACGGTTTGGTGTATATTACACCTTCATCAGGAAAACATAAAAACAATCCTTTTGGTCGAAACCTCGGTCGAAACGTGGGCACAAGTTTTCAATCAATTCTGGAGTTTTAATTGACCCTTAAAACCCAAAATCCAGCAAACCATCAAATTAAATATCTTATTTCTGCAGTTTCCAAATACTTGTTTATTTCTTAAATACATAAAAATATTCCTGAACTTTTCTAATCTTTCAAAATATAATAGAACATGTTCGAATAATTATTATCTACAATAATTATTATTATTATTATTTCAAAAATTCGCAGAGCAGGTTGGGAAAACATTTTCAAAATCACAAAATTCGAAAATTCTCCCTCACTTTTCAGTTTTCCTGTTTATGTACAGTCGTGTGTCGTGTGCATTAATCCGTTGCAAAGCCGCGTCCACATTAGTAAAAAATTACATTGTGTGTCGCATCTACCACAAATTCTTGTGCCCGATGAAAATGTATGCGTGCATTTTGTACAACGGATTTATGTACACGACTGTACAGACCACCACGTTTCGCTTGCAATGGAAAATTCAAAATTCAATTCACTGAATTTTTTGTTCACTGTCATCTTTCTTATTCCTTCTTATTTATGTCCAAGTGAATATTGAACTGCATGATTTGTATTATTATAGCATAACTAATTATCGATATACATCTGTTGTTTGTTGCTTCGTTTAAGTTTTACTTCCTATTGTTTTGTTAAGTATCTACTCCAGTACTGTTTCGTTTTGTACATGAATCAAGTTTCACGATTGGAAAATACTTTTTCCGGATTGTTTTATAATACTTCAAACATAATATGAAGAACAGTAAATGGTAAATTGGAATAATTATGATTAATGAATCAAAAATATAATGTTACCGTGAATAAATTAGAATAAAGCTTAAATCTAGAGTAATAATTCTTAAGTTTTTCTATGTCGTCGAGTTCGCCCCTGCCTACGTCACCATATTGCAGCTACTCTAAGCTCCACCTACCGATCTCATTTTTCTAGAGTACGATTCATCTAAGAACTGTATACCCCCGATGTCTTCCTCTCTCTCAGGCTGCGTGAGAGCGTGAGGGCCTCATATAGCGTGAGAGACGAATACGTGGTCGGTGTACAGTTCTTAGTTGAATCGTAGTCTATCACTGTTTGAATGTTTCTTAGCGACTCTTATGATTCTAAGGGGGCGTAACGGTACTGTGAAAACAGAAAATGGACATATTTTTGAAATGTTTCCCTGTGAGGTGAACAAAACAGAATATGGAATATGGAAACAGATTTTGGACGATATTCTCTACAAAATTGCCTCCCAACACTTCCCTCTAAGTTGTCAAATAAGACAGCTACAAACCGTCAAACTTGATGTCACTAAATTGCCTATAACTTCGAAATTCCTTGACCGATTTCACTGTTCTTTAGCTCGTTTAAAAGAAGAAAATTTGCTCTTTCTGGTGCATATACTCGAGTTCGATTTTATCTCTTTTAGCCGACCACACAACATGAATCGTGAAAGTCAAACCTGTATTTGAGGTTTTTTCGAAATTTTCAAATGCAAACCCACTAATTAGATGGTGGTGTTTCATCGTGTTATTTGAATAATTTTCTATCAATTTCATTTTTTCTATATCTTTTGAAATAGAAAAGTTACGTAAACTTCATCAGAACTCGCTCGAGGAATTCTTTTGAAACAGCCTCTTTAAATTTGAACGTGTCAAAAAAATACACATCAGACCTGTTTTGATTCGTGTTCAACATTTTCTTTAGTTGATGTTGAAAAGAAAAGCCTATAAGGGAGAATACCAACTATTTCTCGTTTTTTTTTTCTACGAGCAGCTGACAAGTAGAAAACGCCAAAAATAATACGATGGACCAGTAATAAACATCTTATACCAAAAATATTGGAAAAAAGCTAAATCAACCAATAAAAAAACAAAAACCATTGCTAATGCTCAAAATCCCCATCCTTGGCAAGGCACTCCAATCTTTTTGACACATTCAATTTTACAGGGGCTGTTTGAAAAGTATTCCTCGGGGGATTCCTGATGAAGTCTCCGTAACTCTTCTATTTCAAAAGATATAGAAAAATTACCTTTATGGAAGTGGAAGGTAATTTTCCAAATAACACGATGGAGGCATCTATTTAGTGAGTTTGCAATTGAAAATTTCGAAAAAACCACAAATACCGGTTTGCCTTTCACAATTCATGTTGTGTGGTCGGCTAATGCGAATAAAATCGACCCCGAGTAAATGCACCAGAAAAAGAAGAACAGTCAAATTGATCACAGAATTTCGAAGATATAGGCAATTCAGTAGCATCAAGTTTGACAGCCTGTAGCTGTCTTATTTGACAACTTAGAAAAAAGTGTCGGGCTGCAATTTTGTAGAGAATCTTATCCAAAACCTGTTTCCATATTCTTTTTGGGTAGTTCACCGGGAAAAATGTCGAAAATGTATCGATTTTTGGTTTTCACGGTACCGTTACGCGCCCTTGCGGCGATCCCAGAAGCTTGAAATATATTTCCAGCATTTTCTCTTAGGCACATTACTATGAAGATTTTTTTTCCTGGGTCTCTATGATGAATAGTTACGAGAACTGGCACCCTGTCCTAGTACATAGTTCCACCCCAAAACTTTACTGTCCCTTCTTGACAGAATGACAGAGAACAATTGAGTCTTTGTTGACGTCCTTGCGCTCCTCAGACTTCCTTTGCAGTTCAATTCTATTCTCATCTGTGAAAGACACCCACCGACCAACAGCGCTGGCGCTGATTCAGAAGCCACTCACATTAGCTTTGTTCGCGGGTCGGTTACGAAACAGTTCCGAACCAATTCAGAACTGTTTTGCATGCGCAATTCGTGATATTTTATCAACTGCGCTTGAGAATGAGTACTGAATTGATTTGGAACTGGTTCGTAACCGACCCGCGAATTAGCTATTCACTGTAATCTCGCAGCACTATGTAGTGGAAGTGGGGTAGGGGTTAGGAATTCTTAGATACGTTCTGGAATGAAGATTTGGCCAGTGGAGTCTTCTTCTAATTGTTGGTCGATAAACAAGAGCGAAATACACGCTGAAAGTAACACATCGCACAGGAACGGTTGAAAGAGAGACCGATTTTATGTCAAGGGTGTTTTAAGGTTCTGGGAAGCTTCAAGAAATGACTTTATATTATACTAGCAGTACCCGTCACGGCTTCGCCCGCGATTGAATGTTATCGAATAATGTTGAAAGCTACACTCATAAACTTGGAAAACGACGAAACACGCGTTTTATAATTTCATCAAGTTTCAAGTCGATGTGTCCAAAAAATTTTTTTTTCATTGATTCATGAATTTTCACACACATGCACACCACTTTAACCCCCTCAAGGGTTGAATTTTGGAAAACGACGAAACACGTGCTTCATTGATTTCATTAAAGATAATTATTAATATGAAGTTTCAAGTCGATGTGACCAAAAATATATTTTTTTTATTGCCCATTATGATTTTTGACATCTCCACCTCATTTTCCCTCTTGAGGGTTGAATTTTGGAAAACGACGAAACACGTGTTTTATTAATTCCATTAAAGATCATTATAATGAAGTTTCAAGTTGATGTGACCAAAAATATATTTTTTGTATTAATTTGTGATTTTTCACACCCACATCCCTCTCACCCCATTAAGGTTTGAATTTTGGAAATCGACGAAACATGTGTTCTATCAATTTCATTCAAGATCATCATAGTGAAGTTTCAAGTCGTTGTGACCAAAAATGCAATTTTTCAATTGATTTATGATTTTACACATCCTCACCCCTTTCACCCCTTTGAGGGTTGAATTTTCTCCTCATAAATTTCAATCAAGATACTTTATACCAAGTTTCAACAAGATGTTAGCTTAGATCAATTAATGATTTTTTCCACCCCATCTTCTTTGAGTCCGACTTTGTCCCCTCTAGGGGTTGAATTTAAAAAAACAACGATACATGTGCTCAACCAATTTCATTGAAGATTGTTGATATGAAGTTTCAACATGATGTTAACAATAATACATAATCTTTCATCAATTAACGATTTTTTCCATCCACTCCTTTGAGTACGAATTTGACCCCCTTAGGGACTGAATTTCGCAAAAAAGCGTAACACATATTTAATTAATTTCATTTAAGATTATTTACACGAAATTTCAAGATGATGTTACAAACAATACATAATCTTTTATCAATTAATCATTTTTCTCATCTCCTTTGAGCGCGACTTTGACCCCCTTAGGGGGATGTGCGAGAGTTATGGCCGATTGCAACAACCAATTTTGAGGATACTTAACGCTAAGGAACCCTTAACTTGACAGTTTTGCATGCAATATTGTCAAGTTGAGGGTCCCTTAGCATTAAGTATCCTGAAAATAGGTTGGTGCAATCGGCCATTATTGTATTATGGCGTGAGTTTAACTTGTTTTCTTTAGTATCATGGTAACCCAGTTACATAGAATTTTAGGGTTCGGACACGCAATGACGTCAGCGAAACCTGCGCGTGAGCATATCTTGTGTGTTATGGTATCATGAATTCAACTGCTAATCTTTTAAGTCAACAATCCCAAACAATCATAATTCCATTTATCTTGAGTTTTCGTCACAAAGAGATTTGTGTCATCAAAAAAAAATTTTGAAGGAGTAAATTTGTATTGAGGTTTACGTTTTGTTTTAAAACTTGGCAATATCTGGCCGCAAAGTTAAGGCCAGTTTCAATGACGATATTGTTTACAAACACCGTTTTGTGAGGTTAGTGAAGTGAGTTTATTCTTCAATTTCTCAGGAGAAACTCTAGCTATGTGGATTATTTTCTATTCTAAATTGTGTTATCTAGTGTTATATTGATAAAACAATTCTTGGAAAGTCTATAAAGAGTGGGACCAGAAAGTAAAATCAGGCAGACATCTTATCATTTCACCGGTAAGTAAATAAAAACAAAAGTGGCTTCTTTTATCATTGTGTTTAGTTTAGACCAAAACACTCAATGCTAAAGGTATAATAGGCGTTATGTGTCTTGTTGTTGTCAGTATATGATCTTACCTTAGCTTCATTAGTAACAGCCGGTTTATTAGCAAACTGTACTTCAGTCGCCTTCAGTATAGTGTTCTCCTCCAAAATGGTGGCCTGCGACTGATTGTGTCCAAATGGCTTTTTCCCATAGAGACACTGATAGAAAATTACTCCTACACTCCATACGTCCACTTTGGAAGAGATTTTTGGGGGGTTTTTGCCTACTACGAAACATTCGGGTGGAAGATACCTATATAAACATAAAGGGTGTATCACATAACTATGTTGTTTTGTTACAGAAAATGCATGAAAAATTTTTAGAATATTCAGTCCCGTCTTGAAACACTTCTTGACTGTCATGGTTGCATTCCAGATCAGGTTTATCATCATGTCAAGTACGATTTTTTTTATTATAGTTAAAAAAAATCGAATTTCTTCATCTTTATGTATAATTATTATCGTGGGATTTACAACTGAATGTTATATCAACTTTGACAGCTACGCCACAATGCAGTCACAAGCAAAATAGGTACAGTGAAAAGCATTATTTGAATTCGCACAAAATATTTTAGCTTTGTTTTGGTTCCAAATTCATGCAGTTCCGAACTGTTCTACACATGCGTACTTCAATGTTGCCATGGTAATATTCAAGTGCGCATGTGTAGAATAGTTCGGAACTGGTTTGGAACTGAAATAACTTGGAACCAAAACATACCTTTTAAACAACCCTCGTAAAATCCTAAACTTTGTCATAGTAACAAAATCACTCTTGTCAAAATGACAAGTCATAAGTAAACAAAAAAGTTATGTTAATACAACAAGATGCATGGTTTCTCAAATTCCAGTGATGCGAAGAACGAATGGCAATTGAATTATTGGCTAGTATGTTAGATATTTATGTAGTAAACAAAATATCAGAAGATGATAAAAAATACATTAATTGCATCTCTTTTATACAGGGTGTTTCCTAAAGATTGGTAAAAAATTCGTTGTGTGATTCCTGGGGTATTTTCATGAAAAAAAGTTCCTATAAACATTTGCCGAAAAATGCTTCCTAAGGGAGCTACGCCCCTTTAAATAGGGCACCCCGAAGACGGTTTTTCCTCAATATTTCCGAAACCTTACATACAAAAATCATGAAATTTGGTACATCATACAAACTTTTAATGCTGAATGAGAATTTGAGCTCAGAATTTCAAAAAAAAAAAACCTTTAACCCCCGCAACAACGAATTTTTTACCAATCTTTAGGAAACACCCTGTATAAGATTACACCTCAAACAAATCCCTGCGCAGATACTACACAGATACTCACCACAGTGGCTTGATAATTTTTGTTATTCATGGTTTGAAACCAAAAATCATCGAAGTAAACAAACGACACGTTATCAGAGACAGTGAAACGATCTAGCAGATCACAAGTGTGTTGGTTTTTTCCACCTATGCATATTACGAGGGTTGTCAAAAAATAACCTAGTAATCTACCCACAGAAATGGCGACGACAATGTATACAGGGTGTCCCAAAAAGAATGGGACATAAGGTGTAAAGTTATTCCTCGCGAAAAAATATTGCGAAAGTTTCTATTGTAAAAAATACAATTATTTTTTGATTTTTGTTCGAATAAACAAGTTTTCTTGATGAAATTTAGTATATCCGTAGACGCAGATAGACACCTCTGTATTTTCCTCATTTGAGGATGTCAAGGTTCGAAATTTTTGATACTTACCAATAGGTTCCAGCACCTTGACTGGTTAGATCCATACCATGATCCGGATTATAATTTTCTTCATCCATCACTTTACTCAGTCCAAAGTCAGTTATCTTAATTTCACCACAGACATTTCCTTCTGTCAGCAAAATATTGCCCGGCTTGAGATCATAGTGGATGACTGGTGGCTTGATCTCGTTGAGGTACTTCAATGCCGAGACCACTTGCATGATTATCGAACGTGCCTCTCGTTCTGGTATTGTCTTATGCTGTGTAAAAACTTTGTTAAACGAAAACGGTATTAGGGAGAAAGGTACTGACTTGTTTTAAATAAAAATCCAAGTCGTGACCATCACAGTATTCCAGGACTGTACAAAAGGAATTGGCGTCTATTTCAAATACGTCGTACAATTTAACCACGCGCGGATGATCCAGTGCTTTGTGGATGTTGTACTCCCTCAGAGCGTGTCTATGAAACAATTTCTCGTTAATGTCAATAAATGTTATCAAACTAAAACTACTCACTTGATATAATTAGCCTTTTTATCCTCTTTCCAGTCCTTATTCAGCTGATGTACTTTGCACGCAACATATCGCTGTTCTTTCAAGTCGAATGCTTTGTGCACCTCGCTGAACCCACCCTTGCCCAACAGCATCAACAACAGATACCTTTCATTGAGCACTGGATGGTTGTTGAATCTCGACTGATCCTCATTGTGAATTCGTTTCAGTTCCCTAATATGGAGGTTTCTTTCCCGCTCCAGCTTTTCCATTTCCAGTTGCAGATCTGCATCCTCTTTTTTCAATGCATTCTGCCTCAATTTGAGGATTTCGTCCGCCTCGTAGTACTCTTGAAGCGTTAGCGAGCCTGGTACTGCATCCGGTTTAAGAAACCCACTATCCGTGGTGGTGCCGTTATGTAGGTTGGTGTTGTTACGTTTCCTGCCGCCCCCTTCACTGTTTGACGGCCGTTTTTTCACGAGTAATTTTTTTTGTCTGTCTATTTCTTCCCGTTCCGATGTTATTTCTTCTTGTCTTCTGGCCAATTCTTGAAACGCGTGTCCGTCCGTCCAGTTTTCCTGGAAAGTGGCGCCCACCCTTTGCGTCACAAACTGTCCCAATCGCAGTCGGTTCTGCATACATTTTTGTCTGGCTTCTTTTTTTTCTATTGAACTTTTTTCTTTGAGCAGTTTCTTGACCACCTCGATACACTTGTTCACTTGTTGTTTATGCTGGTCAATACTCTTCTGTTGGGTCGATATTTGGTGACGTAGTTCTTCGGTAGTCCGCGTCAGTTCTTCGATTTTATTGTTGCGCATCTCCAAGTCAGAGGACGCTTGTGTCTCGAACTCGGTAATTCGATGACATGTTAATTCAGTCTAGAAATGGTAACAAATGATTAACAGATACAATTCGGCGCAATGGGCAATTTGCATACATTTTCAAATGACTTGAAATTTTATATACGTATTCTAGACAGTATTAGAAAGTTATCAGCGATTTTTTTCCCAGAATATCCAAAAATATACTGAATGAATAAAAAATAAATCGCGAATTTCACTGTATGATCGAGAACGGGGAGGGGCCATATTACCTTCCCGAGAGAGAGAGAGTCATCTCAGTCAATACGACAGACAGAGATAGATAGTGTATTCTGTGACGTAGTGGATGTTGATTGGTGCTCTTTAATCAGTGATTACTACATTATTAGAGGTCGTAGGTTGATTTTTTGAACATCAATGGCATCAGTACTTACTAATCTTTATATTTTTCATATTTTCAAAAAATGTGCAAATTGTCCATCGCTTAATGCCAGTTTGCCTACCTGTATTAATTTGCTAACCATAGAGGGGGGAGGTAACCTCGGATGAGGTTGTCGAGGGGAGGTGAGAAAGTCAAAAGGTGCCGTCGTCACCGGCGAAGGGAGACCCACCTGTTGTGGGGAAGGAGGTAACTGTTTGTAGAAATAAGACTGATTAACGCCTACATAAGTTGGCATGATACCCATAACACTCACCATAGGATAGGGTTGTTGTGGACTAGGACTTTTGGCACCACCGTGCCGGATCGGACTACTGCCCGAATGTTTAAAGTACTCGCTAATTTTTTTATCGGGCGGCGGACCAGGAGCTTGACGGGCGACGGACCCGACCCCCGCGCCGCCCTTGAGGAGCGGCGTTGTTGTTGCTCCAACACTTCCGCCACCTGCCAGACCGCCACCTGCCAGACCGCCTCCCGCATCATCTGCTTTGCGTTTGCGCTTTCGTTCCGGTCCTCTTGACGACGTTTTTTCAGGAGTGTTTGATGATTGGTCCACCTCTTTGTCACTGTGAGACGAACCTTTGGTGAAAACAATCATCGTATTAGTACCAAGAAACCTGCGGAAACCAAAATAATACACACATATTTTATTTGCAGATATGTATTTTGTCATAAATCTCGTGACGTTATGGTAATGCACCATAGCCCTACATAACCTGTTTGCTTGTTTTGGTACTGTCAACGTCAACTGTGAAATAGATCTTATTCTTATATCAACAACACTCTAAGATTAACGGTTTTTTTGAATACCTGTACAGGTTGTTTCCGTATATTTTGTCTGCAGACTTACTCGCTTATTATGCAAGATAGATAGGGACATCAAATACAAAGTTGGTAGGTATTAACATGAACCGCAAGAAAAAAATAATTTTTTGTAAACGCACGAGAAAAGTGTGACAGACACAACTTGCATTTTTTTTTAATGGAACACCCTATATATTATTTCATAATCTAACACACATTATTTTTGTGATCTCGAAAATATACAACATGTAGGCATTCTTTCTAGCCGTTTTCAAAATATTCGAGTTTTAAAGTTGGTTTTATGATATTGCCAAATTTAGTATCTATATGACTACAATAATTGTTTGAACATTATTTATTAATTTTTATCCTTCCAATAATCCAAAACAACGAATTCAACAAGTGAATACATTATATTATTAATAAATTGATATCATAAAATTCAATTATTGAATATGCCCGCCATTATTCACAACACATTTTCATGAATGCATTTTATGATATCAATTTATTAATAATATGATGTATTCACTTGTTTTATTTCAGATTATTGGAAGGATAGAAATTAATAAACAATGTTAAAACAATTATTGTAGCCATAGATATTACAATTTGGTAATACCAAAAAACCAATTATAAAGTTCAAATATTTTGAAAACGACTGGAAGGAATACCTACATGTTGTATATTTTTGAGATCAGAAAAAGAATGTCTAGTTGATTATAAAATAATATATATATGGTGTTCCATTTAAAAAAATGCAAGTTGTGTCTGCCACACTTTTCTCGTGCACCCGGTATACAAAAAAATTTTTTTTTCTAGCGGTTTACGTTAATACCTACCAACTTTGTATATAAAGTCCCTATTTATCTTGCATAATAAGCGAGTTGGTCTGCAGACGAAATATACGGAAACACCCTGTACATATATGCAATGTCAAAAGACAAATTTCTTCATAATAACGTACTGATTTGTTGACGTACATAGGTACCCGTTTAACAAACAAACAAATAGGTAGATAGCGTGTCTACGACATGAAAAGATTTTTTAAGGAAACTGAGGGTGTCATTAGCATTCTTCGGACTATATCATCTATCTCCATACTTGATTCAGAATTCATAGATCAAGCTCTATGAATGTCACTTGATTCGGATATAGATCCGAAATAAGGGTAGTTGATCAGTTTTTTTTTCACTCTTGAAATAATAGTTTGTGTTGTAGATTTCTTTTCAATTATTTATCTTGATTGATAGTTCATATTTACAAAAATCAGCAAACATTTCACCAACCACAATAACAAGCAAATCTTTTAACCGAGATAGAACCCAAGCCGCCTGTTTACGTGTATGACTTACAAATTAGGCAACAGTGTCTAGAATGAAAAGGGCAGTGGCTAATCGCGTTGGCAACATCGGTGGCACGTATAATTGATATGGTAATAAGAAGGTATACCTAATACTATGTCGATGTGGAAAGTTTCGTGCCGGCGTCGCTTGTTCAAATGTAAACTCATTGTTATCTCGATGCTTATTTCAAAAATAGCCCATGCTTGAGGCTAGGTAGATATACCTACTTCAAGAAAATTTTACCTATTCCTCGATCAATTTTGTCGCGATAAAGATGGCAGTGTATAGGTATTACAATAATATTACAGTGGTTGTTGGCATTTTTATTGCGTTATATCGACGATGATGTATTTTAATTATTTTCAATATTATACGTTAAAACAGATTTTAATAAAAGATTCGTTTAAACTTTAAACATAATTCAAGAAACCTGTTTGAATAGATCAGCTCTAAAGACCTTAATTTTTCGAAAAATATCAAATTTGAGTTTAGTACTAGTGAATTTTCCGAATAGCTATAGGATACCTACTTTTTTTCTTTACAGAGAATGTTTCAACAAAATTGAATTATTGAATATGAACACGATGTACTGATGTACACACATAATATCGACATACAAAATTCCAAAGAAATAAATACAAACGTTTTTCTCATAAGTGTATTTTCTAATCAATTTTCTGTGAGACTTGATAGAAAAGGAAATATAAATCCTACATAACTATTGATTTGAAAAATAGTCTTGTGCCTATTATATTAACCAATACAAATTGAAATTATAAAAAGGTTAGGTACATTTGTTTAGAAAAACATTGGTAACTGATAGAGTTGGAAAAATTCAGTTGAAGTTGAAAATGAATGATCTATGTAGGTAGATACCTACCAAATTCCCAGAAAAAAGTAAAGAATGTACAGATTTATTCATTATATTTTGACACCCATCTACAGCTCTTATTGCGAGTGATAGAAAAAAACTTTAAATACAAAAGTTTTGGTTTTTTTCACGTAGTATCTTCTGGTGATAGCGGAATCAACAAATCGAAATCATAACATAGAAAAAATTCATTAAGTCATATTTTTTTAAATGGAACACCCTGTATATTATTGACTAAAATGAAAGATCTCTTTAATCTGATTTCAAATATATATGGTTTGTAGGCATTTGGTTCAGTCACTTTGAAACTATTTGAATTTAAAAAATATATTTTTTTAAACTACAACAAATATTCACAACACTAACTTAATCATATAAACTATCAACATTCCATTAAAAACGAAGCTACATGTTTTCTACATAACCCCCATAACCAAAACTTTTGTATTTAAAGTTTTTTTCTATCACTCGCAATAAGAGCTGTAGATGGGTGTCAAAATATAATGAATAACCCTGTACAAAGAAAAGCATTTGAATTCGCACACAATATTTTAAACAACCCTCGTAAAATGCCAAACTTTGTCATAGTAACATTAGTAACACATGACTTTTGTCAAAATGACAAGTCATTGTTAAACAACAAAGCTGGTTTTTGGTTTTGGGATTGATTATTTCAAGTTCAAATAATCTTAATACAACAGGATGCATGGTTTCTTAAATATATTATCCAGTGATGCGAAGGGCGAAGGACAATTGAATCATTGGCTAGTATAGTAGTTAGTAGTGGTAGTAGTAGGTAAGTGAGAAAATATAAGAAGGTAATAAAAATGCATCGATTGCATTTCTTTTATATCAGATTTCTAAATATATATCACCTTAAACAAATCCCGGCGCAGATACTACACAATACACACCGCAGTGACTTGATAGTTTTCGTTATTCATGGTTTAAAACCAAAAATCATCGAAGTAATCAAACTACACGTGATTAGAAACGGTCTAGCAGATCACATGTGCTGGTTTATTTCACCCTGATGATTGGCATAATTATGAGGGTTGTCAAAAAATAACTGTTTTAAATAAAGTGTGCGAATTCAAAAATGCTTTCTACTGTACGTAGCGGTCTTAGACGTGAACCAAATTATAACTCGAAAATTATGAGTAATTGCAGCTCACAGCTCAGTTTCCAGAAATGACGATGTGAATAGTGTGAAAATCAATGATATGTATAATGATTTGACAACAAAACTGAGCAAAATCTATAAGATAACTTAACTTACCTGTACTCATATTAGAGTCTTGGTTATGGATCGGCTGTGGAGTGTTGATAGTCGATTGCGGTGCCATCTGTATATGAGAACCAGCTGACATCTGCAATAAAATTCCAAAATCAACCATGTAAAACGTCATGAAATAGGGTTAAAGTATACTTATGTGACGTCAACGTCATCCCACATTCGCCATATTGATCTCCTGAAGTGTGCAAAAGCGTAATAAGACGTGGTAAAAGTTCATATTTAATGATTACGATAGAAAATCTGGGGCAATTTCGTTTCGACTCAATATGGTAGCAAATGGATGGTAGGTATGAATGTTTTTTGCACAACTATTCAAGTGTGCAGCGCCCAGAGAAAGAAACCTGTTACTTTAACTAGGTATATTTTGCCAATAACAAATTAGATTATACGACAGATTATTTGGATTTTTAGTCGTAGTAGGTAATAGTACCTACAAAAATAATGTTTTACGCGTTTTAATTTTTTTTTCTCTTCATTTATTCCGAGATTTATTCAATGTTCAAAAAGAGAGTCCGGAAAGCAGAAACAGAAGTAGAAATGGATTGCATTCAAAAAGCAACTGAACTAAAGGGTCAAAAGTACAACAGTTAAGCAAGAAGAAAACGAAGACAATGGCAGCCACTATTTGCAATTTTCCAAACTAGGCTGTGCTAAACCGTTTGGTTTGATTTCAAAGCCGAATCGTATTACCTGCCCTGAAAACATCGGTCTCGCCTCGTATAGTCCCATACTCATCACTTCATTCCATTTCAATCGAATCGAAACGATGAAAAATTCCACCGCTTAGTTTAGCTCAGCTTAGCTGATTCTGATTATATGACCCGACCCCAGTGAAATTGTTCCGCGTGTCCGCAACCATGTTGTCAAATTGAATCATTTTTGCTTCTATTTTAATAAATTATTATCAAGAAAATAGACGAGTTTGAGAGAGAGAGCATTCAGTAAGCCAAGCCAAGCCAACGAGGGGGTTGAAACGACAAGGGGATATCTTGAGCCACCTTGCGTCGATTTTTATTTCGCCATTTACTCACCAGCTTATCAATAATAAAAGGGAGCGGCCCTGTGTTCCCTATTTATATAGGTACACATATCTAGGTATTTCTCTCGAAGAAACAAACGCAAATTATTGCAAGTCCAATTTGTTAGACCGTATCAACAACTAGGTATTATAATCAATTCAAATGTATTCAAATGAAGCCGTGAACAATATGTACTAAGTAGTGGAAAGTTGATATTTAGCTGACTTAAAAATAACCTTGGAATTATGATATAGTAAATATCTTGCGAGAGGAATAATTTGGCAAAAATTTCGTTACTTTGAGATAATTTCGATTGATGTCATGTACTTACAACTGAAGGTTGGGATTGGCGGATCCTCTTTCAAACGAGAAGGATTTGCTGTTATTGTTTTTCGAAAAAGACTGAACGCAACGCAGCAAGAATAACTACCACAGTTTATTTAAAATTCTGTAATAACTACAAGACAAGTCACAGTGAAAAAAATTTTTTCTTGGTATCCATATTATGGCATACAAACAAGTAACAGTGCATCTATTTATAGTGGATCTATTAATAAAAATCAATGACTATGACTGTATCGCTTCTCCTCATTATTGTGTGTTGTTGCTCGAATCACGTTCAATTTACTAAACTAAAACTACACCGATTTTTCCGTGCCTCGTAATTTACGGCGCAATTTCCAGCATTGTTAACTTTTATTGATCCCAGTTAGTAGATATTGAAAAGTAGTCATTTGGAAAAATACAAAAATATTTATGATCTTATCAGTTGACGTCATTAATGAAAAACACGTGTCAGATTAACAATATCAAGCTTGATTGGGAAGGCAATTTCTTTTTTGCTTAGGTACCTACTTTCTTATCAATCTTATTGAGTTTGATTCAAATTTCGATAAAATTAATAAATTATTCAGTGAAACTGTCATTATTTTAATCGGTACATTTTGAAAAAAATAATAATTAATCCTTAAATTAAGGTTTTGGGAAGATTATAGCAATAACCAATCCAACTTCCCTCTACGAGATGTAAATAGGTAGGAGCTTCACAAAAAAAAACAAATGTTGCATGATTTTATACAAACAGATTTGAATTCTGCGACTTCAAAAAAATGAGTAGTCACAGTTTATGCCATTCGACTACCTATCTAAGTTATAAACTGTGCATGGATAACTGTTTATATTTTCCAATAATTAGGAAACTACTCAGAAGCAGAGTGAAAATATATTGAACTTCAAGAAAAGACAAGTCTCAACACAACTGGTGATCCCTACACTACAGTTTATTTCCATTTATTCAAAAACCGTATCTATTTTAAAATCCATCCGGCTATTTTTACACCCTCACTAAGTTGGACAAATTGAATAAGTACACTCATACTCCATTCTACTGGATTTTTGGCTTACAGCCAAATCGAACAATATTGATGTCGCAATTTGACAACACTGTTTTCATACAGGGTGAGCTTGAAGATGAACAAATCGGTATTTTAACGCGTGATTCACTATATTGAATCAGACGTAAACAATAGCCTTGCCTTTTGGAGAATTGGTTTCATTTTATTTAGTCTCGCGACATTTTTAGAACGGTTAATAAAATATGTACAATTTTCTATATCGCCACTACGACGAGGCACGTCAAGAGAGTATTATGTTGGCTACTAGAAACGCGACCATCGACCATGCCGTCGACCATCTACAACCATTGACTATGTTTATACAGTTAGAGTAGGTACCTGATTACAGTATGTTATGTACTTGACAAATTGAAGTTACCTAGTTTTTGGAAATTATACCCAATCACATGGTTAACTCAAGTTCAATTTTAAATTTTATTTTAAAACTCGAGAGACAGTGGAAGCTTATCAATTACCGAAATCACTGATATTCATGACATTCAACCACTAAATAATGATATACTTTCATGCCTTATTTACCTACTTTATTATAATTAACGATGACATGATGACAATCAAATGTAAAATTTCTCAATGAGCAAATTTTTTTAAAAATAGGTAGGTACCTGCGTAGTTTTTTTCAAAAGAGAAACATTTTACAAATAATCGACTCGCTTTTGAATCTAACTTGTTTCTCGAATAATATGAATATGAATGGGCTCTTTCACTAAAATTGAAATACATAATTTGAGGATAAAATCAATATTATTTTGGAAATACTCATTTACTTTAGAGTTTTTGGTCTCTTGAAAAATCCAACTTTAAAAACACCTTGTATGTATTGTTATCCAATTGTTAATCGTCTCGGAGATACAAGAATTTTGAATTTTCATGAAAAAAAAAACGATTTTTTTTTTTTTCTGAAACCAAAAATAATATTTTAACTTTAACCAAACTTGATACTTATACGACATGATGTCATCAAGAGCTAAAATATCTACCAACACCAACATCTTCAATTGACCAGTAGCGGAGATAGGTACCGGGAAAAATAATTTTGCAAAAAAAAATAATATAACACTCGGTGTATGTACAAGTCAAAAAAAAACAATTTTTTGGATACACATCTGACATCTGACAAAAAAAAATTAATGATTTTTTTTTCGTATTTGCTAGTTTGCTACCATTCAGTTTTTTTTAACATCATGTTGACTTGACTTAGTAACGCAAAAGTGAAATTGGCAGGAAAAATTTCAAATTAATTATTTACATTAGTTAATTAAAGAGATGTTCAAAATAGTCCCCACCTGATCTTAGAGGAAACAGTTTCGATTAATTCGTCGAAGGGCTTGCTCATTGCGCCTGAGTTCCCCCACAACAGCTGTTATTTTTTAAATATGGTTCTACTCATCAGGTGACTCCGTTAAAATATCTCGATGATAAAAAAACAAGCGGGTTCAAGTCGGGCTAATGACGTGCACATTGTACCTAGGGCCCCCCTCTTCTTATCCATCTTCCAGCATTTAATAATAATAATAAATCGTCTTTATTGAGAATTGAAGAGAAAAAAAAGTATATTATTGCAATAATAATTTGACATTAACCATTCTTGATGTATGTATATGTACGTATCCCCGAGTGAAGCTCACATTACATTAATAATTTATTTTTGACACTTTTCCGAAAAGTAAATTTACCGTTAGCTAATATTCGGTGGTACATTGAAAATCCCTCGGGAAATCCTCATTTAGCTCATTTAGCGGGCATTTATTTTTTGATTGCCAACCTTTAACCTCGATTTTGATTAGTTACTGTATCTCTAAAAAAAATGAACTGTTTCAAATAACATCCACTGTCACCCAGAGCCGTTTGATCCATGACTTATGTATGAATTGGAAACGTTGCTGTAATAAATTCTTATAAAACATTTAAAACATCCCGACTACTTCTGGAGTTAAAAAAAAAAGAATTTTTGCCAATTCGTTTTATTATTTCGTGAGTTTGTTTGAAAAGATATCTTAAAAAGATGGCCTGACGTTTCGGCTTCATCAACTTTTTTAAATACGGACCTTGATTTCTTATTTTATTCTTATGATAACATGTCAAATAAAGATTGATTTATGACTGACTATGCAGACAAAACGACAAAAAAATATTACAATTTCGGATAATCCGATTCATAGGTAGTTTCGGATAATGCGGATTTTGCAAAATCGGGTTTCAGATAATCGGGAGTCTACTGTAACTCAAATATATTTGGGAATGTCATATATACTGACAATAATTAAGGTCATCTGGCAATAGACCATTTCAGAAACCTGTCAATTGATGACAGCTTGTACCGTAAACAATATAAGCGTTGCGAAAGCACTAAATTACTAATTATGTCCATGTTAGTTATTTTTGGAAAGACCTGAGGGCTTGCACCAAAGTCTGAATCACTTAAACTAAAGGGGTCTATGTTGTTTACAATCGATTTTTTTTTGTTTGTATCTGATCAAAATTTCTGGGCTTCTAGCTTCTAACTTCTCGAGATAATATGGGTCCTATGATTGAACGTTTACGTTAACTTAACATGTCCGTTTCACCATGGTTACGCAGTTTGCAAATGGAACATTTGCATTAGTAAACAATCTTAACAGACACGTAAAGTTAACGTAAACGTTCAATCATAGGGCCCAATCACTGCTCGTTTCAAACCTTTCTGGATCAGAATCTCAACAAAACATTATGTACAGGGTTTTACCCTATAATTTGTCACCCCTTCAGAAACTCTATTTTGCAGAGATACAAAAAATTTGTTCAAATGAAAGTTTCATGATTTTTCCCGAAGATTTTATAATAACTAAGCGAAAGAACATATGGACCAAATGTATATGTCATTGTGTGCATCAATTACACACATGGAATTTTTTCAGATTGTTTATTGAATGAAACTGACACTTTCTTCCCAGGTGCAAACAGGTTGAATACCTGAACATGCCGATCATCATTGGAAATCAGGAAAATGTGGCAAAGTTATTTTTCTTCAAATGGTATATTATATTACAAATTAAATTTCTCCTTATTTTCCACTTTTCAAAAATATATAGTTTGCCTATGTTTGGACTAGCCGTTCTCAAGTTCTTTCACTTTCAATAATGTGCAATAGGGGGTATAATAAGATATTTTTTCTATGACTATTCAATTATAGATGTATTATACATCCACTTTCTAATGGTTAACTCGTTACTCATACCAGTGACTTTTTTTTCATTACTCAATTGTTTTTAACCAATGAAATGATCTAATCTCATTACTCCACTGTTTTAGAGCCAACCAGAACATTCGACATTCGTAAAGTAAACTAGTTTTCAAAGAGTGGCGTCCAAATGAGAGTGAATATTTCAAAGTTCGCTTCAATTATTGAATGATCATAGAAAAAGAATAGTATTCTACTCGCGGGAAATGGATATTACTCACTCAGATGATTACGCTACTTGCCTACGGCTCGTAGCGCAAACTTCATCCTCTTGAGTAATATCCACCATTTCCCGCTCGTTGAATAATATAAGTACTATTATCACAACTGCCATGGATCACCAAGGAAAATAGCATTTGTTACTCATATCAAGTACTTTTTTGTCATAAAATATTTTGTTTCCCTTGGTTTTTCATAATGGTTGCGATGAATAATAATTATATTATTATTCGCCCGGATTGCAACTTTACACTATATTATTCAAAGTCACATAACTCGAAAACGGCTAGTCCTAACATAAGCAAACTATATATTTTTGAAAGAGATCTTGAATCTGTAATGAAATATAGGGCATTCCATTTCCAATAGTAAAAGTGAAATGTTCTTTCGCCTAGTTAAAATCATGAAACTTCCATTTGAACTTTTTTTTTGTATTTCTGTAATAGTACAGTAAATCCGTGCTTAAAAAGGGGGCATCTGAGAGTTTCGGGAAACACGCATTTTTGTTTTTAAATTATAGAGGGGGTCAATAGCTCAATTATTGAGCTTAACTCTGAGTTTTCGGGAAAATCGAAGGTAAGCTTAACACACTCACCTTCGATTTTCCCGAAAACTCGGAGTAAGGCTATTGAGGACATTTTCTATTCCCGACAGGTCAAAGCACACTTGGAGAAAATTCGAAACAATAGACATTCAAGGTACAGAAACAACGTAACCGTATCTCATTGACGTAAACGTGAAAAAATTGCGTATGCGTTCAATACCTAAACAATTAAGGTTAACGTAAATTTCATGTTGCATCGTATCTCGCTGACGCGTGTGTGTTTTGGGTTGAGTTTGACGAATCGATTTTTTGTGAAGTTTGCCACGAACGACACGAGAGGCATGAAAAAAAAAATCCGGCTTAATACGTCCTAGATACGGATACTTATTGGGGAGATAAAGCCAATTGCCATTTTTCAAACGTATCCGTATACGTATATGTAACGCATCGTGTTACGTTAATGGGGAAGAAAGCCATATAAAGCCACTTATCACCGTATCGCTCATATATACGTATACCGATCTTCCTTTTAAATAGATAGTTGAAGTGCTTTGATTCACGTAGACGTAAACGTGGTGATTGACATCTGGGCAAGCGCACTTCGTTTTTTCTCACGTTTGCGTTTACGGACATACGTAACCTTGCGTGACTTCATGTATTGCACGTTATCCCTTATACGTAATCCGAGGTTTGCCGATCGAGTCTCCGATCCTGGATAATCTGCGAACGAATCAATTTTGGACATCACACGTCATATTTTTATTTTGCCACAAAATTCAATAACCAAATTGTCACAAACATCACCTTTTTTTCTACTTTTACAGATCAAAAAAAACTATATGTAAACACAACAAATAAGGTTAAGTCAACTCGCTACGTTTCACGTACGTCAAATGCCACACTTCAACTAGCTTTTGGATCATTACGTAGACGTGAACTTTATGCGTTAACGTATTACGGTGATGTCTACGTCTTGGCTTAACTTCAACTGTCTAATGTCAGGTACATATGTCATGTCATGTTGTGATGTTCCATCGTTTGAATTCGAACTAGATATGTTGTGTTTGCCGATGACGACGATCAGGATGATGATCTGGATGATGCCATCATCATGCATATATTACATGATGAGGAATTATTGGGCAATAGAGCTGTTGTACTGTATGGAGCATTTATTTTAAACAATTTGAATAATTCTAAGTGTATGAAGTTGTTTCGGTTTAGGAAGGAAGTAGGTACCATAACTGCCGACATGTTTATTTCCGTACTTATTTTGAAGCTTTGATGAAATGTTCAAATTTTGTTAACAAAAACTATCAGCTGTTTTGTTGAGACATTTTTGACGTCTGTCGTTCAAAAGACAGATATTCGTAGGCGGTTAAGTATACCGTAGGCCGTAGGGGCCCGTTACAATACGTACAACGTAACGCAAATCTGTCAACGTATCCCTTCTGAACTTGCGCAGTTCGATACGTATACGGATACGTTTGAAATTTTGGTTTGGCTTTATCTCCCTATTGAGTATATTACGCTGGCGCAGTAGCCATTCGGAAGGGATACGTTCACGTTTGTGGTGTAACCTAACTGTCTAATTTTATTAAAACTTGCAAATAAAATATTACCAGGGTTAAAGCATTAACTGCACTTAAAAATAAAATAACTACATACTGTACATAGAATGAGGAAGACCTAATGGAGGGAAGACAATCATGAAATAAAATGTAAAGCCGAGACACTATTGCAATAATTATGTATTTTTATGGTGACAAATAATATTAAAATGAAAAGGACTAGACTAACAAAGGATAACTAATCAATTCCACTTTTCTGCATCGATTAAAACATCTTATTTTAATTTAAAATAATTTCCTTTTTGCACCAGCTAGAAGTTTCAAGCAACTATAAAATAGAGAATAGGTACTCTTTATAAACGTTGAACGAAGTCAGTGGTCGCAAAATAGAATGCAATCTTTGTTGGTTGTGGTATGCTATGGGTTGGAAGGTTGTCGACCCTCAGGTGAGCTGTTATGCCATGGACACACTTGTGTAATAAATTAGACATCGAGAAAATGGCCGCCTCCTGCATCTCCTCTTTGTAAAGTGGCCAGAACGGGCATTCGGCATTGCTTTATAAGGAGATGTTTGGTGAACTGAACTTAATGATTTTAATAATGTGGCAATTATGGTAATTGATACCGCAAGCCTAGTGATAGTGGCTAGTTAATAGTTAGTGCCAATTCACAATGAACGTAATACGTAATAACAGACGCAAGTACGCGGCGCACGTAACGATCTTACGAATCATTTTTATGTTTAATGTGAACACTAACGTAATATTTGCTGTTAGGTTTACGGTCACGTTTACGGTTGTATTACGCTTACGTTCATTGTGAATTGGCACTTATGGTCTAAATAACAATTTCTTTATCCAAATACTATACATAATGAATATAGAAATATAAAACAAAGACTGTGCGCATAGGCAGGCACCCAAATACAAAATGGCGTATCATTTGAGGCTTTACATGAAGAGAGAAGTATTAGAGAGTTGGCGACGAGAATCCGGGGATCGGGGGGGTTGCAAAGGGAGATGGTGTGAGGCAAGGGGAGAAAGCGTGCAATATCGATTATTCCAGATGTGTCTGCTAAGGCTAAGAGTGTAGTTTGTGTTATATGCGGAAAAGGGCGGTGGCTAACTAATGCATCGAATTATTGAGAAAATTCACTACTTCACTTACAACTACGATATAAAACATACTATGTATGTATTTCAAAACGGATAAATTTTAAGCTATACATATATTTTCAGGTAGATTAACCGTGTGACGTCACCTTGTCGATCATATACTAGAACAAAAATTCGTCTAATTCTCGGAAATTGGATACCTATTTTTAGTCACAGGACAAAGGTTCCTTTCCAACAAACTGATAAAAGTTTCCGGTCTACCTACATGACTTTCCAGTTCGACGTATTAAATAATATACTCATATAATCAGCAAGATTTGAACATATCATGACCGTCAAACGTGCCGGTTGTTTAATTAAACTATTTTTAAAACTTGTATGTTCTTGCTTTGCAACGGAATTATGTTGATTCAGCTGCTTTTCACGGAAAATATTCAATAATATGTAAATAATGATGTGGAGTTTATACGTCAAGTAACGTGTCCTTGAATAAAAGAGATTATTTTTTTTATGTTTGTTATTGAAATAAGTGGTGGAAAATAAAAATAGGTACCTATTCCTCGAATGAAATAGCATTACGAAACCTACCTACCTAGCATTAGATAAAAACAGCAACGATCATAGCGAAAACTCCATTATTGTTAAGAAGTATGGGCAGAACAATAAGGGGCAGAATCTTTCCCTGGACGCAACGTCTAGTTAGAAAGAGTATGGTAGACTGCATCTTATTCATGAATAACAATTATTATTGAAACATTTTTTTCTTCTTTTTATAAAAATACACCAATTCAATTGGGCCAGATCTACCAAAATTCCATGTTCCTGGTCTTTACAAAATGTTCCGAACACTTTAATAACCGACGTGAAAATTTAAAAATACCTATCACTGGCACATGGCCATTGTTTTGGTTTCAGTCTGAATGTCAAAAGTGACATATCTACGTCAGTAGTAAACATAACCCAGTTGGTTTGCACTTTAAACATGATTTAAAGGAATGTGGAACATTTTACAACGTCAACAAATTTGACCCTGACTTTAAAACAAACATGGTTATTCGCTTACCCTATACACTCTCAACATCGTTCTCCACGAAAATGATCCAACAAATCAAAAATAACACTGTAATCCGTCCATTTTTTGAGCACAGTTGCAGGAATGGGAATGTATGTTCAAAATGGCGTCAAACGCGACGAAAAATCACACACTGAGAGGTTGCGAACAACGACCGGAAAGGAACTAAAGTAAGCAAAGCAAGCAGTAAGTGGCAGTAAAGCCAAGAGAAGAAAACTGAAACTGAATTATCGTGAACGTGAATCGTATCCGCCGCCGCCGCCGCCGCCGTACAAACAGCTGTTTGGAAACACCGTTGCCAAATTTTCTGTTTACAACTAATTATACTACATCGGACACCCTAATGCTAAGCTGAAGGGAAATAATAGAGGGTACCTTGTACCCATAGACTTAAAATAACTGTACCTAATAGGGACGTTCTCATATCAGCTTTCATGCTTTCAATTGCAACTTTTGAAGTTTTGCTGTTCGTTTTGTAAAGACACGAGTAATCCAACAAATTTATCATTTCTAAATCAGCAGAAGACAAAGACAGGGATATGATTTGGCCAGCAGTGAAGTTTCAGACTGTTTCATTTATATAGAAAAACAAAAACATTAAATTCGAGCCATAAAACTGGAATTTTCTAGAAGAATTTAAAAAAAAACGATACCTACCTAGGTGCACCTTTTCGATTTGGAATAATCTTGACAGAAAGCAATAAACCGTGGAAATATTAATTGATTAGGGACATTTTTGAGTAAATTGGCGTCATAATGTTCATTTGAAATACATTCCAATTAGAGATTTGACTTTTCTCCAGTCTTTTTCATGTCTCACTGGAACTGACTGGAAACTGGAACGCTCGATTTGTCAAAAGATAATCAGAATGTTCCACTCTAGTAATCTGTAGTACCTACCTACATCAACACGAAAACCCACAATAGAAAAGATTGGGCTCGATATTAGTCGGGTACCTCCGGTGTTTCCTTTCATCATTTTTCAGGTACCCGTTCCGACTGTTCCGAGTTACATTATACTCACACACATACATGACATAATCATAATATCTACTCACCAAAATCTTTTATTTTACTGTGCATGAGTCTATATTTAGATAATGGAGGGTCATGTGACTTGTTTGAAAGTTTGGATATTTTTCTGTGGGTCTGGGGGAGCACGCCATTGCTGATATTAAGGATTTTGTTTTTGTACTTTCTGTACAGCTTTTGTTAAGGAAAACGGTTTGTTACAAAGTTTACTAATAATAAAGTAAAACTTTGGTTTGTGAGAACGCCACCGTCCTTTTATTTTTATGTTGGAATATATTTGTTTAAAGGGAAAGGGATTTATCTTTATTAGGTAGGTGTAGGTATTTTGACAAGCTAAATCTATATAGGGTGAGTCTGGAATAAGTGCGCATTTTGACATGGTGGATATGAATAGAGTATATCTAGCAGAATAATCACTTTTTGTAAAAGAACATGTATCGTGTTCGCAAACATCTCGTTGAGAATTTAATAATGATAACATATTTTGATTTTTGTCTGTCCTTGATTCGAAACGTCTCAAGCGATTTTAACAAAAGTTTTGTTCTTTTTAAAGCATCATTCATCGGATTTTGAGAGCCTCTTATGTTCCCAAACCAACGATGTATCGCACTTATTCAAAAAACATGTTTGTAATCCTATTAAAAATATATTTTTGTCTCTCTCTAGCACATGAGTTCTTATGGAAAAATTTATTAATATAAATGTTTTGAATAATTGCGATACATCGTTGGTTTAGTAAAAAAAGAGGCTCTCAAAATCCGTCATAAAAAATCCAGGACCAGGATGTGGTCAGAAAAAAATGAAAACGATTTTGGAAAATGTCGGTTTTTTTCGGATAATTTCGGACCTAGAAAGAATTTCTTGGCTTTCGAACCGTCATTTTGTTGAGCATCAAAATACGCAACTTTGCCTCAGTTTGACCGACCTTGTATCTCTTACGGTTTACGAGATGCATACACTCGAATCTGTAACACCGTGTAGACTACATGAAGGTAAGATTTTCATATTAAATATGCGATTATCTGAATAGAGCATTTTTAAATGTCGAAGGGGGTTTCATCTTGGTTCTGAATCTGGCCAATAAAACAATTATTGATGACAGTGAATGACAAACTATTGGTTAATGCACTGCACAATCCAGTTTATAATTCACCCATAATAGGCCGTTTTCATGTTTTTTTTTTATTTGCTTATCAGAAAGGGCAGGCAAAAATAAGCTTGATTTTTTACACAGCGGGGAAGGCACTAAAATTCACATTGAACGTTGGGCCGATGACGTCATCCGCCTAAATCTGTGATTGGCTAGTCATAGGCAATGTTGTCAAACGAACTTTTCCAAACCGGAGACTCGCTGCTGGATCTCACAACAATGTTGCCGCTTTTGTGTTTGTTGGGTTGGGATTGTTAAGGTGAGCGGGGAGGTTGTTTATTTGTATCGGAAGTTTTGATTGTATCGGAATCCAGAATCATCATAAATAATAGCTTTGTTTCGTGATTTGATTTTGTTATTCATCATAAATATTTAGATGGATAATAATACAATAATAAAAATTGTGCGGTATGTCAAAATCAAAATACTGTCTGTTCATGGCTTTCCTGCGGTTATGTCATACTTTTCCGTCTCTCTCTTACACATTGAAAAAAAAATCACGTACGTCTGGACAAGGGTCTTTCGGATCAATTTGACAAATGTCACATGTGGAGCGATTAATCTACGACATACTGCCAAACGTCAAATACTGTGACGTGACCGCAGAAAAGCATTGAACAAGCTGTAGGTAGGTACACAGTGGAAAGCATATGAATTCGCACAAACAGTTATTTTTTGACAATCCTCGTAATATGCATAGGTGAAATAGATCAACACAATGTGATCTCTGATCACGTGTCATCTGTTTACTCCGATGATTTTTGGTTTTAAACCATGAAAAACGAGAACTTTCAAGCCACTGCGGTGAGTATTGTGTAGTATCTGCGCTGGGATTTGTTTGAGGTGTTATATATTTAGTAATCTGATGTAAAAGAGATGCAATTAATGTATTTTTCATTACCTTCTTATATTTTGTTTTCTGCATAAATATCTTACATACTAGCCAATAATTCAATTGCCCTTCGCCCTCCGCATCCCTGGATAATATATTTGAGAAAACCATGCATACATCTTGTTGTATTGAGATTATTTGAACTAAGCTGAAATGATCATTCTCAAAACCAAAAACCAGCTCTTTTGTCTACTTATGACTTGTCATTTTGACAAAAATGATGTGTCACTAAGACAAAGTTCGGCATTTTACGAGGGTTGTTTAAAATATTGTGTGCGAATTCATATGCTTTCCATTGTACAGGGTGTTTCCGTATATTTCGTCTGAAGACTAACTCGCTTATTATGCAAGATAGATAGGGACTTTACATACAAAGTTGGTAGGTATTAACATGAACCGCCAGAAAAAAATATTTTTTCGTATACCGGGTGCACTAGAAAAGTGTGGCAGACACAACTTGCATTTTTTTAAATGGAACACCCTATACAGGGTGTCTCTAAAAGGTCTGTACAAAATCCTACCACATGTTGCTGAGGTCAAAATAAGCCGATTTAACGAAACTCACCTCAGACCGAAATGTCACCATTTCCGAGATACGGGGTGATCAAGTTTAAAATTAACAATTGAATTTTGTTTTGGACACTTTTTCACATATTGCTTTGAAAATTGGCATACGGGCGTTTTGTGGTATGAGAAATTCGATTATGAAGTCCGATTTACTGTGGCCGCTAGAGGGCGCCCTACACTTTACATTTGGTGGTTTGGAATGTCCATAACTATTTTCTCAGTTATTTTTTTCAATCTTTTATTGGATAAAAAGATTCTCCAGACGATTTCAAGTAAATAAGGTACTCCTGTCAAAGTTCTCTCAAGTTAGCCGTTTTCGAGATATTTTCATTTAAAGAGTTCCATGCCACACCGGAAAATTGCTTCTTTACACGAACTTTTTGAAACATTATTTTTACAAAATCAACTTATATTCCTGAGGTCAAAATAAGCCGATTAAAGCAACTTGCCTCTGTCCAAAATTTCTCCTTTTTCGAGATACAGTTTTAAGTCGAAAACGAGTCATTTTCAAAGAAAGGTAAGTTGCTTTGAATCGGCTTATTTAGACTTCAGGAATATGTGATGATTTTATAAAACACTTCTTGAGACGCTCGTGTAAAGAAGAAAAATATTAGGAATTTTCCGGTGTGGCATGGAACTCTTTAAATGGAAATATCTCGAAAACGGCTAACTTGAGCGAACTTTGACAAGAGTTCCTTATTTACTTGAAATCGTCTGGAGAATCTTTTTATGCAATAAAAGATTGAAAAAAATAACTGAGAAAATAGTTATGGACATTCCAAACCACAAAAGGTAAAGTGTAGGGCGCCTTCTAGCGGCCACGCCACGGTATAACGGACTCCATAATCGAATTTCTCATACCACAAAACCCCCGTATGCCAATTTTCAAAGCAATTTGTGAAAAAGTGTCTAAAATAATGACAAAATTCAATTGTTAATTTTAAACTTGATCACCCCGTATCTCGGAAATGGTGACATTTCGGTCTAAGGTGAGTTGCGTTAAATCGGCTTATTTTGACCTCAGCAACATGTGGTACGATTTTGTACAGACCTTTCAGAGACACCCTGTATATCATTTTATAATCAAATAGACATTATTTTTATGATCTCAAAAATATACAACATGTATAGGCATTCTCAAAAATATACAACATGTATAAGCATTCCTTCCAGCCGTTTTCAAAATATTTAAGTTTTAAAGTTGGTTTTTTGGTATTCCCAAATTTAGTATCTATGACTACAATAATTGTTTGAACATTATTTAGTAATTTGTATCCTTCCAATAATCTAAAACAACGAATATAACAAGTGAATACATTGTATTATAAATAAATTGATATCATAAAATGCATTTAAGAAAATGTGTTGTGAATAATGGCGGGCATATTCAATAAAGGGTTGTAATAAACTGAACAGTATTTAATTCATTATGTACAGTATAATATCACAAGCAGTCAGTATAATATTGAAGAAGACTCAGTATTTCTGTTAAAAATGATAAGTAAAAATGGAATTTTTGAGCAGTAAAAGTACTATTTGGCCTGTATTTCTATGTTCACTATTGTGATTCTAATGGTCAGTAAAAATTTATGAAATGTCAGTATGACTTAGCTGGTAATAATTCCACAAATGTACAGTAAGAAATAATAAATGGCCAGTATGCAATAGTCAGTATAATTTTAACTAACTCAAACTAACCCAAACCTGATACACATAATACCAATACAGAACACGTCAATTATGATATATAATAATAATTGTAATATATTAACCTAGTGCTAACCAACGAGCCGCTGCATATTTTTCATCAATTTCTATTACCAACACAAACTAACCCTAACTAACCCAAACTAAATCCGCCTCTCAAAGGAACCTGTCTGACTACTTCATCATGACATAAAGGCAGAGTGTTTTCTCTTTACTAAGTTGTTTTTCGTTCCGTTGTGAAAATGTTTGTATTTATACGAAATAAAATATATGACCAACCATTCATTATTTTACTGTCGCTTTATTTTATGAACTGTCCATCATTTTTACCAGGCATTTACTAATTTATTTGATCGTTTTTTTTATGATACTGACTCTTGATTATTAATATCTACCATTTATTATTTTTACTGACCACTTCTTTATGTTACTGACCCTTCATTATTTTTACTGACCATTTCTTTATATTACTAACCGTTAATTATTTCAACCGACCATTTATTATTATACTGACCATTTATTATTTTTACTGACCACTTCTTTATGTTACTGACCCTTCATTATTTCAACCGACCATTTATTATCATACTGACCAAGGGAAATAAAATAATGGCAAAGAGTACTGTCCATAAAATTGAAATACTGACCATTTAATTTGTTGCCTTCAATAAATGCACTTTATGATATCAATTTATTCATAATATAATGTATTCACTTGTAATATTCGTTGTTTTTGATTATTGGAAGGATAAAAATTGATAAATAATGTTCAAACAATCATTGTAGTCATAGATACTAAATTTGGCAATACCAAAAAACCAACTTTAAAACTCAAATATTTTGAAAACGGCTGGAAAGAATGCCTACATGCTGTATATTTTTGAGATCAGAAAAATAATGTCAATTTGATTATAAAATTAATAATATATAGGGTGTTCCATTTAAAAAAATGCAAGTTGTGTCTGTCACACTTTTCTCGTGCAGCCGGTATACAAAAAAATATTTTTTTCTGGCGGTTCATGTTGATACCTACCAACTTTGTATCTAAAGTCCCTATCTATCTTTCATAATAAGCGAGTTAGTCTGCAGACGAAATATACGGAAACACCCTGATGGTAATGTACGTTTTCAATCTACAGTTTTTGTGTGAAAGTTTGCTTATCGTTACCTATTTGTCTTCACTGAATTAATGATAAAGGTAGATACATACATTTCAAATTTAAATGTCCAAAAGAGTTTCAAGGTTCATTTTATGAATTTTCATAAAAATACTTTAGAGTACACCGGATTACACTAAACTTGTTATTATCGTTATTACCTTACTGTTATAATATACCTATTCAAATATATAAATACTACTTCATTAATATTCTATCCTCAAAAGTCCAAAAATATTTAAAAAAAAACACAACAAAACAATGAAACAAAATATTATGACATAATAATATTATGTCATATTATGACAGAACATGAAAATGGAGTATGGGGTCAGTTATCGATATTGTAGGAACATCGATATTATTGGTAAACTTGGCAACCACTAAAATTTGATTGGTGCTATAAGAACTGCGAGAAATTTAAATAAATGGAATCCGTTTCGACCATTTCTAGGCATAAGATTTTTTTTCGTTTAAAGCAACCTATATATTGAACGTACTTCTTCTCCAGATGAAATATTTAAATTCGATTGAGTGGAAATGGCCTATTGTTATAATGAGTTTTGTGTTACCTATAACACTTCGTAGAACTGAAGACTGATGAAGTGCTTATGTATTTTGAATGAAACCGATAGTTGTCATTAATTTTATAACTTTTCTTGTTGGTGTCATCCATTGCTATACAGGGTGTCCCAAGGTGCATGGATTGTGCCTTCGACGTTTAATGAAAACGGGTCCTAGGATCGTTCTAAAAATTTGGTCATTTGGATAAGAAGTGATTCTCTATTGATCTAAAATATTGTAACTTATATGGTCGAAGGTGATGAAGCATTTTCGAAGACATGTTTATGGAAAGTTTTGCTCTCATTTTCAAGCGAGAAACTTCTCCTGAATTTTTCCGCAATATTAATGAAACACCCTGTTTATTGGTTGACGACAATAATGACATCTAAGTATTACGTTTCTTTTTTATTGATCATGACTGACAACTATTGGGTGGGGGAGTATTGCTTTTTTTCTCTTATCCTATTTTTCCTATCTCTATACCCAAACGTTTAATCTATAAAAATTAATCATCTTAGCTTCGAACTTTCTTTTGTCATAATGGATTCTAGAAACATGGAAATTTGGAAGCAAAAAATGTGTACTTATTCTGATTCAATTCTATGTGATCTAATAGTGACATCTATTGCATTTACCCTAGACCTTTTTTGAAAAATGTCGAATACAGAGCGGCATGCACGAGTTTTCTTAAAAAAAAAACAATGATGTGGATGTGCTTTTTTTCAAATTTTGCTCCTACTGACAAAGTAGCCGTTGGATTTTGTATGACCGAGGTAAGATGCAGTTTGTCAGGCTCTACAATAATTAAAAGAAAACCTCGAACCAAATTATTGTAGGTATATAATTATATTATCGATTAAGTAATAAGCTTTTTTTATGGTGAGTCGAAAACAATGGGCCAGATATATTTTGATAGTTCAGTTAGAATGAAAAAAAAAAACGATAACTATCAATTGAAAAACACGAAGAACGAAAACTAAAATTTTCCATTCACCAAAAGAAGACCCATCGTCATGGTCTTGTTAAAAGCGCAAAATTCTTGTCTTCTCGAGCTGCGTTGCCCTTGAGGTTTAAAAATAACCGCCAAGGGCAGGTGCCTCGTTGTTGGTTCTTTAGTGCTGGTTCCTTCTTTGTATTTTAATTTTAACACACTTTCTTCCACACGACAAAGGAACAGCTTTATATCACGCCCTTGCCAATCCAATGAATGCTATTTGGAAAACGTGGCTAAATTTAGGTAAGAACGCCACGCCGGTTAATTCTGCGCACCTATATCTAACCAAACAATCTAACCAAAAAAAATATAATTTCATTCAAAAAAACTTTGTTAATAAGCAAACGGTATTCTCATAATAATAGGAGGTAAAAACTAAGAAACCTTATACGAATTTTACTGGCACGAAACAAAATCACTCCCTCCTAAATATTTATTCATAATAAAGAGGTACCTAGGTATAACTGTGAACGTATCAGCATCGTTGTTTGTCACAATTTAAAAACAATTAGTTTAAATAAAAGTAGGTACTACGCAACCTGAAAAAATCCTCCTCCTTCAAATCTACCTCCAGTGTACAGAGTTTCGTATTTATAGTACATAATTATTATTTCACTTGTCAAGGTCAGCGAAAGGTCATCGTCAAGTGTACCTAGTACCTATATTTGTATTTTTCCTAATCGATCATAGTGTTGTTGAGCGAGATTAAATTTAAATGATAAAATATATTATTGTGTGGCAATATGTTCACAGTCCTATAATCTCGCAGTTATACGTAGGTAGGTCTAGGTATAATCAACCCCAATGCGGCAACAGCGCATTTATTAAAGTATTCGATTTGACCTAGTGTGTGGCACACGGCCAATCGATTCTCGCGATCATCCAGACACGATCCGAATCTCTCTCTACTCAACTCTGGAAATACTGGAGTAGACTAGTAGACGGGAAAGGAAAGGGGAAAAGAGAAAGGGCGACGACAACGCTCGACGCCCAACAGCGCTGTTTTCCGGGAATGTTCGGATTTTGCTTTTGATTGAAACAGTGCCATCAGCGCCAGCGGCCCGGTGGAGTTTCTAGTTTCTAGTTAAAGCTAAAACCGTTGCTGGTCTGATGGGGTTGATGATTAATACATTATTATTATACGACTCGATAGATCGGTTTCAAGCTTCATTCCTTCGATAACAAGGAAGGATATCGAGTTGAACGAACAGGGTTGATCTTCAGACAAATCATCATATTTTAGTAATAAGTAAACTTTGATATAACTGTGTTTCTCTCAAATTTTTCTGGATAAATATTGGACTCAACAACCAAGAAACTTTTTCAAAAAAATATTCAGCCTTATTTGATGTTATTATAATCATGAGTTTCAAGAAAAAGCCCTCAAATACCTATACAGGATTCAGTGCAACAATAATTCTTCCTTTTTTTCCATGACTCAAATACCCCTGGATAAATGAATTTCGTAAATACTTAGAAAAGAGAAGAAAAAACAAAAACATTAAATCCCATCAGCTATTAAATTTTGAAGTGCTGTTTCAAAGGAGCATAGAAGTTTCTGGCGACCGTTAACTAAATAGATACCTACACCTACTTATAGGATAGGAAGCTATCATAAGCTATACCATATTTTTATAATACAGTTATTATTGCCATAGCTTCTCATTTATTTTATTTCACCTCCAATTTTGATCTTTGTAGGTACTTATTGATTTTCATGTGCGCTCTTAGCTCTTATTGATTTGACATTATTTATCATTGTTTAATTTACTAAATCATACAAGTAGGAAAAAAAATAGTAAGTTCCTATGTTATCCGTTATTTGTAGGTATGAATCTTTATAAAGTACAAACATCTTACAAGCTTTTCGAGAACAATTTTGTGTTCTGTATTGTACGTGAACGACATAGCATAGCATGCTTTGTTGGCTTCCTATAGCTAGTTTGTCCCCTCGCCAAAGTGGTATTACATACCTTTACTACGAACAAACAACCGGTTCTGTGTACCTACATTTACATTCGCATACCTGTCTGTCTGTATCGCGTTTATGCATGCGAAGAAAAGAACCCTCAACTCAAATCCAATCCAAACAGTAGACACCATAAAGGTTCACCGTCCGTCTGCATTTGGCCCCCCCACCTCCCCGCCTTTTTCACTCGAACCACTTTAAATTTGTCGGTGTGCGGCGAAACGAACAGTTCCGATCCGATCGGATCTGTTCTCGTTGCACTCGAGACGAGACCTTGCAATGCCATTCATATTCATAGAGGCCACCGGCATGCCATCTGGCAACACTGCCGCCCTCGATCAGCTGCTTGCTGGCATTGTTGCCAAAGGGGATACGCACCTGAACTGTGTTGGCATCAAAACGGTTGGCGGTTCAATGAGACGGCAACGGTGTATGGGAGATATCCCGATTATTAGGAGACAAGGAATGTGGCTTTGGTGCCAAGTGTATTATAGTGTATGTATGAAGCATGAAGTTGAAGTATGAACTAGTATGAAGCGGCATAGGGCATTTTGGGTCTGGGTTTTGAGAGAAGAGGTTGTGTTGTTGACCGCGCACCGTCGACAAAGTGAGAAAGTGAATGGTGACTACCTATGGTGACTAATGCCAGAGCTTTACTACCGCTTTTAGCAGTTAGTAGTTTGCTGCGTGTTTTAGTGTCAACTAATTAGACAGTTATTGGACCATGATGACAGTTAGGTTCTAGATTTTACAAGCTAGTGCGGATTTGGAAATATTGTTTCAGCCATAAGAAGTCACAAAACTGTTTTTTCATTTTATTTAGCAATAAAGTGGATTTTTAATACCTAAATGAATTTAGAATATTGCCTTCATCTATATTTGCTCAATAACATTTTATCTTTGATAATAATAATTCATGATGAAAATATTGCATTCCTACATTGTTTCAATACCTAGGTACCTACTAACCTACCTACATACCAACCTTATTATTTTTTGGTTATGAATAAACCTAGTTATAATATAAAAAAATATATTTTTATGTCAAGTTATAGTAGCTTGATTTATCCAGAAACTTGGAGTTTTTGAGTTGACAAAATAGGTATCTTTTTTTTTTTTTTCAAGGGAGAACTTTGTATCAGAGCATGCATGTTCACATAGAATCAATGATGGATAGTGGTGCATGGACATTTTCATAAAAGCCACCTATTTTCCTAATTCATTCTTTATTTCATCGGAAAAGTTTGCATGACAAGTTAGTAGCTAGGTAGGTAGGATACAGGTACATGAATCATCACTTTTGTATAGTCAGGATAAAAATTATGTATTTAAAATAAGCATGCAGGGTGAGTGATTGATATGCGAAAGCGGGAAGAATGAAAGCTAGATTGCACATAAGCCGTTAACGCACAGAACACATAGGTATACAAGTTGGGTTCGGCATTTTCATCGCAGATTTTTAGTCACGTGATAACAATCAAAACATATACGACCAAATCACGTGCCGGACTATTGAGTTCGATCAAAACTATAGCGGAGGCACATGATCTGATCGTGTATGACTTGACTGTTATCACGTGGCAAAAAATCTATCGCATCCGCGATGATAATGCCGAACTCAACTAAAGTTTAGAAGACAAACTGACGTTTAAAATTTTACGGAACAATGCGCCACGGGCCACGGAATGAAGTGGATGCAAATCGAACTATCAGACTTGGATAATGTATTATTGGAAATTTCTGTAATATATTATACAGTTCCCTTTACATAAAAGCACTGACATTGATTTTGACGTTGAAAATGTCTTTATCTATTAAATAAAGACAAAAACTTTGAATAAATGTAGTTTTTTCGGTTTTCTCTTGAATGTCCAGAACCATCTGGGGATGTGGTCAGAGTGGGCTTCCTTAGTTGATGTGTTCTGCGCTGCGGGGCGCTGACCCTGTGTGATGGTGATATTGGTGACTATGAGAAATTGCCACTCACTCCCAAGATCAGTATACATGAGGTTGCCTCACTTCGCCTGAGGATAAAGACGGAAGGGGGGAAATATGACGTCATTTGTGGATAGCGGTCTAAAACAGTCCGCGTTCTGACATTTGAGTGTCATTTCTGTCATGCAATTGAATCGGACTGCATCATGTCGTGTCATGTGTCATTACTGTCATTCGATCAATGATTGATAAAACGTTGAATTTCTTGCTAATTTGATCATTTAAATCGAAATAAAATATTAGTAGAGGTGTAAAATTGTCTTTTGGGACATTATTATTGTATATTATTGGTCAAGGAAGCGAAAATACTGTTCCAAATGTGAGAATTTTCTATATGTATATTCAAAACATCAACCCTCAGATTTCCACAACTTTTTAACTATTATTTTATATTAGTCCTGCCTAAATATACTCAGAAATCTACTATTGAAATATAATGAAAGCTAAATTTAGGTACAGTAGAATAAACAGTTGAACACATGTAAACAAACAGAACTCTATTATGATCATTTCTAGACACACCTACCTTTAAAACACTATATTTGATAGACAAATCCAAGGATAAGACACTTATAAACAGTTTTCAAAACGTAAATGGATAATTTCAAAAAAGAAAAACCATCGACAGCAAAAAATCTCTCGTCCACCTGGAAATAAATAGTGAGTTTATGATATTGATGAATGACATTCTTGATTTGATGATGGAATGGTTCGAGAAATGGCCGCAGTGGCGCTACAGTAGACACAAATGACGTCATGACCGTAAAAGTGAGGCAACCTCTTATATAGAAACCTTGACTCACTCCCACTCCGCAGTCCGCAGCAGGTCTCGGGCCTCGGGAAGCAGTGCATGCTGCGTCCAGTATTCAAATCGATTAAGTTCATTTCGATATCTTTGACGGTTTAGGCGCAACTTAGCTTTCCCGTTTAAATGACACCCATTACAGGATGCCTCAGAAAGTCTCGACGTGGTCCAACTTTCTTATATCAAACCCGAAGTTTCGCTTTGGATTGGAGAAAATGAAAACAAATTAGGCAAAAAAAATTAGAAAGGGAAAAAAATCGATCTTATACAGTTGCAAGATAACTTCTATAATATTCACTAGCAAGCCCTGATCAGAAGGTAGGTAAATTTGCCATACCGTTTAATTAATACGTAGAATATTTTTATCAATTTAATTAAAAATAATGCATGACATTTCCAAACACGTTCTTTCGAATAACTTCTTGACAATCATTACTCTATGAGTTAATTATTGTTTGTTGAATCTACCTATGCCAATCGTAAATTCAGAATTTTTGGTGTTCGTGAAATTCAAAATGTTGAAACGTTTTTGTAAAGTTTTATTGTCTTATCGTTCCAGTTAAAGTCACAGTAGCATTATTAGTAATAAAGGTACCTTAGTACTAACCCAAACTATCCATAATCAAAGCTCTCAATCCACAAAGAATTATCTCCAATTTGTCCCATAAATCCAGCCGTCTCGACCAAAAACAACAGTTCAAGCCTAAGCCGACAAGCCCAAAGCAAACCAAACCAAACAACCATTATACAACCGCGTATAAAACATTATCGGATGATTGGCTGTGGCAACACCGCAACGGGGCATGAAATAAAACAATAATTTGGCGCGCATCGCATTGCCAATCTTGGATGTCGGATGTCCATGACCCGCGCACTGCATCACACTTCAGCAGGAGCAGCTGACTGAGCCGACGGCAAATACGTAACCGTAGCCACACGACGCCAAAATGAGAATGTCGGTGCGCCGCCGCTTCAAAAGAGTTCAATGCTCGCTCAGAAATGCGCCTGCTGCTGCTGTTGCTGCTGCCTGATCATGATAGTTCTACTCTTGCTGTCGGGCTTCACGCTTTACTTTACTTGATGATTGGTGGATGTTGTCACGTTTACAATGGATTACTTGATTAAGGGAAGTTTATCCGTTTCTACGTCATTTGATAATATTATGTTCATCAGTTTGGACTGGACAAAAAAAAAAGATCATTATTGTTTTTGAAGTTGATATTATCAATATAGACTTTGATAGTAGGTATTCTCTTTTCAGGAATGTCAACTAATAGCTGGTTACCTATTTATATTTCAGTTGAGTTCTATAATCGCAAGATTTTCAGTGCCAAGCGTATGACATCTACCAATGATCTTATAACTATAGATGAAACATTTCATTCATAAACTGTGAAAAATTGTGTGGCCAACATCGAACATAGAAGAGACGTGAGGAGAAGTTGAGCGGGGCACTGAGTGGGGATACGTTTGCACCTCACTATAATGTGCTTCGGTTACTACACGCGTGACGTAACTATTTTACAGGATTCTCAAATTCTTATTTACTGCAAGCTTGACACTTGCGAGTCATTTCAATATACCATATAAGTAAATAATGAAGCACTACAAACTAAACCAGAATAAAAACACAATAAACATTCATAAAATCAACACGAAACCCCACTCAAAAGACAAGACACGCCAATGAGACGAAATATGAATGAAACGTGTCGACACAATCCGATCGATGGGGGTGGACCCAATTTTGGTGTGTTGCCGTACTTCAGCTTTTTTAATTCTCATAAGAAAATACTGGTTTTTCTAAATCCTAAATTATTAAACAAATCTTGAAGAGATGTTTCAATTTAAACAAAAAGGTTACCATCAACTTATTTGATTAAATTCATACATAAAATGGTTTGAAAAATGATTCCAAACAATGTTTTAATCTTTTTGCTGCGTAGTTATACTTTTAATAGAGTAAGTTTGGCAAACAACGTGGTGGGAGAAACTCGGCACCCGAGTGCACCCAAAACAGTTCGATGTTGTCCTCATGTTTATTTCGCCATGTTTCATCTATAGTTATTAGATCATTGACATCTACAGTGTACCTATACATGAAAAAGTGTACTACCAAAGAGTGCCAAGGACTACTTAATAAATAGAAGACGCGTCACTCAACCGATTCTGCCGATCAAAAGAGCTAAACCTGTGGCGGGTGCTGGCAGGTAAGAGACAACGAATTCTTTATAGTTTGTCGGTGAAGGTCTTTGGTGTGTTTTTTGCGTTTGACATGCACGACGGCTTTGACATGCTTTTCAAGTGTGATTTATTTCATAAAAGCCGCACGTGACACGTTTTCAATTTATTCGGTAGTCTTTGGTACTACCACCGAACATATAAAAATAAAGAAGAATCACTACAACCTGTTCGAACTAGCATCATCAAATGAAAGCCGGTCGAATGCCAAAGCCGCGCGAACATTGTGCTTGATACGATAACTACAAGATCAATGGACAAAATATAGAGAACCCTTGACGCTACGGTAACCAACTGGTACGTAGGTCATTGAATTTTGGGAATGTCTGCGGTGCTTGGGTGAATTACGCGCATTGTCGGAATGATTCTTCTATACTGTTATATGTTTGGTCGTTTTGTCAAACGTTTCAATAGCTAACCATGCCAATGTTTACTAAATTAATAAAAGTTGCGACACACTTGAAGCGCGGAAAACCGGCTCGACCCTTCCTCCCTAGCCCGCTTGGTATACTTAGACAGGCTAAGTGTAAGTTCACACATCAAGCTATGCGATGCGATGCTTTGCGAAGCGATGCGTCGCGTTTACTTTAAACTCATACATTTTAGTAGGGGTGTTCGTTCAAAAAGCGCGCGAGTTCGCGCGACGCTTTACTATGCTATGCGATGCGATATAGCGCGTCGGTTTGATTTTCAAACATGTTTGTTTTCAATCGCCCCGCGCCCGTGTCGCCACTCGCCAGTCATCGCTTGTCTTTCGTGATAGACGTAGAAACATTAATGAACGAAGTGCGGTTGCGCCCTCGGTATATGGGATCAAAAAAGTAAAGATCACAAAGTTGACAAATTGTGGATGGAAATAGCTGTAGAAATAGAATTGTTTGTTACGAGTAAGTAGATCATTTTAAATTTTAATGTGACTATATTTTGTAATTATATAAATAATGGGAAAATCTAGATAAATCATTTCACTAACAAAACGTATCTTAAAAGCGAATTCTCTGATAATATCAAGTTTGTTGCATCCATGGTGCTTGTTGCTCATATCAGACCACTAACTTGATACGTTTTTTTTATCGCTTTCTGTTTAAACACGATCAAAATATAGCAAGCGATAAAGGCATACTATTGCATCGCCCAACGCTTAATAGCTTTCTGTGTGAACTTACACTAAGTCAGAGAAGCGTTCATGTTCTCGCGCAACAACTTTCGCCGAAGCGGCTTCTTGCATGTGCATTGCTTATTATTGCTTTGAACAGGGCTTGTCGCGCGGCGGCTTGTGCTATGGATTTTTTAAAGTGCCGACGTCGACGAGAAGTACGCAACTTATTATTATTGGTAGAGTCAAAATTTATCAGTAGACTTTGGTAGAGTCGTGACTCGATATGAGCTTTGACGTTCAGGTCACCCGAACTGCTTCATTATCAAAAAATGTTTTTAAGCAACAATCTACTTATGGTAAAAAAATAGCGGCACCTTTCAAATGGATCCTATAATGTTATACCTACTATTATGAAATTCTAATCCCTTCTGATTATTTCATGTTAATACTTCTCTTTAACAATACACGTCACGGGGACAATAAAGAATAAATATATTAAAATATCTAGGTACTATCTCGCAGTGGATAACAACGCAAAATCAAGAATAATTCCAATTTCTTGCTGTGTCAGCTGGGTACAATATGGGCATTGAATCAAAGATCACTGATCAACACGTGAATCGAGCCAAACTACGGATTTAACAATATGGCAACAAGGCAACATTGCGCTTATCGCACTTCTAGTGGTTCATGTCATGTTCATGTCTCAGCGGGCAACCTCGTACGTTTACACACACGACCGACAAAACAGAAGAGAAGAGACGCGAAGTGGCCCCGATTTCCATTTTGCCGCCTCATGTGGCGGCCACTACCGCCAACAGATTCTCTGTTTGAGTGAGAGAGATACGAGACAGTGTTGCCATGTATTAGCCATTGTGGGAAAATTTGGGAAATAATGTTACACTCTATTTACAACCAAAAGTCGCCAATGTAAACGAACTACACGTGATCAAACAAGGGAAACTATTGAAAAGGCACGTGATATAAACCAACACATGTGATCAGTTCAATCGTTTCTCTATGTCTAATCACGTGTAGTTTGTTTACTATTGGTGGCTTTTGGTTATGAATAGAGTGTATTTGAAGAGTATTTAATAAAAAAAAACGACAAAGTCCCCTATGGATTGCAATTCTTTCAAAAAACGTATGTCTTGGCTAACACCACAAAAATGATGACATGGCACCCATGAATAAATCTACTCTGTGCCTTTTTATAAAAAATCAAAATTAGTTCTTTTCAGAACTTGACAAGTGTTGTCGCTGTATTTTTGCTCAATTAGCTAATTTCTTTGGGCGAGCCCACGTTTTCGCTTTTTTCTTCTGGATTTCTAACGTGAGCCTCGCATGGTTTTTTACGTTGAACAAAAACAATTTATATTTATAGTAGAAGCCTATTTCCGTTATGGAACAAAATGCAATGGAGTGTGAACTTATTCAATACAGTTAATCATAAAGTTACACTTTTTTTTGGCAGGTACACGACACAAAATTCAACTTCACTTTTGCACTTGGGTGCAAAACTGTGCAGTCCAAGAATTGAGAGATTTCTTCGAATGCGGTTGCCCAGTACAATGATGCACAGACTCCGAGCATATACAGTTATTCGGAATGGTTTTTAAAATAGGATTTTTTGGACTCTACAAGTTCACCGGCGGACTCAAGCTCAAGAGCTTCACCAAAGATGTTGGAAAGAATCTCAAGGCTTGGACTGCGCATCCCAAAGCCAAATACTAACAAGGAGCGACAAAGACGGGAGGATGGGACCGTTTTTGCTTACGTATGTGCGAGCTGAAAGAGGATTGAGTGTCAATTTTAAACGTTGAAATCAGATAGCAATGATAGCATTGAACTATTCACTGTATCTTTTAGATGAGAGAGTCGTATGGTGTCGACAGTTTTATACGCCCAAGATAGTCGTATCAGGAGAGAGTATTTCTGCTCATGTTCGGCAGGGTCGGGTCGGGACGGTTTCAACGGAGACACTACAAGTCCTATGCGGGATATACAGGGTGTTACTCAATGGTATGTCATAATTTTAAGAGGGAGTTCCTGGATAAATTTTAAGTCGAAAAGGTCAAATAAACTTGGGTCTAAGAAAAAAATAAAATAAAATAAAAATAAAAAATGTGTGTTCCTATACCATGCATAATATCCTGTGGCAAAATTCAGTTCAATATCTCAAACCGTCTTTGGGAAATGTATTAAAAACCGAAAATAAAATAGATCTTTAACACCCTGTATCTTAAACCAAGCATTTTAAGACCCATCAAGTTCATATGACCTTTTCGACTTAAAATTTATCCAGGAACTCCCCCTTGAAATTATGACATACAATTAACTCGAGAGGACTCTCGCTGTTAGGTTGGATCTAACATTTTCAGTTTCACTGTAGACTTTTTTTTTAATTCAGTAACAAAATGATCCAATCTTCTGAAAATGCTATAATATCGATCTTCTACGTATTCTATCCATAAAGAAGGCGACGAAAGACAAAAATGGAAGGGGAAAATCGTGCAATGTTAGTTCTCTAACCTAACGCGCGAGCATTGAGGTTGATGTGTACTGTTAGGAAGAATCTAACGACGCGAGTAACCGCGTGATAAATTTTAAAAAAATGAATAAATACAAAGTTCATGAATATGAATAGATATAATAAAAAAAGTAAAATAATAATTAAAATAAATGAATTGATTAAAAATAAAACAATTAAAAAAAAATAAATAAAATGAATGATAAATAAAAATAATAAATACTTATAAAATAATAATAATAAAATAAGCAATAAATAAATAAAAATGAATACATTTCAAAAATACTATATGATAACAATATTGAAGGAATATACACGCAAGCGTGTGTTAGGAGAAACCTATACACGAGAGCTCGCGTTAGAAGGAACCTATTCACGCGAGCTCACGTTAGGAGGTTTCTATACGCGATAGTCATTGCGTGATTAGAATAGGTGCGAGTCCTCCCGGGTTAAATGACACCCTGTATACGGGCCTGGGGACGAGCATGAAGTCTGGCACAGGGTAGCTTGTGAAAGAGTACTAAAAAGAACAAAGGAAGAGGAAAGGGCACCTTTTCAGACAAGATGCGTCTGGGAAACCTTGGTGGCACAGCGACCACAATCACAATCAGACCAGCGAAGGGGGTATAGGTTTCGCGTTACGGGCATCAAGAGCAGTTTGGACGGAGTGTCGATGGCCCAAAGAGTGAATCTGATAAAGAAAATGAACGTGGGGAAAGGGTTGATTAATGACCGCATCGAGGCAGTCAAGCTGGTTGTTACTGCCAAATCAAGACACATAGCTGTTTACTCCCTGCATAGGACAATGCTATGGGCGAATCAAATAAGAGCAACATCATCGGCAAAGATATGGCAGATGGAGGAGAAAATAACCTTGGAAATAACACAATCGAACATCTATACTAGAGACAAAAACTTATACAAATAACATGTTATAATAAAATATAAACAAACCGAGAAACAAACAAATATTATGTACATTCATAACAACCAATGATAACTCATACATTTTTCAAGATTTTCAATTTTGGATGTTCATTATTCTTTCTAGAGGTTCTTAGAGTTGAATTTGCAAATTTTAATGTATAATAGTTTCGTACCCTAGTATAAGGATAGCAGGTATTCCCATGGGAAGCTTGGGCAAGGGTGAGAAAATGCAATAGAAGACAACTTGGACTTTAAGTTCATTCCTATTCCTACACTAAACTGCACGCATGAATCATTGACATTTTAAATCGAGTTTTCGATGAATACATTTTCTAAAGAAATCAGATATTCAGATAAAGGTTATTTCTTTGAAGCTGTAATTGCTTGAAATTTGATTTCAATAAAAATGCCGGAGGCATCATCACAATATCCAGAACCAGAACTAATAATTCTGATCGGATCACTTGTATGATGTATGTGTCACGGCTAATACAGTGTGTCCAGAATAAAATGATGTACATGGGACTATACGAGGATATTGGAAACGGTAAAAGATACGACGTTGCTTAAATGGAAGAAAAGTTGCGTATTTGTATGCTCAAAAATATTCTACCTTTGTTTCATTTTGAATCGATTTCGTTATGTTCATACAGGGTGAAAAAAGAAAAGGTTCATTTTGAAAAAAACACAATATTTTGCTTGTTATAAAACCCAACACTTTCAAATTTCCAGGATATAGGTAAGAGGATACGACGATTCTAAAACGGCGTCAAAAAAATTCTAGACCTACTATGTTGCGTCCAGACAAAGTCAAGTCTGTTTTTTTTATGGAAGTCATATTTTTGGAAATTATTTTCAATACGGACCATGAAAATGGAGAAGTTCAATATGGCCTCCATAAGAAAAACCAAAGTTGGCCTCGGCCGGACGCAACATCGTGGGCCTACAACATTTTTTGATGCCGTTTTTAGAATCGTCATTTCCTCTCACCCATATCCTGTAAATTTGAAAATATTGGCTTTTATAATAAGCAAAATTTTGTAGTTTTTCGAATATGGACATTTTCTTTTTCACCCTGTATCTACATCACGGTATCGATTCAAAATAAAACAAAAGTAGATTATTTTTGGGCATACAAATACGCAACTTTTCTTCCATTCAAGCGACGCCGTATCTCTTACCGTTTCCAATATTCCCATGTACATCATTTTATTCTAGACACACTGTATACAAACTTGGATAGTTTATAAACCAACCAAACCATTGGCTATTTTGATAGAAAAGGCAATTTCCACTAAAATAGCAGTTAAATAACATTTCAATTATTATTGTAAATCATAATTTATGTGATTTGTATGGGTATTACGAGAATTAAGATTGATTTTATTGTTTATTAATATAATCACTAGCCCAAACTAACCCAATCTTAATTCTCATAATACCCATACAAATCACATAAATTATGATTTACAATAATAATTGAAATGTTAACCTGTTGCCGAGCCTGTTGCTACCCAACCGTGAGACACCCTGTATATACTGTATAGTCCGGCGATGGGGCATCTAATAGGTGCAATGAACAAAAAATGTCATGCATTTTCCGAGAAAAAGTCATTCTTTATGAAAATGTTTGCTTGTTGAAAAAATACGATTGTCACTTATAATCTCCCTAGAGCTCGAATTATTTCCGGAAATTTTGTCGAGTTGCAAGAAAAATTCGCAACGAGAACAAATTACCGGATTTTTAATTCGAGCTCGCTGGAGATTCGGCAAGAAAATTTCATGCAAAAACTATTTGAGAAGATTTAATAGTAGCGGCTGGATGTAGCTCCCCTCCCATGCACCAGTTGGGTTGGGATTGTTAGGGAGAGTGGGGACGGCAACATTGTAATCATATGGGAGCTACATCCAGATGCAAAGCCAGGGAGATTTCCACTTATTAATCTTTCAGTCACGTGATTATGAGTAGGGTGATTTCCGATAAAATTAGGTCGTTGCCATAGCAACATGTTAAAATGCAAGCCTATGATTGGTTAGAATTGACTGGTATGAAATTTTCGTTGAAAAAAAACGAAATTTTATACAAGGTCTTCAAAAGGTTGAAAAAACGTTTTTTTTTTAGAAAAAAGTATCCGTATCAAAAGTTTTTGGCAACATTGACTTTTAAACATTTTAGTAGTCCCAAATCTTGCACACGGATCATGAATAATGTGGATGGTATTCACCGGAATCCTCACTGCACAGTTGAAGACGGTCTTCTTTCTTCCTCCGGGTTGCCTCCACACAACGAAAAATCACAATAAACAACAGTCTGAGACCAAAAGGCCGAATTTCCAGTACGTCCCAGAAAAAATAACTATTGGACGTGCTGCATATTGAACTAATTTCAAGTAAATAAATGTGTATTTCTTGGTTTATGGTTAATATTTATATATAACATGAAGATCTTATAAGTGTAATAAGATCTTCATGTTATATGCTGAAAACATTTTAATAGGAGTTCTCAGCAGAAAAAGAATATTATTTTTCAACTTTTTCAAGTTTCAAGACCCTGTATAAAATCTCAAAGTTTTTTCATCGATAATCGTATTTTTCCAGCAAGCAAAATTTTTTACAAAGAATAACTTTTTCTCCAAAAGTGGAATTTTTGGTTTATTTCACCTATATCGCCGGTCATACTGTATACACACAGAGTGACCCATTTGAATGCGGGCTACTACGTTCAGAGTGTTCATGTATTCTTCGGCCAATATCTATCTTCGTTGATATTGAGTCAAAAAACACCTTTCCCCTCTCTACATTTCGAAAAAAAAATCGTCAAAATCGATCAATAAATTAAAAACTTATGTACGGTGTCCACTCTGAAGTCGCCCACCCTGTATTAGGTATCGATGATTTTTTGTTGAAAACACACATTCTGGATTTTATTACCATCTTATTAATTAGAACGTACAGGAAGACTCAATGAGCAGTATAAGTATTAAATTAACAAATTAACAAAAAATAAATTACCAAAACAGTAACATTTTTTTTTTTAAATGTGAACAGGGAGGTTTTTGGTCATTCTGATGGAGATTCCGTTGTCAGTTTTTTCCTAAAAAATCCCCTAATACGATTTTCTGAAATTTAACCCACTTTGAACCCCCATAATCACCCAAAAGTACGTCCCTGGAACTGATTTGGTATAATGTTCAAAAAGTGTTTGACGAGACCCAACAAACAAGAAAAAAAATGAAAATCGGTTAATAAACAAAAATGTTACAGGGGTGCGACACTTCAGAGTGGACTCCCTGTATATTTGAAATCAGGAAAAAGCTCCCTATCGAAGTAGGGGATAAAATACGGGGTGTCGCATTGGAAAAAAATTAAGAAGCCTGAATTTTTTTGTTCTGATGCTCAATTGTTTTTTCTGATAACATAATTTACTGATTATTCAGAACAAATACTTCAACTTAGCTGATTTGAACAACTCTCTAGGGTTAATATCAACGGAGATAGATATTGGCCAAAGAATACGTGAACACCCTGTACGTAGTACATTGTCAGTAAACTTTAATACTTATTGATTTTTCTATCAGACTGTAAATACCTACTTCAAAAAATCTTCAAATGACGAATTAAACTGATGATAATTTTGTTCCATTGAATGTCAATCGGGATTTTCAGCCCATTTATTGCTTAACTTTATTTGTGTATCGGGACCGAGGGCTATTCTCAATACCCAGACAGGTAAGCGACGCAAATTTAATTCGAGAATCCGACCTCACTACGACGAGAACGCCGGAAAAGCTCACACCGGGTATTTTCCACTGAACCTTTGACGGATCGGATCGTTTAATTTCTTGTCGCGAGCCGACGTTTTCTAAACAGATAATACAACATTTTAGGCTTACATTACATTACATACACATTTCACATTTACGTTTTACGTGAGACGAAACGAAACTTAGATACCTAGGTATGTAGGTATTTATATTTTCAACTAATTGGGTTCCTGTTTTCTGTGCTTTGGTTGCCGTGTTGTGCAACTACGGTGGTAGCTTTCGATATTCAAAGATGGGGAGGGAGGGGAGACAATAACAGTTTTACTTTTTACTCACCCTAGCGCCCAAAAAACGTGCCTCTAACAATTCTTGTTTTCGGGGGTCGAGGGCCGCTTGGAAGTGTTCCATCTTCACTCCAGCGCCTGCAACAAATCTTACTTAGGTATAATTGAAAATGTGAAATTTCTAGGGAATTCAATTTCCATGAGACAATCAAGCAAAAAAATGCATAAAATCGACTCTATAGTCCTATAGTCCTAGTCCCTATAGTCCTATTTAGGGTCGATTCTACAATCCAAGTATATCCTTGGAATAAGCTATACCTACTCCGTATAACTAATAATAATAATTATATGGGGTTATACGTTATACGGAGTATTGCTTATTCCAAGGTTTGTAGGATCGGCCCTTGGCCTGGAAATGAGACGGCAACGTATTGTCAATCAACATTCGCAATTCGCATCCATATCAACATCAATGCTTGGTCCTTAGAACATTGAACCACCAATATTCGAAGGCTTGGTCTGTGGGGGCGGCTATAGGAGAATGAGGGTGAAACATTTTTTTTGAATTTTGCAGTATGGTGCCAGCTCCATATGTGGTGATTGGGGATCCACCCTACAACCGCTTCAAAAATCAATGTTTATTTCCGTACGTGTGCTACAATTTTTCTCACTCCACCTTCGACCATATACGCGAGCAAGCGTATATGGTCGAAGCACTCCACCAATGACAATCGAAATATGTTCAAAATATATTCGCTCCCAAAAAGTCAAGGGGCCTTAATGGGATGAAAGCGTGTACTTAACGCTTCCCCCAAAATAAACGGCGGTGGCGGCGGCAAAGCCCCAAAGGGGATACGAATGTGGAACAACTTGTCGGCTGATGTCGCTCCACGTCGCCTCTATAGGTGAGACGGCTCTGAGAAATGACGAATTCCTTTATATAGGAGTGAAGAATAATTAATTCCCGACTTTTTAACTCTGTACATAGTTGAACAATATTGAATTGCGAATGATGAATACGCTTATTATGTAAACTTTAAAAAATCATCAAATGCAATAATGGAAATGACAATGTACCTACATCCTGTAGAAATGTTGCCACATTCATTCATATTATAAACTTTCTGCGTATACCTATACAATCAGACGTGGCTATATCATGTATGTAGTATGTATCCATTGCTTTAAACTTTAAACTTGTCTGCAAGAAAATGTCAATTGTCCAATCCAATAATAGGTAAAGGAATAGAGATGCGCGGCGAGGTGCTGGCAACAAAAATGGTATTTATCAGGAAACAGAGCATACAAAAATGACGTTCGTTACGCCTTCCTCATCCTGATTTTGAACATTCTGGAATGGAATCTGCAAAACATAGAGCGGGACCTGTCGCTCGGCGCGCTTTGTCGACCTTTACGACTTGTGCCGATGAAATTCACAAGATAATTCTGGCAGAGTTTGTGATTTATCATAATTATGCACATGGTTTTATTTTTATTTGAAAAACTGAACGATTAAATATTAAATGCTACATAAGAGCAACATCGATCGTCGTTGAGGCTCCAATCTCGCTGCTCGGATTGGGACCATAGAGCCTTGTTATTGCGTCGCGTGGTGGGCTCTCGACCTTGCTGCTTCCTGCCGCCTCACCAGCCCCTCGCCGCCCCCTCAATTTGCCCGACCGTCATCCCCCAGCAATATGCCGCTCCTTGCATTTGCACGAAACTTTTGAAGCAGTCACGTGCAAGGATGAGTATTGAGTTTAGTTCAGTGTGGCGCTCAGCCGAAATTCGGAAGATGTACCTCCACAAAATCTTGATTTTCTCTATAGAAAAATCCAGATAGGTATCAAATTGCCAAATAAAAGCGACTGTCAAGCCTGTTTCCGTCTCTCCATATGACCTCTTTTTTAGGTATAATGGGTAGTAGAGTTTCCAATAATGATTATTATTGATATACGCATTTTTGTAAAGATGAGGTTGAATGCTCCAAAAGTATGCTCACATCCAAAAATTACAGGTAGGTATAAAGTTGATGTCCCAAGCTTTTTCAAATATAGTACCTATTTGGTGGTTCTTGGAAGCGCAATAATAAGTCCCCCGACCTAAGGTAGACACAGCGGTTTCAAGGTAAAGTATAGGTACCTACGTAGCTTTGAGCACAAAGCCTTCCGTATATCGATTGTTTGGCTTTGGCTGTATGTCTTATATACTTAGGCAGTCGAATGACCTTTTGCTCTCCTCAGTTATATACACGTTACACGCTCTTCTCTCATTCTCATCCTCGCTTATGCGTCGTCACGATCCGCGGCCGCCACCGCGGCCATTTTAAGAAGAGAGCCGGATCGGGATCGATTCGATTAATTCCAAACATTGATGCCAATTATCGGATTTACGTTAAGCTAGTTTGAAAATATCCATGTCCCGTAAACTTGCTTCAGCAGACAGTTAAAATCACATGTATAATACCTATAGGACTTGACAAGTTTAATTATTCTAATCCCTTCATCTGTTTGTTTATACTTACTTGGACATGGACATTTCTTTATCGGACACTTACCTGAAACAAAAACATACAATTAGGATAATCTATTCAATAATTTTTGATTTTTGTGGTGGAAACGTTTGATTTGCGTGCCATTTGGCTCATTTGCATAAGTAGCGTTGCGAGTGAATAATGAGTGGGTTCAGGCTTTGTTTGAAACGTTATGACTCATTTTGTACATGAAACTCACCGATAGAAGATCGAAGTACAGCCATGGCATCTCTATGTGACCGTTTCCAATAAAAAATAATAATCCAAATCCAAACAAGTGGCACACTTTAGTCAACTGAAACTACAACAATAAACAACAACACAACCACCACGACGAAATGGTGTTGCGCCGCCGGTTCGGGCCGTAACCGAACGCTCATTTACATCCTGATCCTGCATAGACGTTGACAAAGAGAGAAAAACATCATCCATCCGATCTTATTTCGCGTAAAGAGCGACAATGTTGACGAGAACGTCACACCCACTACCGACCGTTCAACACCGCTTTCTGCACTGCACTGACTGAAGTGACTGAATACTGAATCACTGGAAACTGCTGAATCCGAACTGAACACAACATTGTGTGGTGTGACTGGTGTGTACACGTACACTGAAACGCCAGCAGCCGGACGACCTCGTCAGTCGTCACTCGTCACAATTCTACACAGGACGAAAATTATTCAACGACGATTAGTTGCACTGTTGCCATGTTATAAAAAAGATCCGTGAAAACTATTTTATCCCGAATTTCATTTAAATCTTGGATGGGTATAAATAAATAGTTCCATATTTTCTAAGCGACCTCATCGAATTGCTTTTTCCTCTAACAAAAAAGTATTCCTTACTCATGGCAACTATTTTTTCTTATTATTGTGTCAACAAATGTATGTGTGAGTGTGTGTGAATTACAACCAGGCAAAAAATACTCCGAAGAGTGAAAATAATTTATTATTGTGGAAACAAATCAACTCAGTTAGAAAAATTGATTCAAATGAAACAAAATTAAAATCTGATGAATTAACAATGAAAAAGAAAACAGTTGCCTATTTAAAACCACAAAACGATAATTATTATAATTTGCATAAATTTTCATCAGCAAAAAAGATATCAATATACACTCAAAAATACACTAAATAAATAAAAAGAAAAACGCACATGTCCCTAGTCGACCGAAAAAGGGGCGGTGCTAAAGCAAAAAAGCAATCATCTCTCACTTTCTTTCTCATTACAGTCATATAAGTCAAACGGAGATAGATGATAGATCTATTGACATTAACATGACGCCTTACTATTGGTTGATTGTTGATTGGCGTTCTTTATTCGGTGATTATACTACATTAATAGAGGCCGTAGATTGATTTCTTAAACATTAATGACATCAGTAGTTCATAATCCTAATATTTGATATTTCCAAAAAATGTGCGATTGTCCATTATAGAAGGAATTGAATAATCAACAAATTCCTTAACAGGGTGCCTCCGAATGAGTCGGGACTATTGTTAACGTCTTTATCATTGAAGATACGAGGTCGTTCAAATGAAAGAACTATAGTAAACTCCAAACAACTTTCGATCTACGTCATCGTTACCACCAAGCTCGTTGTTATGAAGTTTGCTGGTGGCCAGATTTGGTCACCAGCAAATCACATAATAACTCGCTTGGTGGCAATTATGACGTGAATCGAAAGTTTTTGGCATTTGATGTACTAGTATTTTTTCCTCTGATTAACGTGGTATTAACGGAGAATCAATTGAACACCGCGTTCTCGATTTATTAAAAAAAAAATACTTTTTTAAATGGGACACCGTGAATATTCTTATTTCTTATTTTCCCACTCTTTCCTGAATATAAAAGGTTATGACGAATTTTGTCTTGGAACCAAAAATAGCGGAAGTATGCCTTTTTTAACTTTTTGGAAAGTGCCATGAAATTTAAATTTTGACAAAATGATATATTTCGGTTGGCATATTTGCTATTTAACTTATTAGGTACAGACTGACCCATTTGAAAGCGGGCCACCCTCATAACTATTTAATTTATTGATCGATTTTGACGATTTTTTCTTTGAAATGTAGAGAGGGAAAAGGCGTATTTTGAGGCCATACGGCGCCCAGTTTTTTCCAAAAACCAAGGCCTACGCCTACTAGAGCATATTTATAGGCTAAAAAATCCAGAGAACATATTAGCGATTTTTTTAGAGAAAATCTGCCTACGCCAATGGATTTTTCATCCCCTGAAATGGGTATGTACCAAATTTCATGAAAAAATATTGAATTCAAAAATATTATTTCTGTGTGTATTATTTTTCTATTTTTTTTGTCAGTCTCGTTTGTTTGTTTTCATTGTATTTTGACATGAGAATATCTATTAAATGTTTATACAGGGTGCCACAGATTCGAGTGCATGCATGGGGATCTCAGCTATTATCAAACATACAGGGTCGGTTAAATGGTTGCAAAGTTGCGCATTTTTATGCTCAACAAAATGCCATTTTGAAATTTGAAAAATTACACTTTGTCATTGCAACTTTTTTTCCTCTACAAGATGGTGGTGTCAAATTGAAAATCTGACGTTTTGTCTTTGAGCTGCCATCATCAACTTCATTTTTTTAAATACGGACCTGCATTTTTTATTTTATTTTTAATTATCTTTTGACGTCCTTAATGGATTGAGGTATCGCAACCATCGAAAAAAAAACTCATCTAAAAAATAGTACCAGAGAAAATCAGTTACGGCACCCTTGTCTCCTTAACACCCAGTTTGGTTCATAATGTAATTAAATTAAATCCTCAAATGACATGGAAAATAGAAAAATTGCAAATAAAAAACTGAATCAATTTCTGCAAAAGTGTTCGAAAATATTGCCATTTCAACAAAATATTGAAAATAACAATAAGAGGTGAATAATAATTGAAAATATTGAGGTTGCCAAGGCAACCCATCACTCTACGCCCTCATCTAATCACCCCCGTGCCTCAAGGACGTCAAAAGATAACTAAAAATAAAATAAAAAATCCAGGTCCGTATTTAAAAAAAATAAAGTTGATGATGGCAGCTCGAAGACGAAACGTCAAATATTCAATTTTATACCACCATGTTGTAGAGGAGAAAAAGTGGCAATGACAATGTGTAACTTATTTTCAAACAAACGCAGGAAATGATAAAAACGTTTTTGCGAAATTTTGGTTTTTTTCGAATATCTTCGGAAGTAGTCGGAATTTTTCAAATTTCAAAATGGCATTTTTCTTAAGCATTTAAATGCGCAACCCTGCTATTTTTTCATGAAATTTGGTACCGATCCATTTCAGGAAATGACGAATCCAGTGGCGCTAAAAAAATTGCTAATATGTTTTCTGGATTTTCCAGCCTCTAATTATGCTCTAGTATGCCTTGATTTTTGGAAAAAAGTGTGCGACGTATGGCCTCAAAATAAATCTTCCCACTCTCCAGTCTCCACATTAGAAAAAAAAATCGTCAAAATCGCTCCATAAATAAAAATGTTATGGAGGTGGCCCGCTTTTAAATGGGTCACTCTGTATATCGTGCTGGTGCTGAACGTATTTTTTTTCTTAAACTCATCTTGAAACAATTAAATCATTGAAACCTGTTACTTTGATGTTTATAAGTTAGTCGAGAAAAATACGTATAACTCCGTTATTTTTGGTTTCAGGAAAAAGATCATGATGACCTTTTATGTTCAGAAAAAAGTAGCTAAACAATTATGATAAAGATATACACGGTGTCCCATTTAAAAAAAAAAACTTTTTTTGAAATAAATCTAAAACGCGTTGTTCAATTATTGTTTTTTTGTCAACATTACGTTAATTCGCAGAAAAAAATACTATTAGTTCTCTCATTGAAACGACCTCGTATCTATAAACGAATCTGTACAGGGTGTATTTGAAGTTTGGGATTTCTTTTCAACACTATAGAATGCAAAAAATAATAAAATTATTCTAATAAAAACAAAAGGGCTTCATTTCCGAAAAACAGGGTGTTAAAGTATTTAACAAAAAAAAAAACTTTTTTGTCATAACTTTCCTACCACTCCAGATATTTCCACAAAATTTGGTACATTTCTTTTGACCATTGAGTTACATTTCTTGACATAAAAGTTTTTGATAAATTTCTACCAGTGGCATTCGAAAAGGATTTGTATTGAATTCTCTGAAAGAAAAAAATAGTACGCCACTGCTTCTTCTTAAAATCAATATTATTTTGAAAATATGTACTCATTTACTTTGGACTTGATTTGGTCTATTGATATTTTTTCGTACGACGAACGGTTTTCGTTCAAAGAAATAAAAGCCATTGTGATGTTTGGCAAAATCTGATATGGGGTGAGAAAATGTTATTTGAGAAATTTGCTTCTTTTATCAAGTCCTGTCTCATGTTGAAAGGAAAACCTCAACTCCAAATACACGCTATGTATACAGGGTGTCCGGAAAGTCAACGATAATACTGAAACGGGTGATGGACCAACTCATAAGCATCCAGAAAAACCAGGGTTGCGTTGATTCAAATCACACGATTTAAAACAATATATTATGTTTCCTTCTCTGATTCCATTTCTGAAATTTACAAAATTAAATTAAGTCATCAAAATACAACTATTTAGTCTCGCCGATGCTTTATTTACTGGTTTTGTTTTTAAAAAATGATTAAATGTCAGTTGGGTGTATTCAGTCATGTTTCACAAATTTTGTTAAATATGACAGTTAAGTTTGACAGTAGTTCAGTTGCGTTGTTATGTCAAAACTTGAAATGAAATATTATATTCAGAATAAATCTATTATTATTTGAAAAAAAAACAATACATAATGAAAAAAAGATTTTAATCAAAAAAATCCGATTTAAATAAAAAAAATCGGATTTATTTGATTTTTTTCAAAATCAAAAAAATCAGCAACACTGATAAAAACATAATAGTTTCCGAGATATTGCCACTAAAAGTTCCAAATATTCAATAAGAAATCTTATTTTACAGAGAAATAATTTATTTTTATTCTCTTTTTTTACCAAGTACGTAGATATTTTCGTGACTGGCTTGCAATTGCGAAGGAAAAGGTGGTGGGGGACCGTCAAAAAAAAAAAAAAATCTGGGAGCTTATGAGTTGGTCTATCACCTCTTTCAGTATTGCCGTTGACTTTCCGGACACCATGCATAATAAAACTTCAAAATGGAGAAAAAGGCTAGGGAGTAAAAGTATAGAATAAAATTTGGACAAATAATATGTATTCAATAATACAGTGAAATCTCAAGACGAGTTAATATTAAAAACAACAACCTCAAAATTATCCCTTATCAAAACGTGTTTCCAATATGATCAACCATGTCACGTGGAATCTATAATTACGTCGTTTTCTTGATTAATTTGTTTGTCTCGTTATGATACACACCTTTCCAACAAAATTAGATTGTCGTCTTCTGGGGAAAGAAGAGCGGCGGGGGAAGACTTGACGGGTGTTCGCGGGGAAATAGGGGACGGGGAACAGGGGGATGGGGGTCCGTTCAAGACACAAAGTCCGAAAATCAATAGTTTAACAAGAAGACAGCTAAAGCTGCTAAGGGGCACGACTTCGTTTGGATGTGTGAAGTAACGTTGGGTTAAAGGAAAACGGAGAAGAAAAATGTCCAGTGATGTTGGTTGCTGTTATATAGTTGTTGATACTGGCTACTGTACTGTCCAACAATATAAGTATCTATACAGTCGACTTTTTACCAAAAAAAGTGGAAGTTGTTGGGGACACAGCCAAACTTAATTTAACAGAAAATTGAACACCATTCAACACCATGATCAAAACGTTTCAGAAATATAATCAATACAGAAAAATACATTCTTGCAATAGAGATAATGAACTTGAAATGTACAAAGCATTTAGCAAACAATCGATCTAATAATTTTCTAGATACTTAGTTCTATATAATAATTATTATGCGTTCTACAAAAATTCAACAAAGCACAATATCCAAAGTATAGTTACAACATAGCTTTGAATATTTCACGTATGTATTAGACTCTTATCGGCTTCAAAAAATACTGAATTCTGTACAGTATTGTTTCAAGCGTCAATCAACAGACAGCTTCACAGCTTCAAGCTGTGGCCTGGAGTGATTCCCGGATTTATAATGAATTGAATGAGTTGGGCCCACCGTGCTTTGCAGTAGGAATGTTATCGATCGCCAAGAATAAGTATATAAGCGAGGACCGGTAAAGCACAAACGTCGCAGCTGCACTGCTTTTATATACTTCAATTTCTATGTACTCCAACACCAAGCCAACTCTCAAACTATGTACGCTCAATGGTTTTTCTTTCTAAATATAGTCGTGTAGAAATGGAAATGGTTTTCGAGGTCTGCTAGGATTTGTTATTTTATACTTGTGTATTAGATTAAATTTGGAAATTATAATGTTCTTATTTCAATAAATTCAGAATATTATTTCTAGTTCATTTTAGAATAGGTAATAATTTCATTCTCTTTATCAGTGGAGTCAGTGTCAGTACCATCGTGCCAAAAAAAAATAGGACAGCAAAAAATAATATAATCTTGTCTATTAGAAAGTCATTTCCATCCAATTAATATTGTTGTCAGTTTGACGAACAGCCACAGTTGACTTATTATTAAACCAATATGCCCGCGTTAGCCCCTAAAAATAAGGCCATAATTTATTTGCTGTCCTAGTTTTTTTGGATACATTGCGTACCTATGTATTTGTCACTGATGTTTCAACCCAACTTGAATGAAATTCAATATACCATTGAGACCACTTTCAACAAAGACAAAGCCTCATCCCTGTAAACATTTTCAAGAATTCCTTCCCAACTAGAAATTCCATAAATACAAAAAACGATCCCTTTTGACTAGCTCGATTTCTCCTGCCAACAACACAGGATTCTCGTCGTTCCCGAGCGAATCCCGGTGGCGGCAACAACTGGGTCAATTTTCATCCCCCTTATCCTGACGCATCGCTCCTTTTTCCGATTTACGCTTGCTCTGCTACTTATTTGTTTTAAAAAAAGAGAGATTCGGATTGGAAATATGATTTATAGTTATTTATTTGATATTCATTGCGCAGTTGTAGTAGACCTATGAGTAGACCGCCCTGGAATTTTAATTTATCCACTGGAAATCAAGTCAGGAAAGACAAAATCGGACGATACAAAAGACCTGATTGTATTAATTATAATTCGAATGACTTGATTGCAATTTGACTATAATGAATACCCACGTTTCATTGGAAGGTACACATAGTACTTATTTCCAAAACCGCAGCATTTTGGTGCATCCAAAATTTGACGAAAACCAGCCATATCAGTTTCAAACTCAGCAAACCCCTACATCCAAATCCCAAGTAAAATCTATTAACAACAACATCCAGTAGCAACGGGATCGGGTCAATAAGAGTCTCCATGCGGCGGAAACCGCCCCCTTTCGCCACCCCCCGCACAACCATCCCCCAAAAAACCCCTTTGAAACCAAACTGGCGCCCTTTTCCGCCATCCCCTGCATGCATTCCCAGGTGAATCGATCAGCACTTCAGTCTTCTATGTGTGTTCACTGTTCATGTCTCTCTATATGAGTGCGCAATTTGACAAAAAAAATGCGTGGAGGTACGAAAAAAAATTGAAGATCAAAGTTGTCCATTTTAAGTAAATTCAACTGAAACATAATAAGGAAAAGTATGAAGAGCGTCAAGCTTCAAGATGACCTTGATATGTTAATAAGAACTAAGTAAACGGATAAAATAAAAAAATAATAATTATTATAAAATATCTACTATCAAGTTTAAAGAGTCTAATCGTTATTTTTTATTTTGTGAATATTTTCATACACCACATAACACAACATTTTCTGGTCTTCCGTGTGCATAATATTATTATAATGTACCTACCTATATGGATGTAGGTAAAATGCAAATATGGTCGACATTCGTCATTGTCTCTTAGCAACGCAACGCAACGAAAGCGGTGGTGGAACGAAATTTCATACGATATTGATTTTGGCAACAGTGCCACGACACAGACCAAACTAAAAAGAGAATTTCAAACCAATCTAAAGTAGTCGACGCCATTTTTTTTTCTAAATGTATGTATTGTGAGTTTTAACTTCAACTATGCTTCAAATGGTTTATCCAGTTTAAAGAAAGGTATCTCAGAAAAAAAGATATTATACTTATGATCAAATTTTCAAAAACAATGTTGAAATGCATCGCAATGGAAAATAAAATGTGTCAAAATCAATATTGAAATTTTACTTTTTCTTTTTTGGAAGTACCTACGAAACATAAATTACCTACCTACCTAGTAATAACTAATAACAATAAAAAAAACACTGCTCAACTGTATTGAAAGTTTTTTTGTTTTCATATTCAAAATGGTTCTGATTTCTGATACCCTTCGAGGTAAAAGCTACATTTTACGATTTTGAAACCTTTTTTTTCAGACATAAGCGATAGCAAACATTTTTTTTTCGAAGATTCTTAATGATAAATTATAGGCTAAACCGCAAATAGTCTAAATTCAATGTAATATCTGGTAGGTAGGTAGTTTTCCCTCTTGCCTGCAAGCACCATGTAAAACCTCTACTTCAATATAGGTATCCTCATCTGTCATTTACTTTCAAAGGTAAATAGTACTAAATAGTACCTACTTAATACATTTTTGTTGAACCCACCACCCACCAAAACCACCACCCACCCTTAGACTATACAATAAATAAATAGTCTAAGCACCCAGTCCACCCACCTAACTATATAAATACATTTTTAATAATATGGTCACTATAATATTAGCGGTTCAACTTGATTGTAAGATTTGTAAAAATAGTAAGTGAATGAGGTATTCATCATCAAAGAACAGTGAAAGAAAAAAGGTCATGACATTACGAAGGGAAAAACCTTGTATATCAAAAATTAAGCGATTGGGAACCTACCATTCATACGAACTATTGTGTACATTTTCGGTATATGTAAGCAAACATAATATACACAATCTTTGATGTAACTAATGGTTATCATCCCCTGTACCTATACAATTTTCATTGTTTCATAAAAAACTTTTACGATTCGGATAACTCGAAGGAAAATATCTATTTCAACAAAAAAAAAAACATTATTGCAGTAGAATTGACCAAATCTATTTGATATCCAAAAATATTCTGTAAGAATCGCATGACTTTAAACAAAAATTGCAGTAATTTTCAAGATACTATCCATTGAGCCATAGACATCCAACAAATTTGTCGGCTGTTAAATCCAAAATTGTGTCGCGTAGAGATTGAGCGGCGGCGTGTTTTGCGCCGCCGTGCCGCCCTCGTGACCGCACATCATTGGTGAGGCGGCAGCGATGCAACAAGTGCCAAAGTGGCCCACAAACATGCACTTTTTCTTCTGGTTTGGAGTTTTGAGGGCGGCGATGCCAAATTTGACAAAAAATAGACGGAAGTAAAGAGTTTTTCCGAGAGTTTTTCATTCTTAATATGTTTTTTTTTTTTTTGGAGTTAGAACATAAGAAACAACAAGTCATACTTTTTCTGAAAGATGAACAGAACAAACAGGTTTGTGAAGAATAATTTTCGAACTCTAGACTCTAGAGAGATAAAAGCATCTTAGAGACCTAGGAATGAAGAATCAGAAAATGAATTATTAATATTATTAAACTAGAACTTCCAAATATAAGACGAAATAGCTAATCAATAAAAGACACGTGTTTAATGTTCCATACTCACCGCCTCCAGAAAAACTGCGGTTATCTGCCATGTCGTGCAACGCCCGCTCGCGACTCCATTTCAATCTGCAAAACAAAAACAGAGAGTAGAGGAAAAGGGCACGTTTCACTTTATTTTTGTACAAGGACAGCCATGTTGGAAAAATGTGCTGAAGTAGTTTTAATGACACGTGAGTAACTAAGTAGTAGGTATCGTTTCAGAGTTAAGATGGAATATAAAAGCTGGAACAAAGTATAGTGGTTGATTATACGATTCTAAAAATAATTCAATAAATATTTTTCATTCATTCAATTGGGTTCGTACCTTAGTAGGGTAAAATGGTTTTTCCTCTTGAAGAAAATTCTAGCCCGTTACTTCCCTATTACGTATAATCAATCATTGAAAAAAATGTACTTTTTTGGTTATAGTCGATGATGATGGTTCAAGAGTGGCTCGCTGCGCCAGTTCATGCTAAGACCTCCTGAACCCATTGTAGGTACCCCACAATAATTGTTTGTGTAAAGATGAATCAATTGCAGGCATCGCGTACTCAGGCAAGCCTTCCAGTTCGCATTTCTGAGAGCAAGAAAAAGGTCTGAGTCCAGAATGTATAGGTTTTTTGCTGTTAAACATTGGACCACCTTCAAAATGAAGCGATATTTCTGATATGGTTCGGTTAACATTTCAAGCACAATGGATGAACCAAGTGAAACATGGCAGATGAGCTATCAAAGACATACACTCTGTATTACGAAGATCTGAAATCAGGTCCGACATCCTGATTTCAGATCTTCGTGGCATCAAATAATAACAAAATTATGTCTAACATATACGAGAAATTTGCGAACGGTGAATGCGCACGCCTTTAGACCTGCATACAAATTTGAAATTTCTGAACAGAACTGAGACTTAGGTACTTTTATCATTTTAAGCAACAAGAAGCAGTACCTACATAGGTAGCTGTGCTATAATTACATGTTATGTATGTACTCATTGTTATAAGTTGGTGGTAAGTAGATAGTTGAAGATGCTATAACAACAATAATTATTAACTGTTGAACAATCAGTTTCTTCCATCATCAACTCGATCATCAACAAACATTTTAGTAAGATTGATAGCGAAATCTTTAATTGGTCCCCGGAACTCTCCTGCTGGAGTTAATACACTCACCGACAATAAATTCGGGACAAGAATTATTTGAGTCAAATTGATATCCTTATAACTTTTTTATCTGTTGTCTGATTTTATTGAAATTTGTACCAAAGTGTAGCCCCATGTCTTGAGATATTACTCTTGATTTTGGTGTTGGAAAAATACCGATGGCTTGGTTATTATACAGGGAGGAACAGAAGCTAATTTTTCCCCTTAAGTTTTCAACACCCTGTTGAAAAATTGAGCGGCAAAATCTAGCTCGATCATTTTCTGTTGTGAAGTGCCGATCTTTTCTCAACATAATGTTTTTTTGGTCATGCCAATATCTGCTGTTTTAGAGAAGATACAGATGTTTAAAGAAAATGCAGCAGTTTGTCGATATTTCACCAACAATGAATCAAAACATTTTCATAGATTTGCATGAAAAAAATGTTTTCAAATTAATAGCGCGTATTGTCACATCGTATCCCTATGACTTCTGTCATGCGAATGGCATGCTTGATGCCTCTTGAAATTGTTATTTTTCAAGAAGGGCTTCTCGCAAATCAGGCAAGGTTTTCTGATGTCTATTGTGTAGTAGTTTTCACTTCATATTCGCTTCATAGAGATCGTGGATAGGCACCTTGGTTGGCTCACGCTTACACCTTCAAAGGTCTTATAGATTGAAGGATAGGAAAAAATTAAAAATTACCCTTTTTCTGGAAGATGTAGGACTGGATGATGTAAATTTGAAAATCCAATATTGAAGAACCTTCCATATCTCTCAAGCACTCTGTATGTATAATATGTACAGGGTGATCCACCATAATGTCGCCCCCCCTTATTTTTTTTATTTCAAGTGTCACATAAAATTTGAAGGTAATGGCCATGTAGGTACTGAAAAATGCTTTTTTTCTACGTGTGAGAAAATATTGGAAAATCATCAGTATACCGAGGAAATCAAAAAGTTTTTTTTTTAATGTATCACCCTATATTTAAATGTATTTTTCCATTTGTCGTGAGATTTGATTTGAACCTTAATTCATACGATATATCATATGCCTAAATTCAACCGTTTCTGAAATATTCGCATTTGAAAATTTGAAGAGGTTTCCTTAGTGAATCGGAAAAATACTTCTGCCAATTGCAGGTCTCCGAATTATAGGTAATAGGTATATGCTCCGAACCGCCCCGAGTTGACGCCAATGAATACGTTTTTTTGGCGATATGTGAAAAACCGTGCGTTTCAAATACGAATATTTCGAAAACCGTTGAATTTGAGTAGGATGGTGGGTATATTGAATGAATCATGCTTGGGATTTTACGAGGAATTCAAATATAGGGCACGCGTAAAAAAATATACTATTTCAGTATGTACCTACATAACCATACCATCGACCATGCCTTCAAATTTTTTGCGACACTTGAGATACAAAAGTTAAAGGTTAAAGGGACGCGACATTATGGTGCATGGATCACCCTGGTATCTCCTCATTGAGGAAATTTTCGAATTGAGAAGCTACCAAGGAAGACACCATAATGATAGCTGCGTTCTTTTTACGAAGCTCACTTCGGTTAAATTTGTGTTCAAAGTCAGGCTTACGCCAAATACAATGTGGATGGTAGCATATATGAACATGAACGCAGTCAAAGTTTACGAATAATGAATCTTTGACGCAGCTAATATGGCCGATTTCACTGCCCTAACCTATTTAAGTGATACTTAACGCTTATAAGGAACACTTAAATTCAAGTTAAGGGTTCCTTAGCGTTAAGTAGGTATCACATAAATAGGTTGGTGCAATCGGCCATAAAAGTCAAAAGTCCTATCATGAAAACTAACGTTGATTTGATAGTACCTAATTTGCAAGCTGAATTTTGAGCTGGTACCTACATATGTAGGTAAAGACGATTTTTGGCATAGAGAAAAATAGGTTCACCCCCTGCTTATTTAAAAGGTAGCGAGGAAGGTATACCTATATCTTTCAGAGCACCTCTCCTCTACATTAAAAATATATCAATACAACTTGTATCCTGTCCTATTAACTTATAGGTAGGTAGGTACCTAAATGCGGGGTTTTGCTCATTACATTACCTACATTTGAAAGGATATACCTATTATACCTATTTCATCCAAATCATCACAAACTATCTATGTACATTATTTGAATAATAATTTTATTAGCAAAATTCCATAGCCTCAGTAAGTCTAACCATGAATGAAAACAATTTCATAAATATTATACCTAAATGATGACCATATAAAATATAAGCAAAATATGGGAAATAATCGTGAAAAACTACTGGACATCTAGTGATAATAAATTAAACTAGGATTAACATAAATATGACGTATTTTTTCCTACATGGCTGGTCGGCTAGTTTAACATCAAGAAATAATGGAAATGGAGAGTGAAGGTGTGACGAAAAAATGACGATTGATGAGGAAAATCCAGAAAAATGGGCGATAACAAATATCACAAATGACATGAAAAAGTTGCACTTACGTGGAGTTTTTAACCGTGGAAACTTTCCCAAAATGAATTTTGGTTAAAATTTTCACAAAATCCAGCCACCAACTCAAGGATATCACAATAAAGACCGTCTCAAAAGTGATCCGAAAAAAGTCGGCTAAAAGATGGCGACCGATTAGCAGTTGCCGATTATTTTTTCCAGCCCGATTTAAACGTTTGTTGGTCAACACATCTTCAATTCGACACGACCGTCTCGTTTGGGAGATGTTGATCTTTCCGAATTGCAGACACTTTTTGAGCGATTTTTCACACTTTATCCATTTTTTCTCGTTTAAAAAGTCCCTTGACTGACAGCCGATCTAATAATTGATCTAGTTTTGTAAATGTTTTGCATAGAAGAAGGATTTTAGGTGACAGCTCGCGGCTCGCCAACCATCGGCGATCTTCGCGCCATTTCGTTCATTCACTGACGGAAAATCTTTGAACTAGAATTGTCCAATTCAAAACTACTAGTGCGCTCTAGTAGTCAAGAAATACACTACAACCTACAACTGTCAAATTTTACATATGACGTCATGCGGAGAGTAACTATAGTTAGCTATTGATATTCTGGTAAAATGAAAATAAAAATATCAGTTCATTATTCAATTCAAAATAGGTTAGTTCAAAAACGAGTTTTTTGAATTCGGTACTTATCACAAAAGCATTCGCGAAATGTTTCTGCGGTTTTTGAAAATGTGTGAAAGAACGCTTTTAGGGCATGGAGAAAAAACTCTTCATATTATTATCGATTTGTAAAACATCCTTCTACCTGTGGTCTCTAGTGTTACGTGTATGAAGTCGTCGAGAGACCTCAGGGCGTCAAAAACGTGTTAATCCCTATTATTCCTATTTCTATCCTTATACCCGTTGTTTGAGTTTTGTCGTATTGTATCTAGTAAAAAAGCTGTAACAATGTTTTTAATCGGATGGAGGAGAATGCGCTCGAGTCTGTTTCGTGGCTGTTGTGTTCCACCTTTTTATATCATTATTTATGAAAATAGTTACTCGCACAATGATCATAGAACACAATTATCAAAGTCCATGTCATACAATTTTCCGTTTTTGCATATTAAAGCGGGCTTTCCACTTATGCAACCACGCATGCAACATGTCAAGAACAAACGCATGCAACTGTGCTTGCCACATGCGTCTTGCATAATGCTGTTTCCATGTATGCCTCTATATTTTTCACACATAACAGGAGTTTAGAATTGATGTTAGTTGTGTTTCTCGTCTTTTTACCAATGTCGAATGAATTAGAAATTGTTGCAATTGCTGCTGGAGTAGCAATTATTGAAACCACAACTTCTTTTTTTTGTAGGCAGATTATATTTATCCGCAAGAAATTGTTGAGCATCACTTCGTTTGAATTTGTCTTTGTAGTTATTGTCAGATTCAGATGCCTTCCAAAGGCAAGTAAAATTGTGGTAATCCTCAACGATATATTCTTTTCATTCGACCACTCCATTTTTCGCCTAGACATACAGAACTATATTTTGAAGAAAAAACGATTTTACTGTGGATATTCTTCAAAAAAACGTTCGAGAGGCAGATAGATGCACGTGTATCCCGCTACCAAATCGAAAGACTTGCGTCTACCGTCTACCTGCAACTGCCTCGTGCGTAACTATTTTTGGCATGCCTCTTGCTTGCGTCTACGTGCCTCCACGCATGCAACCGTTGCACGGGTCTGTATTGCATGCGTAGTTGCATAAGTGGAAAGCCCGCTTAAGATCATTTTCTAAAAGTCCACGTGACTGTACAAAAATCGTTTCCCCCGCGCAGGACTTTTAATTGCTTTTGGTGAAGGTGCTTCCCTTCACCTTTTAGATATGCTCTGTAGTTTTGTAAGGCATCCATGATTTACGAGATTTTTTGAGATTTCGCCACACCCTATCAAAAGCAATCAAACTAGTGTTAATATACCGGATCTTCGATATTACTTGGAAAAAAGTCTATTAGTAAACAATAAAACCTAACAATATCAAACGGTTTCCGTCGTCAGTGGAACCTAAAAAAGAAACAATTAATTCAAATTCAAAAAAAATTCTTCGTCTTTTTGTGATTTCGCAGTAAAAATTGGCTTTTTTGTGTTTTTGGCAGAAAATATGTCACTTTTACATTTTTTTTAGGATATTAATGGATATTTTTGATACTTCCTTGCATGCACCTGCACCCAAATCAAGTCGATAGAATTTAGTTAATTGTTAATAGGTAACAGCAATGTTACTCTAAATACTCCACCCCTATTATTACCTACACACTACACCTCATGTGAAATGAATTCTACTTCAACCTTCAACGTTTAATCATTAGCTGTGGTTTAATCAACAGGATTTACACAGATACCTACCTTTACAACGAAATATTTGGTTGATAGATTGATCCAATCACCGCCTTTATTTGTAAAATAGTAGCAGCTCCCTAAAATTTACCTCCATATTGTGCTATCCACTGGCCACTGAATCCACTATGAATACCTACTCAGTACTCAACCCATCTCAAATAAAATGAGTTAAAATCAGTTACATCAAAATACAGGTAGGTAGTCGAAAAAAAGAAAACCTTTCCGGAAGACAATCATGCAGAACTAATAATAATAATCTTGTTATTTCACTAGAAAGAAAATAAAAAGTGAGTTTGCTCAAGAATGAATGCATCCTTCATTATTAAAGTGGCAATCGGCAGTCAGAGAGTCAGAGCCAGGAGTCAGCTGCTGATCAGCAGCTAAGTTGCTAAGTATACATTGGTGATTTGACTGATTTGCTGGTTTCCTACAGCACGTATCTATGGAAGACTGATTTTGGTTTTGTATGGGCTCGTGGTTCGTGGTAGGGTAAAGAGTCGTTATACATTCCCATGCACTGATCCGATCAACCCGATCACCAGCTGTTTTGTATCTTCTTTTTATAGGTATGCTTTTTTTTCCAATAATGTTTATAAAAAAAAAGAGACAAAACACACAGCGAATGATGTTAATCCATAGGTCTGTTCGTAGAACAATCACAAACCAGTCAGAGCCAATCAGCATTCAGTATTATTTGCAGTTTGCAACCTATTTCTGATTATTTTGACCAGCGCTGACCGATTTGTGATTGTTCTACGAACAGACCTCTTTTATTTTCCCATGATTTTCCGGGGTGCGTTCAGATGATTCGTCGGGTAGAGGAATAGAGGATAAACGCTCCGGGGAGAACGCACTCGACTTTCAAGCGGTAACCGAAAACATCTGAACGGTCCGGGCGATCTTATGTCAAATGAGAGTGATAACACTGATAAATATGTTAATTCTATATACTTAATGTAACTTTAGGATAGGTAAAATACTAATGGCGTGAATGGTAAAAACAAAATAATGTAATCACCAAATAAGTAGGTGTAAGATAAAATAAATAATCAAAAATAACTTGTCCTGAATAATCCCTGCGAGTTGGTGGGATTGCGAAGAAATATTTCCGTCAATTTTCTCTCAATAAAAATAAAAACTTTTGTAGAACTGCGAAATCTGTTTAAATAACCACTTGTCAAAATAACGTAAATAAGCAATACGCATGCGGGACAAATTTTATCGCTCTTCCGACTACGATAAATGGTTGGACGCCCGGTAACTTCTATTTCACGCATCTGAACGGAACAACCAGTTGCCTCTTGGATCATCTGGAGGCCCGTATTCTCCGATTCTACAGATAAACGCATTCAACTAAACGCGTTTAAATAGTTAAACGTCCTCGACTTTTTCTTGGTATGCACCGTGCTAATTTTCGCAACGTTTAGTTAAACCTAGAGAAAAGTCGGCAACGTCGGAAATTTGGGAACATTTTGGTGGTATTCAAGTTGATTGAAGACCATATGATTTTGACAGTTCACATAAATGCCTGGTTTACATTGAATTTCACTTCGAAGTGCAAGTGATAAATTTCCCCTTGCCAAACTAGATTCATATGCAACCATCTTCATTGTTTTGGCGCGAGCGTGACTTTGAACACATATTCGATGTAGATGGTACCATATGATTCCTGTTTGGCTATCGGAAATCTATCACTTTCTCTTCGAGGTGAAATTGAATATAAACTTCACATAATGCATGGTATATTTGAAATAATTGGAATATTTTTTGATAAATAATTATTGTTTTAATATATGGACGTAGATATGCAGAAAGGAACGAAACGAAAAATCACCAGAAATGAGATTTTTTTTCACGATGATTAAAAAATATCCATACTTGATAATGATCATGCAGAAGTGAACCACACAAAAATCACAAAGGCATTCATATGGTTGAAGATTATTTTCTTATTATTATATCGAATTATTTCCGCCATATAAAGTTTAAACCTATAGTTTTTTCCAAGTTTGATATTTGTGTCTGCGTCAATTTCCCTAAGTGTTTAGGTACGCATAGAATTATTTTTTTTATGATTCCTACGCGATTTTGGCTTGATTTTTCTTGTCCCCTCAGGACCACCTATAGAACCAATAATTTCAGTGCTATTGATAAAATGATAATAAGGGAAAAAGACAGGAAGCTAATTAATTTAAATTAAAATTACGTGGTGAATTATTATTTTACGGACATCCCAAAACGTGATATTATTTGAATAAATCCATTTTGTACTTTAATTATTTCATCAATTATTGCAAATGGCATTTTGATTTATCTTGAAACCACACTATAGCATTGCTGACTTTGTAGATAACACAAAAAAAATGAAATCTCCTGAAAATTGACATAACGGTAGAATAGAATGGTCCGCCCGCTTATAGTATTTTTTATTTTTATGTAAATCCATGCAAAAACTTTTATTAGGTCGAAAATATCGGCTTCAAGTAGTAATTCGTCTTCAGACTCCTCCTCGGACTCCTCCTAGTAAAAAATAAAATAAACACACTCACAGTGGGATGAAAAACAATTAGGTATCAGCACCAAATATCCATTATTTATAATAAACGATATGTTCGGTGGTATTAGTTCATATTATGTCAAGATATATTTTTTCAAGACGCACGCATCTTCCGCCACAATTGAAGCCGTTTAAATCCTTAAACGCTCCAAACCGGGCGTTTAACTTTGAATGCGTTTAACCGACTTGAACGTGTCTAATTTCGCCGGTGCATACGAAATCTTGTAGTTAAACGCCGTCAAATCTTCAACGTTACAAACGGAGAATACCGGCCTGAACGAGCAAAACGCGTCCGACGTACACCCGGCGGCGAAATCATCCAGGAACGCACTCCCGAAGTTCGGTGTCAACTGTCAACTGTCAACTGTCACTGCCATCGTCATTTGTCATGCACCAACACAAAAAGGAAATAGATGCAGGTAGGTGTTAAATAACAAAAGCATACTTAAAATTGCCCTTTTCGGGGCAATTTTTCAAAATTCTAGTTATATAATTGTAACTTGTAACCTCACTTTTTCCGCGTGTTTATAAACACAAGAGGAAACGAAAATGCGACGCGGGAAACCCCAACAAGAGATTTATAGACCGGGAGTCAGTGGCAGATTGAGAAGGTCTCAAGAGGAGAGGACTCGAGATGAGGAGGAAGAGAGGAACGAAATCAGGAGAACGAAAAAGCCGGAGAGGGAATTTTATGTTCCTAGGCCTGTGGTTCAGGCTAGGGAACAGAGTAGTCCTCAATATAGGGATGAATCTGGTGAGTGAATATTTTTGTTATCTGGTTCGTTGTTCGTTTTCAACCTTTTAACCTATCTATTGCTTGAAATTTTCTTATATCCAAGATTGCGCAATTTTCATACTCTGTAATTCATTCATCAAACTTGTTATCAATGCTTTATCTGTAAACAAAACAATAGGGTTATGGTTATGAAGGTATGGGTCCCTTCAGTCCCTTCACTTCCTTCTTTTAAGCTCTGTCTTGTTTTTGTTTATTCTTTTACGAAATGATACCTAATTATTGATTCTCCTGTGGTTTGACAAATACCTACTCTGATTACCGGTCGAAAGTTTTGATGTTCGAATAATGATCCTATGTTTTTTTTATGATTGTTTCAGTTTTCATATTCCTCCTAATCTGAGCCCCTGATGAGCCCTGTTTTTTTATGTTTAATAATAATTATTGAGCTCACGTGTTAGGTCCCGTCGAATTTTGTACTTCTATTGAATTTATTTGAAAGATAACGTGAAATATTCTTGATCGTTTGTGCATTTTTTTTATGGAATATCAATTTTTAACAAATAAATGTTTCAATCACGTGTGTGAAGCATGAAAAACTACATTGTTTAGTAATTTTCGCATTTTCTCCGATTAGATTTGTCTGCCACTTAAGACATGTTGAATATTTTTCAATAAAAAAATGCAGCGACAGCGATGTTATTCTATTAAGCCCATAAGAATGTGTGAATGGCTCGTATTTTAACATGAAAATGAACAACTACAAAACTGACAGTCCTCCATCGATCGGTTTTTGTTTGGTAGGTAATTCAAAAACACATTTCTATAAAAAAAAAACAATTATTTATATTCAACCATTCCCGATTATTTTTGTAACAGATTCATTGTGATGATGGTACAAATGCGAATGTGTATTCAGTATTAACCCATGTTCAATTTTCATAGGCTCATTAAACGGGAACGAGCACTTCGATGAACAACAGTCAAAACGCTACTCCCACAACAGAAACCAGGGAGAAAATGGTGGAAAATTTGACAAAGACCGCTCAGAATGGAGGGGAAACTCTCCTAATCATCAGTATCGTATGGGGTCAGAACCGAGAGCTCACTCTCAATGGTCCCGCAATCGGGACACTCGCAGTGTAGAACCATCAAGAAACAACAATCCAGAGAAAACTCCCAATAAACCTCCCTCAGGCCGAAGACACAGTACAATAGGCAACTACAACGAACAAAAGCATAATATGATGAAAAACTTGGAAAACCTTCCTCCAAGATTTAGAAAAAAATTCATGGAGGATAATGGGTTGACGGAGGCTGATGTGTGGGATGGAAATACGTCAGTTTTCAAGTCCACTCAATCTGGAGGATATCATTCGATGGATTCTTATACAGTTCCCCATAACACGCATCATCCTTCAGGATATTATACACTTCCAAGCCGTGGGAGGGGAAGAGGAAGGTTTCATAAGCTGGAAGAGATGCATGTTGGAGGATTGAGACCTGGGACTCCCGATATAGCTGGGTGAGTTTAAGTCCCGTAAAGATATCATTATTCAAAAAAGAAATGCCGATCTTCTTAGGGTTAATAAAGGAAGGTCCATTGAAAGCAAAACCAAAGAGATCACCCTCGCCACCCATGTAGGTTTTTTGCTATAAGGAAGGTTTCCTAGTTACAACAGTTTACAAAACTTAAAGCTCGAGAAAATGGCAAATTTCTGAAGTTTATCCTTCCTACCTCCATGGGTATGCTATATGAATAATGTTTAGAATAATAAAATATTCAGGAGAATGAAAAATCAAACGTGAAAATAGGGTCGTAATTTGAAATAAGAAAGTTGGACCATGTGGACCATGCCCAGAGATTCTGAAAAACCCTGTATATGTGAAAACATTGTTTTCACAAAACTCATTTTGAACCATTACATTTTTATTGGAAACATTTTTTCCCTCTTTTTTTCCCAAACGTCAAATCAAAAAGTGGATGGAGGGGACATTTAGTGGTGAACATCCTGTACATTCACAAAAACATCATGAATATTTCTCGTCAGAAAACTTAAAAAATTATAAATAAACAAAAAACCACCTTTGTTGCCAAAAAAGTGATGAGTGTAACTTTGTAAAAAAACTATGAACCATCCCTATTACTAAAAAACCACAAGGGTGACGAGTGTGATTTTTTTGGTTTCATACCAAAAGTGGACGTCCTCTCATCAACCCAAAAAAAATCAGATAGTCAGCATTTTTTAGCACTCTATCGGATCGTTCAATTTTACTGTATTATTTTTGGTTTGTTTCTTTTTAGTCGTTATTAACGTCAAAGTCAAAATAATTCAAATCCCAACTTCAAAATTCTCAAAAATTACCCCACATCGATCTACAGTGTGTCCACGGATAGAATTGGGAAGAGGTTTTTTTTTTAATTTGTGGGTATAGAAGAAAAGTCACTCTTTATCAAAACGTCTGCTCATGTTGAAACTACAATTTCGAATACCAAATCTACGATTACTATACAGGTTTCATATAAAATTTTTGATGATTTTGATTTTTTTCGAATATGTTTTCAAAACCGTGATTTATTACACCAATAGAGTTGTTTTTGTCAGGGCAACTGGTTGCTGGAAATGTAAAATTTTTTACATCTCTTCCGCGTTCACATTGCACGAAAGACTCTATGCTCTATCCTTGTTTTACTTTCAGCTTGACAAGGATAGGAGCACGCTGTTGAACGCGGCACTGCTTGTCTGGTTAGAACGCATGCCTAAAGGTTGATTTATTAACTTGCCGTCCGCCGGTATGGTTGACGTTCGCCGGTGCCGCTAACGTTGCCGTCGCCCAATGCATTTATAAACTTTTATACCGTCGATTGTCGTCGAAGATTTTCAATTTTTTTTTTTACTCACTTTGAAGTTAATTTGTTTGAGTTTAGTGAGATTTGGTGACTGACCCGAATATATTTTGGTACAAATCCTAATTTTATGATAAATATATGAATTATGGGAACAAAAACCTATTGAGCCATTTTCTTGTGGCTTGAGCTACAAACGGTGGACGGCAAAATATGGAGATGAACGATCTCTAGCGGTGCGCCAACGACAGACGGCATGATATGAATGTATGCAGGCGCGTCCATATGTTTATCTCGAACGTCAAACGTCAGCGTTAACGGTAACCGCAAACGGCGAGTTTATAAATCCCACTTCACGCTATCGGCGAGAAAAACAACCCTATTGTGCAAAAAAGTCATTCATTTTTTTTTCTCAAAGAAGAAAATTTCAAAGCTACTTACTATTAAAATATCAATTAGCCTGTTCTAAATAAAGAAAATGTTTTAGTTACTTTGCATCTTTCAAATTGACAGTTATGACATAATTTTCTTATAAATCTGCATAATATTGGTAACTATTTTTGATTGTGGGCATTAAATACAGACGGGGGAGAAGGGTCAAGTCTGACTTATTGAAATGAAATGAGAGGTTGGTTTACGCTGCTCCCTCCAGGAGGCGCAAATGCAAAAATTTAGAGTTCTTTTAATTTTATTCGAAAATTGCAAATAGAATGATATAACTATTTCAACAGAAAAGGAAAGTAGATCAAATTTACAATAAGAAACCTGAGCGCGTATTCTGTAACTTCATAGAGTAGAAATTTCTTTCTATAAAGAATAGAGAGGAAATTTCTTTCTATTCCTTGAACCTATTCTATACCATTCTCTCTATGACAGGTCGGGTATGCTCGGTTATAGAAATACGTGTATTATCCAATTTGAAAACGTTGAACTCTTTCTAGGGGAATTTGGAGTATCTTTTCGATTGTGTTGGCAACATTGTGTATTTTCCAGGTTTTGCTAGGTTACCTATGTTATTATTTATATTTTTATTCGATTCATTCGAATTTATTTGTGGATTGTGAATGGTATAGTGGATTCTTTATGGAGAATGGTGTTTGTCATGAAAGTTTGAGTTTTGATTCATACAGTTCTCGTTTCCGCCTGCGTTTTGATTCGAGCGTTGTGCAAAAAACCCAAGAGCCCCCAATATTCTTATATGGATGAGAACTAGGGCTGCCAGACCTCCCGATTTAGGCGGGAGTCTTATTCCGATTTCTTACTGTCCCTCCCGCTTCTGGAACAAAGTCATAATACTCCCCCTTTTGACTAAGAACTCCCGAATAATCCCGAATCTTTGGATTTTTCCCCAAAATCGACTTATTTTGGTCTCAGAAATATGTGGTGAGATTTTGTAAAAACTTTTTACTGTACCACGTAAAATACCTATACCTGATTTGTTCAAGATTAGTGATTTTTGTACTTATTTTCATATTTTATTATGATTTTTTTTGTAAAGTTCTTGATTAAGTAACCATTAAAGTTTATGATATTTCTAGATATATCTTCTTATTACAATAAAGCCAAGATTTTTTCTGTGACGAACTTCTCTTCAAGAATCAAACCTCTCGCCTCCCGCTTTTTATTTTTGAAAATCTGACTAGCCCCGTTATCCATATGGGTAGTGAGATCACGAATAAGACCTTGTACTAACTCACAACCGTAATTAGTTTTGCCGTTCTTCATCTTCTACCCTGTTGTATGAAATGTAAAAACAATGGGTCCATATAAGTTCTAATGAACATAATTTAACACGGCTAATCATTCACAAAAACTACTCCAACTCCCAGTACTCCCTCTGAAACTTGCTTCATAACATTCAAATTTCAAATACATAAATAAATATAAATAGCCTCATGATTTGGAAAATGTTAACAAACCCCAACAAAGATAAAAATATATTCAATAATGTGCATTAAAAAGAGACAGGGCTAATAGAAACATCATAGCAAGACCCAAAATGGTCTTTCTATTCCTCTCTACCGAACGATGCGTTCGGACGACACGGCCGTTGCCGACGTTCCTACAGAATCGGGTAGTATCATAGAAAGAGTTTATAGAAAGAAATTTCTTCTCTATGACGTTACAGAATACGCGCTCTGCAAACCGGATGATAATATCACGCGTTCAGGAGTTGCCACATGACACATCAGGTACATCATTACAGCCATAATAGACATAATAGATAAAGAATATATATACGGGAAGCCATAGACAGACCATGCCCTGGCAACTTCAATCAGAATGACGGTTCACTGTAAATTGTTCTTCCTTAACTCACCAGGGAGCGCAACTAAGCTTCGCGACAGCGCAGGGTTTATCGATTCATCCCAACCCAACAGCTGATTGAGAAACGTCATAATGGACGCCATTATTGAGTTGTTGATTGAAATGCCGAAATGCCAGCTCAAAAAGGCGCAAAATTATTATCCTCAATATTTATACTTAGTATCTGACAAAAGTACGGAAACCGCCCAATATTTGATAAAGCTTCCATACTGCATCAGGTAATTCCTCAATTTACCAGTTTTTTCAGAACATTGTTTATCACGTCAGAAATAAATCATTTCACGGTGTAATTTTTGATAAAGGTACTATTAGAGACAAAAATTTAGACTTCCTGGAAATCTCACTGAAATTTTCAACTTACCATTGCCTTTTATTTTTGAAGAAATCATCATAAATGAGTAATTTCAGCCAAGTTTTCGTTTAAAACTTTATAGCTTGACTATCCTTTGTTCAATTATCAAATTTTTAGGAAGTACTCAATGTTTGCCTCTCTTTCTAGCTATTTTTATTGAAAATTACACTAAAAAAATGTATTTCTAATCCTTTTTCAAACTTGACAAAACTGCATCAAACCATTTTTTGAAAAAAAGTGGTCAAAATACGTAAACTGACAAATCGATACACGTTTTAAATGCACTAATACTTCTTAGACGCCGGAGGCGTATTTACATTGTATACCGTGTAGAGAGCATTGGGCCTATAAGTCCCGCCCCAATTTGAAAAAATAAACCAAATTGTTTCTAACGCGGTATAGAACGTAGCTAGGACCGGCGCAAATGCGGTATAGTTTGTAGTCAGGTTCAAAAAGGATCAGGTGACGACTCGTAAATATTCCAAGGAATTTTAAACATAGCGCTAACTTCAGTCTCGTACAGTTATTCATTTACTTCACAGCTCTTGTGAAATAAAAACAAATCAAGATGCGTGACCAAAGTGCGCTGGAAATTGTATTAAAAAATCTACAACCCGAGGTAGAAATTGAGAGTTTGGAATTCAAAAGTTTTTCGGAATATAAGGCTGCAATCAGATGCAAAATGGTGGGAAGTGATTTTACAGCGGAAGTTAAGAGATTTATTGAAAAGCTTAGTGCCGAAACATGTACAAACTGGATAGTCAGAAGAACGTTTCCGAATGTACAAAAATTAGCTTTTCGAAAAAATTTTGTCTGTCAGCATAATAACTTCAATAAGTATGCTGGGAAAAGTGCAAGTTCTAACACTCGCCACAGGATGAAGGGATGCAATGCACAAATTGACATAAAAATAAAGAAAATCACCAAAGCCACTTTCCGACGTGATCGTTATTTGAAAAATGGTCTGAATGCTCAAATACAGGTTTGTTATAGGCTGGAATAATAGTAGTTGTAGAATACTCAACATTACGAAAATTTATAGATTTCTTTCCATCATACGCACCGAGTTGAGGTCGCTGAAGCGATGTCATATCTGCGTATATCTAACTCCACGAGGGAAACTTTTATTAAATACTTCACAGATGGTCTTTCACCTGCTGCTGCTAAGAATTTTCATGAATCCAACATAATCGCAAATTCTAATGATGAAACAGATATGGTCTCCACTCTAGCTAATGCAAGCCTTAATCCAACAGATCTTCAAATTTATAACCTTAATGACAAATGAAGGTAGGATCAGAATATAAGAAGTAGTACCTAGCAATATCCATATCTAATATTTCGAAAACTAAAAGCGCAAAGGTGCTATGTCCACATTTTTCGAAATTGAGAATATTGACACCACTGGATTCCTTATTGCAAACCAAATGTAATCCACATTAGTTCCAAGTCAAGTTTATAATCATTATTATAAAGCATGAAAATGGTGGTTAACCGAAAATTCCATGTCCCAGCAATTTTGTTTATCTGGTGCGTTCAGGTGCTATGTCGACATTTGCTTGTTGATTCTTATCTGATAAACAAGTGTTTTTGAAATTCGATTTTTGAAATATTTTGTAGATGATTATTGAGAGCTTTCTTTGGTAATTTAAATCAGGTAGTTACATGCTTAAAATGTCTACCCTAAACATTAAAGTATGATTTGAGCCCCAAAAACAGACAAAAAACTACTTGTCTTTCAGTTATGCAAAATACAAAACTTATTTTGCGAATCCCTACTAATTACAAAAATTGGACTTTATACTTTGGTAGTAAGGATGGTCAGTCACGGTGAAACTTTTTCGTGAAACTAATATATAGGTATTAAATATGTCATATTATGTCATAGCTCATTTTGTTTCTGATAGAGGTATTTTAAAAAAGTTTTGTCTACAGGGTGCCTCCGATTAAGTCGGCACTATTGTCAACTTCTTTATTATTGAAGATACGAGGTCGTTTAAATGAGAGAATTAGTAGTATTTTTTCCGCTTATTAACGTGGTATTAATAGAAAAACAATTGAACACCGTTTTCTCGATCTATTTGGAAAAATAGACTTTTTTTCAAATGAGACACAGTGTATATTCTTATTATTATCGATTGCTCACTCTTCCCTGAACATAAAAGGTTATTATGCATTTTGTCTTGGAACCAAAAATAACGGAGTTATGCATTTTTTAATTTTTTGGAAACTTTGCCATGAAAGTTAAAATTTTGACAAAATAATACATATATCGGATGCCATGTTTGCTATTTAATTTATCATATCGTGCTAAACGTATTCTGTCTGTTAATCTCATCTTGAAACAATTAAATCATTGAAACTTGTTACTTTGACGTTTATAAATTAGTCGAGGAAAACAGTCATAGCTCCGTTATTTTTGGTTTCAGGAAAAAATCATAGGAACCATTTATGTTCAGAAAAGAGTAGCTAATCAATTATGATAAAAATAAACATGGTGTCCCATTTAAAAAAAAAAAAAAACGTTTTTTGAAATAAATCGTGAACGCGTTGTTCAATTGCTTTTTTGTCAGCATAACGTTAATCCGCAAAAAAAATACTACCAGCTCTCTAATTTAAACGACCTCGTATCTTCAATAATAAAGAAGTTAGCAATAGTGCCGACTTAATCGGAGGCACCCCGTATAATATCCGAAAATTTATAATATGAGACTTGGTTTACAAAATACAACTTGTGGGTTATCATAATATAGATTTATAGATCATAATGGGATGTTTATAAATACAAAAATACATGAAAAAAAGATACCTACATGTTTGCGATACAGGATAAAATGATGAGATAGTGATATAATTTTCTAAAATATAGCTTACTTAACAAAATCAGACAGAGGTATTTTCTTGAGAAGTGAGATTGATATAAAATGTAGAGGGAAGTTCTGTTCGAAGCAGCTTCACAGTTTTGTGCTGTTTAGCTAATTCATTTTATATTTTATAAGTAGAAACTAAGTGAAATTTCAAGCATTCTTTACAATTCTATGCACCGTCCCTATTTATGTACCTACCTATTTTCAGATTAACAAGATATGAGGTCTGTTCGTAGAACAATCACAAATCAATCAGCGCTTCATCGATTGGTCAAAATAATCAGAAATAGTTTGCAAACTGCAAATGCTGAATGCTGATTGGCTCTGACTGGTTTGTGATTGTTCTACGAACAGACCTATTGAGATCGAACAAATGAGAAAATTTTCGCAATCATAAGAAGTAACGAAGAACTATACAAATCAAAAGGAATTGCAGTTAATGTAATAGAAGATCCTATGATCATCTGTAGCATTACACCCCTGATGAGACGTGCTCACAAATTCAAAGTTTCCCAAGAAATTTGCTTCATAGATTTGACAGGTTCTTGTGATCAAGGGAATTAATCTGTTACATTTGTTTTCACTGCCACTTAAGTCGGTGCCTTACCTTTGGCTTGTGTTATACATACTTCACAAACCGAAGAAGAATATTCCGAAAGTTATTTTAACAGATGATAGTTCGGCTGAGCGAAATGCTTTAAGAATCGTATTTCCAGAATCTTGCATGCTCTTATGCATTTTCCATTTTTGCTAGTCGATTTGGAGATGGCTGTGGAGCCTTAAACAGAGTATTCATAAAGATCACAGACCGCTCTTGATGAACTTGACTCGTAATGTCCTATTTGCAAATACAAAAGAAGAATGTGATGAGTATTACAACAATCTAAGAAATGATGAGGTAGCCAAGAAATACCCAAATTTTATGAAATACATGGAAAAGAAAACAAGAATGATGTCTATGTTCTAGGGCAACCTTTTTCACTAGAGGAAACAACACAAATAATTATGCAGAAAGCTCCATGAGATTATTTAAAGACGTTATTCTGGAAAGATGCAGAGTTTATAACGGAACGGCATGGCTCTGATAACTTTTGTGACAACCGGTTTGGAAGAATATCACGTAAAAAGACTTCTAAAGTTTGCAAACGGCCGAGTGACTAGTCTCAGCTACATGGATTTCATGAAAAATTCGAAGGATTTAATTGTCTTTAATGTGTCTAAGAATATTGACCATGTGACTTCTTCGTCTGATGAGCAGCTTCTCTATTCGGTCAATAAAGAAAAAGAGTCATGCGATTGTCTTGCAGGATTTAGCGGTAAGTTTTGCAAGCAAATTGGCGCTGGGAGACAACATTCCTCAACATCTTTTTCTGGATATGGATAATGACCGAGATGGTGACTTAACTTTTAAAGAACCCAATATAAAATATGGTAATTCATCAAAAAACAGTGCTAGAAATACTGTCACACATTCATTTGTCGAGTCTCCAGATTTCAAAGAAGATAGTTTCCAAGACCAACATAATCTGTTAAGAACAAATGTGGAAAAATTATTGCTTTTGACAGAAAAATATAAAAGCAATCATATGTTGGAACTACTAACTCGCTTCAATAAAAAAATAGATAATATTGAGACGGAGCAGCAGCTGGAAACATTTATTTTAAACACTACAATAAGTTGTAAAAAGCAAGTATATTAAAGTGCAACCAACGGCCTTATCAAGAAGGGTTCATGGTTCTCACTCTCAAAAAAGAAGGCAGTCAGGAAGACCATCAGGAGAGCAGACCCGAAAAGAAGAAGAGGTGCTTGAGCAAAAATATTGCCGAGAACACCCCAAATGCCAAGGGACATTAATACCTTATTATGATGTTTTGTTAGAAATTGTTATTTTGATTTTTTGCAAATGAAAACGTATTATTTAAAATTTATTTTTTATTATTAAATCAATCTTGGCATGATTCATTGAATTTTTTTATTAAGATTTTGTTGAAAATAAAGAAGTTTTCAGCTATTTGTAATGGACAATTTGCATACACTTCCAAATGACTTGAAATATTGTATACGTATTCTAGACATTATTTGAAAGTCACCAGCGAAAACATTTTTCCGAAATACCCAAATATATACTAAATGAATGAAAAAGAAGACGCGAATTTCACTGCATGATCGCAAAAAGAATGGGGCCATACTACCCTCCCGAGAGAGAGAGAGTCATCTCAGTCAATACATCAGACGGAGATAGATAGTGTATTCTGTGACGTATTGCATGTTGATTGGCGCTCTTTAATCGGTGATTACTACATTGAAAGAGGCCGTAGGTTGAGTCTTCAAACATCAATGGCATCAGTACTTACTGATCCTCATATTTTTTATATTTCCAAAAAATGTGCAAATTGTCCATTATTGTTTAATGTTGATATCTGTATGTATTTGGCATATCAAAAACGCCTATAACGCGATTACGTTCTATACCCCATTACGCACGCATTATGATTACATTCTATACCCCATTACAGACACTTTCAAAGCTGAACCAGCCTTGGGGGAGGGGCTTATAGACCTCATGTTCTCTGCACGGTATACAATGTAAATACGCATGATACTACGACAAACAAGATATGCTCACTAGCCGAACGAGTTTCGAACTGAACTGCGCATCAAGCTATCCGGTGACCCAATTGCATAAAATAGCATTGGAAAGCATGGCTTATATTGCGATTTTGTTGAATTCTGATTGAATGATTATAGTTGGTTATTTACCCCAAAATGAATAATATTTATTTAGTTGGTTATCTATCTATCCAAAATTGATAATATAATCTACGCAAATCCCACCAGATTGGTTAAATAGTATTTGAAAAAAGATCATATTTTCAATTTTGCCGTTACATTGAAAAAACATTTTTCTCAGTTGCTTTTCGACGTTAGAAAGGATGTTTGAGGTGAAACTTTTTCGCGACACACTTGGTTCTTTGTGGTTTTGTGTGGTTTTTTGTGATTCTATGTTCTTTTCTTCCTTCCTTTGTGGTTTTATGTGTTTCTTTGAGAATCTATGTGGTTCTTTGTGATTTTATGCGACTCCATGCATGTGGTTATTTTTTGGTTCAATGTGGTTTTTGTTGTACTATGTGGCTTCTTGTGGTTCTATGTGGTTCCATGTGGTTTTGTGGTTCTAAGAGACTTTTTGCTATTTTATGTGGTTCTAAGAGGTTTTGTCATGTGGTTTCTATGGGTTTTTGTGTTTCTACATGGTTCCATGTGGTTCTATGTGTTTTTTTGTGTTTCTATGTGTTTCTTGTGGTTCTATTTGTTTTTTAGTAGTTCCATGTAGTTTCTATGGTTTTTTGTGTTTCTACATGGTTTCATGTGGTTTATGTGGTTCTATGTGTTTTTTTGTGGTTCCATGTGGTTTTTAGTGGTTCTATATGTGTTTTTTTGTGTTTTTATATGTGGTTCCTGTGGTTCTGCGAAAGATTTCTTTTTATTCTATGTGTTTTTTTATGGTTCCATGTGGTTCTTGTGGTTCTATGTGTTTTTTTGTGGTTCGATGTGGTTTTTCCGGTTCGTTGAGTTTTTTTTGTGTTTCTATGTGGTTCTATGAGTTTTTTTTGTGGTTCCATGTGGTTTTTGTGGTTCCATTTGGTTTTTCAGGTTTGTTTTGTTTTTTTGTGTGTTTTTATGTAGTTCTTGTGGTTCTATGTTTTTTTTGTGGTTCTTGTGGTTCTATGTGTTTTTTTGTGGTTCCATGTGGTTTTCAGTGGTTCTATGTGTGTTTTTTTGTGTTTCTATAAGTGGTTTTTGTGGTTCCATGCGGTTTTTCTGGTTTTATGTGGTTCTTTGTGGTTTTGAGAGATTTTTTTGTTATTATCCATGTGGTTCCATGTAGATTTTCTGGTTCTTTGTGTTTCTATGTGGTTCTGTATGTTTTTTTTGTGGTTCCATATGGTTTTTCTGGTTCCATTGCGGTTTTTCTGGTTCTATGTGGTTCCTTGTGGTTTTTTGTTTTTCTACATGATTCGATGTGGTTTTTGTGGTTTTGGGCAATTGCTAATGTCTCTCTTTGTCACAAAAGTCGTCTTCAGAAAAATTGTTTGAACAAATTCAAGCATATTCAACATTAAAACTTTCCTTTTGATAACACTTCTGTATCCATATCTTGCGAATATACTTGGATGTTGAAAACCGAAAGAAACGGTATTTACACGGACGGTTTTCTTTATTTTTCTTATTGCTGCTTCTGCAAAACATCACGGCACAGTAGACCATCATCAAATTATGCGAAATTCACGAAATAATAAGATATTTTATCACACAAATATCAGAACAACAATATTTACATCGCAAACTGACAGAAGCTTGACAACATAACCTCACAAAGGTCACCCGACAAGATGCGCGTGAGCTTATCTGTTTGTCGTAGTATCATGGTAAATACGCATACCGGAGACAGGATGAAAGCTTTATTAAATGTTTGTCGTATAGTGTATTTGAACTGAAAGTATTGAAATCCTTACCTCGCCAGGTGGCGCAAATCGCAATGTTCAGAAGTTAGCATGGCAATTTCCAATCTATTCCCGTATATATATTTTTTATCTAAGCCATAGACTTAAAATAACATTACACCAATTTATTTTAACCAACTTTGGAAGTTGTAGTATGGCTTGGCTGGCGCCATCTCATGGTTATAATTGATAACTTGACATAAAATACTACTCGTCTAGAAATTCCGTTAATAATAAACAATACCCTCATCTGTGATTTGATGCTAATAAAGCGAATGGTTTACCTGTCAAAATCTGGGGCTATACTATTATACAGGGTCTTACAAATTTCAATGTTCACCTTCATATCTTGGAAACGGTAGGATATACAGAAAAGTTCATACCACGACAAAGTTGCGCATTTTGGTACTCAATAAAATGCCGTTGGAAAATTCATAAAATTCCGAATACTTCCGAAGATAACCGCGAAAAAACGAAATTTTTTAAAACGGTTTTCCTAGGTTTATTAGAAGAAATATTTCAAAATAAATGTGACATGCCACTTTTTTCCCTCTACAAACTGGGGTCATCAAATTTATAATCCAATGTCTCGTCTTCGAGCAACCATCATCAACTTTGTTTGTATCCTTTTTAAGTAGGCGAACAATTTCGTTCTTCGCTTGATAGATTGTAATTCTAATTCCTGTTTCGACTACATATCACACATAACATTTTTTATTCAACCTTTCGAGCTAATAAAGCCATCATCAATGTGAATAAATGATGGTTGGGAAAAATATAAACATAGTGACCCATTTGAAAGCGGGTCACCTCCATTTTTATTTATGGAGCGATTTTGAAGATTTCTTTTTTTTTGAAATGTGGAGAGTGGAAAGGTTTATTCTGAGGCCAGACAGCGTCAAGTTTTTTTCAAGAGGCTTGAAAATCCAAAATCCATATCAGCGATTTTTTTAGGAAAAATCTGTCGACGTCACTGGATTCGTAATACCCTGAAATGGATCTGTACCAAATTTCATGAGAAAATATTAAAAATTAACGATTAATTTTTTTATGCACCAAAAAGTAGTTGACCTCGAAACTCTATAGCAAATCTATCAGAAAAAAAAATTGGATATTGGATTAATGGATATTCTCATGTCAAAACACAATGAAAACAAACAAACGAAACTGACAAAAAAAAAATGGAAAAAAAATTACACACAGAAATAATATTTTTGAATTAAATATTTTTTCATGAAATTTAGTACAGATCCATTTCAGGGGATGAAAAATCAAGTGGCGTAGGCAGATTTTCTCTAAAAAAATCGATAATATTATTATGTTTTCTGGATTTTCCAGCCTCTAAATCTAGTGGGCCTTGGTTTTTGGAAAAAACTGGGCGACGTATGGCCTCAAAATACACCTTTCCCCCCTCTACATTTAAAAAAAAAACAACAAAATCGATCAATAAATTGAAAGTTATGAGGGTGGCCCGATTTCGAATGGGTCACTCTGTAGGTACGCTTTCAATTTAATTTGTCACACTTTCAAAAGGCTGTAAAATATTTATTTTTCGAGCTAAAAGGTCGATCGAAAAGAGAAATTGTAGGGTTTTTCGTGAAGTTTTGTGCTATGAGGTCAAATATTTTCTCAAATGTCAAATGTCAAAATTATTGATATAACTTACTTTTTTGAATGGCACACCCTATGTATCATTACATTTTTGAAAATGCATCTATTTTCTGATCACGAACATAGCACACATGCCCCTTTCTATTCAAAAATTTAGAGGAAATTGGTATAAATCTGATTAATTGGAATTTACAGGCGTTCTTTATTTGGTTTCCCATAATTGTTATAGTTCTTGTTTAAAATATTTATCAAGATATTGAAGATTTTCTGGTTTGTAAATTTCTGCATTATATTAAAATAAAAGGTGTTTGTTTTTGATCCTATTAAAAATACATTTTTTGTCTCTCTCTAACACATGAGTTCTTATGGAAAAATCTATTAATATACATTTTTTGAATAAGCGATACATTGTTGGTTTGGGAACATGAGAGGTTCTTAAAATCCGTGATAAAAAATCCAGGACCGTATTTAAAAAATTTAAATGATGGCAGCTCATAGACGAAACGTCGGATCATAAATTTGATGACGCCATTTTGTGAGGAGAAAAAGTGGCAATGGAGATGTGACATTTATTTTGAAATATCTCTTCAAATACACATAGGTAAACATAAAAACGATTTTAGAAAATTTCGATTTTCGACGGTTTTTTTCCTCCGAAAGTATTCGGAATTTCTTGAATTTCAAAACGGCATTTTAATGAGCACCAAAATGCGCAACTTTGCCCCCAATTAAACTCCGCTGTATCTCCTACCGTTTCCAAGATACCAATGGTGAGCATCGAATTTGTAACACCCTGTATTATGAAAAATTACGTCTCTTGGTGTGTCGCAGTTTCCACATTGAGGGACGAGAGAGATTTTTTCAAGTTTTCCGATTTGCAAATTTAATAAGTAGCCTTCTACTCATGGTAATTCATTTCAACATACTTATGCGTTTTCATACCATTAGAGAGGGAACACCTGAGAATGGACTTTTCCAATCATTTCCGAAACTGTTTTAAATAAAGTTTTAAAACTTTGGGATGCTATTGATTAGATAATGATGAATTCAAATATTAATTCAAAGATTTGATCAGAGTTGTCAGAGGTGTATCATTTGGGGGGGGGGCGAGCGCAACGTTTTTTATGAAACTTCTTTTCGTCTTTTTTTCTTCAAATTAAGAAAAAGATCGTCTTGGTTTGTATCGCTAGGACTCACAATTTTCGAGAAAAAGGCATTTAACCAGGATTTTTTTCTTTAATTTTTGATCCAGTTCACCATATACATAGGGTGTCTTGAAAGTCATGGATAACAATGAAACAGGAGGTAGGGGAGGTGAATTGCAACAAAAATTTTCATATTAACATCTGTCCGATTCTTTACTGTATTCCATTTATTGCTAATCTTAATGTCCGTATTCACGATAAATATTCCTTTTTTTAGTTTCCCTCACAGTCCCCTTAACTCACGCCCCACCACCCCCACTCGTCAATTCAACAATAGTCGCCCCTATAGTCGTGCTCAAACCCCCCAAAGAAACTATGATGATTCTTGGGGCGAATCGTCCCATCAAAAAGGACGTGTGTTTGATCGATTGGGCAGCACTAGGGCTAGTGAGCCCAGATATTTACCGGATCATAGAGACAGACGAAACAATGAATTTAATAGACGAGGAGAAGATAGACAGCGAAGAGACCATAATAGACGAGGAGATAGAAGAAAACAAGAAGGTAACTTATTGCATTCATTTGTGTTTTTTTTTTATAATAATGGTAACTAGGTCGTGAAAAGAGGAGTTCCAGTCGTGACTATTCACACCATGATTCAAAAGACTTCCTTGTAAAAGATGAGATTTCTAGAACGATTGATAAAGACACTAATAACCAACAACTCAAAGAAGAAGAAGAGGAAGAAAAGAAGAGGTTGACTGAAGAAGTGGCTGAGAGGTTGGCGGAACGTTTGGATCAAACTAGAGATATTTTGGTAAGCTTGATTATCATATTCTATTGGCAGTAATAGTTGTTGGGCTAGGATTGGAACGAAGAAGTGGAACTGAACCATCGTCTGGAACAAGAGGTGCTCAGTGACGCACTAACTAGAAGCTCGTCTGTGACTAGTTTGAATGAGATCAGCTCCAAATCTATACCTGCAAGTACTTCTTCTACGCCTAATAATAAAAAGAAAAGGTGAGCATAGTTTTGTGTAGAGTGTAGATATTTTTTTAAATATGTTGTCTTTTGTATTTACGTGTTTATTTGTGACATAGGAAAAATTGCAGAAGGCGCAGTAAGCAGAGGTAAGATAGTTGTTGAGGTGAATGGCTTGTATCTATTATTAATCATTCTATTAAAATGATTACTTTACTCTACACTGCTTAGATTAACGAAAACACGTCCATTATTCTCGTAGTGGACATTAGAAGTTTTACAATACACGAACTGTTGTTTGTTTTCCGTTATCAATCGCTTTCGATTTCCGTGATGGTTGATTAAATTCCTAATCCAGCTTTGCTTGCTATTTTCATAATATGAATAATATGGTGATGAATAATAAATTAGGTTATAATAACAAGACCTTGGACAAGACACATAACGCGCCGCCTATTATACCTCTAGCATAGAATGTTTTGACGCAAACACAAATCAACGGAGAGTCCGGGTTTATTTCGTTAACTAGTCAGTAGAATGGCAGATTTCTGCTTGGTTTTATTTCTTGGTCACATATGATACACACTTTCAGTCATTGTTTATCAGTTGATCACTAAATAGCGCAATTTCGAATGGATAAGAATTCACAAGGCTAGGTTTTTCCAGAGACTACCAATAATAAAAAAATGGGTATCATTTATGAAAGTAAAAATTTCACGCAATATTCTCTAATATCAAACATCTTTCAATGTCGCCGGTACTTCTATCAAATGCTGAAAGTTGTTTCTCTCTCTTGGTTACAAATTTCATACAGTATGTCCCGATAGTAATTATTGAGATTCCGGGACTTTTGGAACACACTGTATGTTGCATTGTACAACTTGTCCTATTTGCCACCATGTGTAGATAAAGTCTCATTCATGGTAATCATGGTGCTGTTGGTCATGAAGGAAGTTCTTTTGCTCATCGACGAATTGTCAGAAGAGCCGCACGAGTCAAATAAGGACACAAGAAAATATAGAGACAGCCATACGCAAAAAATCAGCCATAATATCAATTAATACTTATTCAACAGACTCTTATTGTGTTCGGATCTGCTTCTGAGTTCAGTTATCTAAAAAACTTTATTAAAAATTAGATCAAATCACATTTCCTTTGCTCAACCTCACAAACAATGACAAACTTGAACTTAAAGAGGACGAGAATGAATTGTAGGAATTATTACAATAAGACCTACTGAAAAACTAGTTTGTTGAGAATAGGAAAAAAACTTAGTTTGAATTCATGTCACCCCCTCCCTGTTCTTATCCCTTTACTGTTCCCTTCAATAAATAAAAGGATAGTAAGAAAGTGTATATGAGTAGGTATAAGATCCTTCCAAAACATGTCCTTTCTAGACAATGAAGTGAATCAATCCGTACACAGGAGCTTATGATCATTTTATGATATTTTGTTACATGTTGAGAAATGAAAACCAGAAAGACAATACCACATTGACTACATAGCTTTATTCGGCATAGATTATAATAAGAAAATAAATATTTTGCCTATTATATTATTGAACACCAAATCTGTGGTTTCAGGGTAAAACTGCCCAAGTCCTATTTTAATAGGTCTTAGGCAGTTCAACTCTGACACCACAGAAATAATGCAATTATTTTTTTTTGGTAAGGGAATAATTATTTCATATGAGCAGTAAGCCAATGAAAATTATCTCGGCTCATTGACTATAAAAAAAAATAGACCTTGCTTGTCTTTTCTGAGAGCGATCATACATTAGCTTCAACACAACAAATATATATATTTCTTTCTATATCCCTCTACCACAGTTTTTCCAACAAAGCTCTGCCCATCGATATTTTGCACCAGCATCATTGCCAAGTGTCCAATTTCAACAAGGTACTCCATATTTATCAACAGTTAAAACATGATAGAATCATGATAAAAACAACTCTTATCTAATCTCATCAGTTAAAGATACAACTGGAACGATATTTTTGGCATCTAAATATGTATTTTTCATTCTGGCACGATTTATTTAACAATAACGTAACATCTCCTTCAAAAATGCCTCGAAAATGTGGCAACAAGATCAGGTTTCTTGTACTTCTACGGAGCTACGTTGGTTGTGGTTATGAAGAGTTTATGTGGTGTTGCTTTCACATTGTCTGTGTTAAGTGCTCAATTTGCCTTGTTTTATTTGTACATTAATATGGTGCGAAAATGTCAACTTTATGGTAAATTGGACCATAAAAACCAGGACTTTTCGTTTCATCAGTAAATATACTGCCCTCTTGATTTCAAAATTGATTCTAGGACAACCTACCTTCTTACTTCATTGCCGTATTATGTATTTTTGGAAATGTTTGCATTTCATGCAAAGAAAAATATATTTTAAATGAAAATTAACACACACATTCTAGTAATAACAAATTTTGCTCATATACATAAAGGTTCCATAACACTATCTAACTACAAATTTTGAAAATTTTCAAATCTCACTGGAAAGTAACCTTCCCTTTTTTATTGGTAACTTTTGAAAAAAAGTGTGAGGGAACCAATAGTTTTTGAGAAAACACTTTTTGAATAAGACATCATAACATAAGTAAGATACATTATACCTACAGGGTGTCTCCTTATTGCGTACAATAAATTCAAGGCGTATTCCTGAGTTTATTTCATGAAAAAAAAGTTCATATATATAAAGGTAACGATTCCGGAAGTGCATTGTTTCCAAGATACAGGATGTTAAACTTTTTTTTTAATCGGTTCTTCACAAATGTTACAAATATCCGTGAGCTGATTTTTTTTAAATTTAGCAGATTAATTTTTGGTACCTAATAAAAGCCAATTTTAGCCTCAGTAAAAATCATATTACTTAAAATTTGATGTAGAATCCGAAAATACAATAATAAATAGGGGTTTCTACAGGGTGCCACAGATTCGAGTGCATGCATGGAGATCTCAGTTATTATAAGAGATACAGGGTCCGTTAAATATTTGCAAAGTTGCTCATTTTTATGCTCAAGAAAATGCCATTTTCAAATTTGAAAAATTCCGACTACTTCCGAAGGTATTCGCAAAAAAACGAAATTTCCCTTGTAGAATTCAACTCCACGAAAAACTTTTTTTTTGTTTGAAAACTGTCAAGTCTTTTCAATTTCTGTCTTTTATATAATTCTCCACTGAGACAAATGCACCCTTTTTATACACTATTCTATAAGCAAATTGCATTTTGTGAAAAGATAATTCTAGTCCCTTGAAGAACTTACATTCATGTATATTTTTTGGAGCTTGGAGGTATTTCCGTCCCATCCACATCATGATCTACCGGTAGGTATCTAATTTACTTTGTTATGAGAATTATATCAACATCTTTATGCAGCGAATTGACAAACAAGTTACACTCAATGGTATATTATATGAATAGTGACAAGTTCACTGAAAAATTGAAAAATCACAGATGAAAACAATGAATCAAAAAAAATCAAATAATTTGAAACATTCCCAACCCCCCGACCACCGGCGCCGCCCATGAAACGTCCTTTATCGATTCGCCTGGTTCCGCCTATTCTATCCTCGCGCTGTTGCTTTGACCATGTATGAAAAAAGAGATGGAATAGAGGTCCTTGTCCCACCCGGGAGCTCTTTTAAATGTGTTTTGGATCGCAAAATATAGGAATTTATTAATGAACCGGCTGCTTATTTTTTTCTATAGTCAATGTCTCGTCTTGATATTTTGCATCCATTTTTGCATGTGCTGTATTGTTTTTTTAATTCCATTTTTTATTGTGAATATGTTCTTAACAGAAGCGGTAGCAACTACAGAGACAAAACTCCCACAAATGTTGACGGAGAAGATTCCTGTGACAATATTTTCAAGTGAGCATATTTTAATTGAAATCTATTTTGATCCAACAGTCTCTTGAAGAAAACTTTTTTTTTTCATTTGGCATTTCATAATAATATGGAAACGAATTGAAATTGTCAGTCGTTAGACTTTGGCATTCTGAAGATCTTTCCGTAAAATATGCATATGGTGTTTAGGATTCCATCAGCATTAGACCGCCCAGGACGTGGACGCAGGAACTCATCTCGTGACCCCAGTTTTGACAGGTTCCAGAAGTCCCGTGGTTCCAGTCGCGACGTCAGTTTTGAAAGGCAAAATACAAATCCAACAGAAAATTGGCGAGAAGAAATCATTAGAAGTAGACAGAATTCAGAAAAAGATGGTGGGAAAATCAAATTTTCCATAATAAACAATCCGAAAATGATATATTTACAGACCTATCACGCAGTCGTCGCAATTCTGAACTAGAAGATCATCAGAAGACCATCCAATCCAAGAAAGGTGGTATTTTAGTGCTACCCTCTGATACACCACAACGTCCTCAATTCCCCGAATTACGAAATGTAGCTCAGAAAACCCTTTTCGATCCGAAGAACCCTCACAAACCAATTTTGGTAAAGTCACCAGGAGCCCGGGTTGCTGTTCCAGGGTTTAATGAAAACAATGAGGCTCCCAAAATGGACGCGCCCGAGGGTGCGAGTCGGGTCATTCCGTCTTGGTACGATGAAACAAGTGACAATTTCAAGTCCAGTCACTTTCCGGATTTCTTGCGAGATATAAAGCGAGCTGATCAAGAATTGCAGTATATAATGAATTCGGGCATGTTGCTGGTTAACTATGATAGCGTCGATAATCTGCGACAGTTTTTGAAGAGTGCTCTGGAGTACTTGTTGTGTAAAGCAATCAAGTTTTGTCAGACGGAGAATGTGGAGCAGCATATTTGGAAGATTTTGTACTATAACATCATTGAGATGACAAGAACAGCTATTGTAGATGATCCTGATAATAAGCAGCAGTACAAAGGTTTCTTGTTATATTTGATTGATGAAGGCAAGTATGGATCGTACTTATTGATTTTACCAATTCACAATTATTTATGATATAGGTACAAAATTTTTTGAAAGGCTGATTACCATTCTAGAAGATACGTATAAATTCAAAGTGACTGATTTTATCGGCAATAATAGTATGCTACAGCATAAAGCGTCAGGATTCATAGGACTGGCCTTGATTTCAGCTCAGAAGATCTTCATGTTTCTAGGTGATTTGAGCCGATATAGGGAGCATGTTAATGATACACAAAATTATGGAAAGAGTCGACAGTGAGTAAATTTTCAATACTTCCTGTAACAGTTAAGATTCGAATGTTTTCATTTTGATTCATAATATTAGGTTTTGTATACAGATTTGGTTAGTTATGTAGTTAAAGAATAAAAATCACGTATAATGTTTCTCAGAATCGAATGGTGAGCTTCTATGGAACGGCCCTATGAAGATGGCTCTGTTGCGCATTATCATGTAGAGTTTTGCGAGCTGGCTTACCAATATTAATCAGTAATTCCGTTAGAGTCATGGCGTACCTTATCATGTCTATTTAGGTTATGAACTATCTCACTTTGTGCGTATATCTTGAGTGAAACTTCTTAACCTTAAATAGCCAGCAGATTAACCTACAAGTACCAAAGAGCTCAGCTTCACTATTGACTAAAACAAACGCACCTGAAATGAAAACAAGACAAGGAATTGAGTCACCTTTTTTATTTATGTTAACACAAAATGTGCTATTTGACAAGGTCAAGGTTTTCAAGATAAGCAAAGTCACCAGCAAATATCAAAAATTCCGTAATTATTGTTAAAAAGTATGACTTCGTACAAAATCGCCAGTTGGTATGAATACGATTGTCAACCCCCGACCTCAATGCAAGTTTTTAGCCATACATAACCCTGGATCAAAGGTTAATCATCACATAAACACTGGTGTAGTTTTCTACACCGTGATCACGAAGATAAAACCAAGATCGGACGACCCCACGTTGGACGGCCAGCCATATAACCTGACACAAATAGCTTTCTTCTTCAACCAGTTAGAAAACTAGCTCAAAGCTAGATGTATTAAGATTTTGCAAAAACGATAACACTTTGTATAAATAATCATTATCTTTGGTGATTTTTTTTCTCGAGTCAAGGTTTGTTCGCTAGTTGATTAATGTATCAATTAAAAAATTACGCGCATCATTTCATCAGCGAAATCGACTGCAGTCTTCACATAAACATCCTTGAATTAACACTTATCAGGAAGTCAGGGTCAATGCAAATTCAAGGATTTAAACCATTTTCAAAAAACCTTGAACATCCGGCATGTAGATACCAGCCCCCAGATTCTAATTCGCTATTTCGAGACGTTACGTCACGACTACGGCCAGTTTGCGATTCTAATCGTCGAAACCTCTCGTCCACGTCTCGTTTTGAAATGTCAATTCAGACGAGACCATCGGAGGTCCCGAAATGGAAAAACAAACCTCACTTTTCAGAAATGTTCACTACTTTTTCAAATATTTTACAGTAGTTTTCAATTTTTAAGCGCGATTGTGAGTGAATAAACATTATTTAGATCATATTCTAGTTTGATTGTGGTGATTACTGATTTTGGTCATTTTTTTAAAAATACTTTCACAAATGAATGAGGCACCTATGAGGGTTTTGGAAGGAAACCAACCCATTTTTATAAGTTGTTGACGATATTAGTTTTTATTTCATTGACTCTTTACGAATTATAAAAAAATAATGATCCCTCACGTCACTCCGTGAGTGGAAAATCAATTTGCTCCTCAATTTCAGATGAGGATAGTTGAACTCGTTATTTATTGATTTATTTGTATATGCTTATGCCACGGACGGCTTATGCTGATTGCTGATGGGCAACTACGATTTAAAGAAAAAGAAAGCACAATGACCCCGCATTAAAATAAAAAAAAACAGTTTCCCAAAAGTTGGAGTCTTGTTGCATTATTGCATTAACTATTAACAAAACATCATTCTGTTGACTCAAGGATTTGTTCCATGAAGGACTCAACTAAAATTCACTATTTTTAAAGATAGTCTTGTATTGGTGGATTTGTGTCAATTTGTGATACAAACCAACGTTGAGTTTAAAAATACTCGTTCTCAAACCAACTAGGAAGTAGCCGCGCGTGGTTGCCTCTTGCCTCAGTAAGCTCTCTTTACATGATATTTTAAAAAATCAAGTTTCCAGAAGCCTTCACAAACATTATATGATAATTGTCAACATATATTTAGGATAGGTAATCGTATTTGCTAAATAAAAATATTCACCTAACCTATAAAAATAATAAGTGTGAAGTTAGGCAGCTACGAGTGAAAACGGTATGTTGAACGAGACCGAATTAGAATCGAATTTCAGTCGATACCGACACCGATCCCGACTGCCGGTCTCGTAACGAGACGTAACGACTGGTCGAATTAGAATCCCACTGCAGGATCTGAATTTACAGAAAAACAGTGTCATCATAAGACCAACAGACTCGTCTCTTCTTTATTCCGTATTCTTTCCTTTGCTGTAACACTGGATTACCAAACGCACTAGTCAATGGATATCTTTCTTATTACGGGACAGATGTTGATGGAATAATCTGTGCATCTGTCAAAAATCCATATCGTCGCGGTTTTTGAAATTATAGAGATGTCTCTTCGCTACATGAGAACTATCAGTGTACTCTTACAATGGACAATTTGCATACATTTTCAAATGACTTGAAATTGTATATACGTATTCTAGACAATGTTTGGAAGTCATCAGCGAAACAAATTTTTCGAAATACTCAAAAATATTATGATATACAGGGCTTTTCACTTAAAACTCCGCACGTCAATATCTCGGAAACGAATAGGAATATTTCATTTCTGTAAAAAGTAGTCAATGTATGGGGTCGAGTAGTTATTTTTCACAGTTAAAAAAATTCGACGCCCACCAAGAGTAAAGCGTCGCGACGCATCGAAAATATTAATCGATTGCAGGGACTTTGAAATTACGCGCATGCTAAAGTACATGTTATTTATAAACTTTTTTGTTATTCAGTCGAACTCATTTATTCTACACAGTTTTGAGATATACAGTGTGTCCAAGATAAGGATGTCTATCATGGGGATCTTGAAAACCGTGAGAGATACAAGGTCGGTTAAATGGAGGCAAAGTTGCGTATTTTGATGCTTAACAAAATGCCGTTTTAAAAGCCAAGAAATTCCGACTAAGTCCGAAATAATCCGAAAACAACCTAAATTTTTCAAAATTGTTTTCATTTTTTTTTTACCACATTTGAAGAGATATTTTGAAATGAATGGAACTTCTTCATAGCCACTTTTTGCCCCCTTTACAAGATACCCTTATTAAATTGAAGAACTGACGTTTCGTCTATGAGCAGCCATCATCAAGTTTGTTTTTTTAAATACGGTCCTGGATTTTTTATGACGGATTTTGAGGGCCTCTTATGTTCCTAAATCAACAATCTATCGCAATTATTAAAAAAAATTATGTTGATGGATTTTTCCATAAGAAATCATGTGTTAGAGAGAGACAAAAAATACATTTTTAATAGGATTAAAAACAACCACCTCTTTTTTGATTAGTGCGATACCTCGTTGGTTTAGGAACATAAGAGGCCCTCAAAATCCGTCATAAAAAATCCAGGACCGTATTTAAAAAAACAAAGTTGATGATGGCTGCTCATAGACGAAACGTCAGTTCTTCAATTTAAGAAGGGTATCTTGTAAAGGGCAAAAAGTGGCAATGAAGAAGTTCCATTCATTTCAAAATATCTCTTCAAATGTGGTAAAAAAAAAATGAAAACAATTTTGAAAAATTTAGGTTTTTTTCAGATAATTTCGGACTTAGTCGGAATTTCTTGGCTTTTAAAACGGCATTTTGTTAAGCATCAAAATACGCAACTTTGCCTCCATTTAACCGACCTTGTATCTCTCAAGGTTTTCAAGATCCCCATGATAGACATCCTTATCTTGGACACACTGTATATCTCAAAACTGTGTAGAATAAATGAGTTCGACTGAATAATAAAAAAGTTTATAAATAACATGTACTTTAGCATGCGCGTAATTTCAAAGTCATTGCAATCGATTAATATTTTCGATGCGTCGCGACGCTTTACTCTTGGTAGTCGTCGATTTTTTTTAACTGTGAAAAATAACTACTCGACCCCATACATTGACTACTTTTTACAGAAATGAAATATTCCTATTCGTTTCCGAGATATTGACGTGGGGAGTTTTAAGTGAAAAGCCCTGTATATATCGACCGCCAATATTTAGGTTGAACAAACATGATGAGATATTGCTAAGAACTGTGTTCAATTCCGAATTCAATCAATAAAATCTTGTTTTCAGGTGGTACATGAAATCCCACGAAATAAACCCGAAAAACGGTAAACCTTACAATCAACTTGCAGTTTTAGCAGTATGTGCCGTAAGTCAATCCTGATTTTACAATCACACAATAAACATAAATTCGTTGGAACAGAAAAGAAAACTTGACGCTGTTTACTACTACATGCGCAGCTGGATGTCTTCAAATCCTGTACCTTCAGCTAAACAAAGTCTCATAACTTTATTTGATGAAAATAGGAAGAAGGTAATTCACATTCCTTTCAAAAGCTCTGTAGTGGTTTTATACAATACATGTTAACATAGAACGTTGGTTATAGACATGTATAACATCAAGTGATGCATGATTATTTTTGAATTTTCTTTTTTCCACATGCCGCTTGTGATGAACACAGTATCAGCAAATATACGTATGTATAGGTTATATTGAATATTGATGGTTCTAAAGTGGGAGTTTCAACTTTCAACTAGATGATAACTGAGGTGAAAAAACAAAAATATGCGTGAATGTATTATTTTATCCGCCCATGCTAAATTCAACAGTGAATATCTCGAGAACCAATGGTTTTTTTTTAAATACCTAGTTGTGAAGAGAATTGAAAGCGACGCGACGTATTCGATCGTTTTTACAAAATTGCACGAAAAATACCTAAAAACTCCTATGTTATCTTCTATAGGGTGATCCATTTAGTGCTTTAGGATTTTGAAGGAAAGTTAGGCAACACTGTAAAAATGGATGGCATTCTTATTCGGCAGTTTTGTAGGTTAGGTCATTACAAAACAGCATGGAACATTTGATGTCATAAGAACGTTGTAAAGATATAAAACATTTATATCAACGGTAATGATAATGTTATATGACGTAGTGGTTCAGTATATTTTCCCGCACAATCTTTTTATTTGATCCCATGCGACTTCTTCCTGTGGGGATACATGAAGTCGAAGATTCATGATAACAATCCAAGAACTATAGAGGATATGAAACTGAAACCCAACAGAGTCACAAACAAACTCATGATGGACATTCGAATGATATTATTCTCAAAACTAAACTGTTATTGAATACTCTTTCAAATAAATGATTTTTTTTTCTGATAGCTCACAATGTCTAGTGTTTGATTCCATTTGAAATCCTAAAGCACTGAATGGATCACGCTTTATTTGAAACGTCCTGTATATTCAAATATTCAGATCATATTTTGTATTTTGTTTAGATTGTTGGACAATTTTTACTTCATTTTCCAAAACTTCTAACTTTTTTGCTGTCTAGCAATGCGTGTTGTAATACATTTTATCTTGTTCTAATCTCTAAAAGTACGAACAAGGCGAAAAAAAGCGTCGTGAAGAGCGTCTAGAACGTCAACGTCAACACATGAAACAAAAAGAGTCAGAAGAAAATGAAGCGCTGAATTTTTTAAGAAAGGAAACATGGATTCATTCCGAAGGTGGCAGGAGATTGCATAGAACTACAAAAGCCTTGCAGAAAGAGGAACATGATTCAGACGAGGAGGATTTGACTGGATTAAGTAGTGTGGATGTAAGTCTTATGCTTATAATTATAGTTTTTTCATCAATAAAAATCATTCAATATATTTTTTCTTTCAGGTAAACAAGAGATTTGTGACAAGCTACCTTCAAGTTCATGGAAAATTGTTTACCAAAATTGGGTGAGTGTGAGGAGTGGTTTATTATTGATAACAATAACTAGAGAGTGTAGAAAAAATATCGTAAAATATAATTTTCAACCTATCGGTATTGATTGAAAGTGAAACCAGTCATCAATCGATCATTTCCCTTGTTACTATTTATAAACCTGTCAATGCAGGCTTCATTGTTCTTCTTTTGCGGTTTCAGCCGCATCAGATGAAGAAGGGTTATAACTCAAAGAAGACAATGACAATACAACAACAATCAGATCAAAGTCATGCTTTTGCTTCTTCGTTTTCTTATTGTTCTTTGAAGGTTGATACACCTGTTTATCTAGACTGAAAATTATATTGAACAAACTACCATTATGATCTTCTTTTTTAGTATGGAAAGCTTCCAGGATGCCGCCATTCAAATGTTGAAAGAGTTTCGGACTTTACTTCAACATTCACCAGTTTCACTTCCTTGCAATCGATTTTTACAACTGTTGGCTTTAAATATGTTTGCTATTGAAAGTACTCAGTTGAAATGTAAGTATAAGATTATTATAACGGATTTTAATGACTTTTTTCATAATTGTGATTATTCAAAATTATTTTTATCAAAACAACCAATCGATTCAGTTTGATGCAACGTCTAATTTTTTGGTTTTAAGCTGTTTTGGTGTTAGAATTTATTGTTTGAATGGTGTCCCAAAAATAATGAAAGATAACAATTTGAAGCAAAAAAAAATGGGTTTTCTAGTTAATTCAAATCTTGCGGTAAGTTTGGGACACTCTCCAACACTCTTTGGAAAAATGTACGCAAATTTACTCAAAATAAAGTCGCTCATTTTCAGAAGTGTGGTTCCAGAGTTTATTTTTTCAATACAAACATCAATACACCATTGCAAAGTCTATCAGTAATAATTGATTGCATGGGCTCTTTCCGAAACTATTTCACTAAATTTTGAAATTGGCATAAGTAATTGGATAAAGCAATGAAGTCTAGAATTTTCGGGCATCTCACTTTCAAAAAATTTGGCGTCGTTCCTAAGAAAATAAATGAAAATAAAAACGCGCAATTTATATTTGATACGTCACACCTTTTTTCCGTTCTATATAAATTATTAAAAGATGTGTATTGTCAAATGCTGTTAAAACAGAAAACGAAATTCATCAGAGATTTTTTTTTTTACCCGAAACCCTACCATCAGTAGAGAAGAAAGCTGTTTGAAAAAATAAACTGAACTATACAGGGTGTTCATTAATTGAATGCCGATACTTCAGGGTGATAATCCTTGAATGATTTCAAGACAAATAGTTCATATGGACATAGGTTCGCAAGAGCCGAATTTCCAGCATTATGTTGAAATTTAAAAAAATAAATGATTTTTTTACAATTACTTTGATACTATTCTTGATATCTTTTTGGAATTTGGTACAGGTCTTTTATGCATCAATATGCATTTTGTGATGTACAAAGAATTTTATTATTTTTATCAGTGCCGTCCGTACGGGTTTTGCACTAAATTTTTTTGAAGAAAAAAACTTGTACGCCACTTCTTCCTTTCAAAATCGGGATCATTTTTGAAATCTTTGTCTATTTCTGATCCAATTTGTTCTCTTGATTTTTTTTCGTCCGGCGCATGGATTTTTCTTAAAAAAATAAAATCTACTCAATTGCATTGAGATATTGATGCATGGAAGCCGTGTACCAAATTTCAAAAAGATATCTGAAATAGTATCAAAGTAAGGATTTTTTTTTAAAAATCTTAACACCCTGTGTCTTAAAATCTAGGCTCTTGCGGACCTATGTCTATATGAACTTTTTGTCTTGAAATCATCCAAGGATTATCACCCTTAAGTATCGGCATTCAATTGTTTGGTGGTGGTTTACTCGAAGCTCATACGATGTAAAATGCGATGATCACTGATGTTATAATTATATACTTACCTTGTACTTTTAGCATTTTGGATTTCTACACTATAAAAACTGGAATTCGACTGTAAAAAAAAAACGTTATTATTCGTTGACGCCTTTTCGAATCCTGATTCTGGTAGGATTGAATTGAGATTAACAAAAAAGCAAAAAAATCGCACATTGACAAAAAAGTATTGAACCTAATCTTTCCTAACGTAGGCATGCAGCGTTGCCAGTTCAGTTGTTGGTTTTCGCACAAACGCCATTCTATATTTTGATCAAACGTATTTGTCTTATGTTATCGTCTTGCGTGTTTGATTTTGTTTAAATCTATGATGTTTTAAGAGAGAGAAAAAAAATAATGCCATGTTTTTTTTTCTTTTGGAAATATATTTAAAATAGTCTTATATTCTAGATTTTAAACAAAAATGACGTATTTTAATTTTAATGAGAAAGCCCATTAATAGATTTAATGCTCCAGAATCTCCCAATACATCAGCGAAGGAAAGAGTGTCACGAAAAATGTGACAATTGATAGTAAAAACTTTCATATCAAGAGAAAGGGTAGAGATAGCTTTGACTGCAAATTTACCGTTGAGATATACAAGGTGTTTTTTCTTCTTTGGAGTTGAAAACACTCCAAAGTAAAAAAAAAACCTCTTGATGCAGTCAGTGCAGTCATAAACCGGGCAATTAACGACCACATTTTGAAATCAACTGGTGATAACTGGTGATTCAAATACTAAAAGAGAAACGTCCGTCTCATGTTTGCGCCTCTTTTATTGCGGAAGTTGCAAATCAAAAGGATGAAATACTTTTTTGTTACGCTTCGTAAACTTTTGGAGCGTTAATGTCGCTGAAACGGATACTTTTAAGTACAGAGTTCTGAGAAACTGTATTAGAAGGAGTAGTGACTATGCATATTTGTGTTGGGGTAAATTTATAACTGGTACAAGTTCCGTTTTTGAAATCTAACTCGATCTACCTATGTTGGATAGAGTTTCCGTTGGCGAAGAACAGAACAGCACCAAATTCGAATTACACACACCGCGATAAAAAAACTGATTTCACCCGATGCACAAAACAGAAAAGCTTTATCCACCTTTGAAGCAACCAATAACAGTACCACCAATTTGACGTAATAAAACCACAATTGGAATAGGTCGCCTGGAGGATGGTTTTGCACTTCCTTATCCCAAAAGCCATTTCATTAAAACTCCCACCCAATGAGATCGCATCTCGTTTGGGCGTTAGAGTCGAATACAATTTCAACTGTTTTTAAGATACATGAATGGTTTTGGGCGGTCGACTGCCATTTTTGGCAGATAGTTGAATGAATGATGAAATCAAAACTTATATATTTTGAGGGGTTTTTTGAAGAAAATAATTTTTTTTTTCAAAAAATACAAACAAACAAAATTTTGAAACTATTTCAAAACTTTCCTATATTTGAATACCGTTTGACTGGACTCGATCACTAACATAAATTGCACATATTTACGAAAATTCTCTATTGGTGATTCTTTATAGATCATGACTTGTTTTGACGGGTACAGGGTACAGGAACACGTTGCAACAAAATAATATCAACTTCAATAACCACATCTATTCCCAAAAGCTATAAAGAAGTCAAGAACCAGGAAATGGACGCCATTTTGCCGTTTGGTTTAGTTTGTTTTGAAAGTGGCACCTCGCTCGACAAAGAATCCATTTACGGCTACTTTGAATGACCGAAACGCGCCATTTGTCTCCATGTCAAATCTGAATTATTGCTTGGAACGAAAAAGTAATACTGTGGCATTTCTCGACAGTGATATGACAGTAAAGGATGTGGTTTTGAAATTAATTACTGTGTCATTAAGGGCGTTGTTATATTCTGTTAGAAACAGTTGGAAAAACTCTTATCTTCAAGAAATAAAAAAACAAAATTAAGTCAAAGTGACTAAACAGGACATTCTGAACAATTTGCACAGAAAAGCCTAGCCTGACAAACATCTAGAGTTGTACTGGGTAAACTGTGTGTGTATTAGGAAATCAGTAAAGGCCAAAAATTCAAAATTGGGAACGATAACTCTAATCCTTACTTACATATTATGCCCATACAAATACAAAGCATCCCAAGCAATTAAAAATGAAACAGAAATCGCAATGGATCTATTAAACTCGTAAAAGACTGTCAATAATGATAAAGCGACTTTATTCTTCAACGGAAAAATCTATACTTTGATTTAAGTGAAACAAAACAAATAAATGTTTCAAGAGGTCCAATATTGTCCTGATGTTGATTTGTATTGTTTCACGTTCTATCTGGAAAATCTTCAAATTAAAGTTCATAAGAATTTGCATTGGATGTACGAAAATTGTTGACCTCAGCTGATCCTATCATGTGTCTTTTGGTGGATACACCCCACTCAACATAAAAAAAATGCTTTGGTGGATCAAGTGAAACTACTGACATATTATTATAACCTCTGACTTTCTTTTGATACGAGTGGATTCTGATAAACTTGCACGCATCCTCCAACAATCTACCGGAATTCCTTTTGGATTTCCTCAAATGCAAAACTCTCATCAGCTTTCCAACCAGTTTCAAAAACCAACTCCAATGAAAACACAATACTTTCCCGAAAATCCTGAATAAATTGAGCACTAAATTATTCCGAGAATAGCAATTTGCTGGGTACCCAAACATTCTGAATATCACGAATCACGCCACAGACGAACAATTTTACGACACCAAATAATACCATATTATAAATATCAATAACAAAGACCAACTTTTTCCAGAACTTGCCAAACCAACAACTCCGCCCTTCGAAGTGAATTATTACCTTTGTTTATTATTATTGTGTCAATTATTGACAATTGCATGTTTTTCAGGTTGTATAGTTCTATGAACATCAATCAACCAAAGTAATCACATGTAATTTTTGGTGGGATTTGGTGGCATCAGAGTTTCACCAAATGAAATCCACCAGTAATTTAAAAACGTGGTGTGGTGGACCATGACCATCACACTTCCACCACGAATAAAAAAACGCTTTGGTGGCATCATGTTTTCACCTGGTGAATGTCTGGTGAAAAAAACACGCGCACTACGTAATAGAAGATGTTTGCCATTCCTTAACCTACAATTTTGATCCGCCACTGTAACTTTTAATTAAAAAATGTGTCTCACATTCAAGTGATTTTTCAATTGGGGGTATTTTGTATCTCTCGATTTAATTATTTCAAAACAATCACCGTTAGCCATTGCCCGAATCAAAAATACAAAACTACAAACATCTTTTGAGTGTCACCTGTGAATTGATTGTAATGATTCAAAGTTCAAATAACTCATCTCTTGGCCACGTTTAACGAGATGAGATTGGGGTTGATCGGGTCAGTATACGAACGGAACTGAACTAATCCTAGATCTACAGGGTGATTCAGTTTTATCCGCCAATATTGAAAATCTAGATTCTACTGATCACATGAACAAATTTTATGGAAAATTTTAACATTTTGAGTTTACAAGTTTCCAAAAATGGACATAACCTCAAATGGAAATGGATATGGATAATCACTCAGTCGTTTCTTTCGCTGAGTTCATGTTAATCTGTGTTCTGGTCGTGTATGTATTCTTGAAACATAATAATATTATATGGACACCGATGAAACGTCGATCATTATGCGTTGAACATTCATCATCGTTTTACTGACCTCAGCCCATCAAACCCAGCCTATCAATAACCCCGATTGTTTGAATGGTTTTTGACATAGTTCCAGAGCGCATTTCATCGTCTTTCAGAATAAAACAAAAAGTGAGTCTCAACCTAATTTGGTTCATAAAAAATTATAATTTAACTGTTTCAAATCAAATCTTTGAAGGTGTATAATATCTCGAAATTGACGAGGAATTGTATGGAATAAAAACCGTCCATTTTAAAATGGTTGAACCCAAATTTTAAAACTTGCCTGATAAAACTGGGTCACTCTGTATATTCGAACTATAGGATAGTTACCTTACTAATCCAATCACCTCGATCAATGTTTCCGAAAGCGCCAATTGAAGTTTGAGATTTTATCAGTACCTATGTATTTACTTTTTTCTATGAATGTTTAAAATTCATTCCTGGTAGGTAATTAATAATTTAAACTTCCAAAGTACATAATTATAAACGAAATTATGTTTCTTGTTGATGGTGAAAGGTGGTCATCAGCAGTAAAAGACGTTTATAAGTTTTAAGTGCCGAATTGTTTTTGTCTCGATAGTGTCAGTTGGTGAAGATTGTGAGAATGGTGTGCAGAAATAAAAATAGACTTCGATGCAGCATCCGTTGACCCTTCTTGAAGATAAAAAAGACAAAAAAGAGTGCATCCAGTATGCAATAATAGTAAAAGTGGCGTGCGTTCACCTGACATGGCGCTACTTGGGATTGCGATTTGTATAGGGTGGACAAACACCCATAGAAGATTGTGGATCCAAATTAAACTGTCATGACTTACAAAAATATAGAAGTCAGAACCGAATGATTACAACTTGGGAGTCCTTTGAAGGATGTTTTTAAATACTGACATAGGCTCACGTTGATATATATTTTTCCATTATTGCAAAACTATATACGTCTATTCACATACATAGTCTGACGTCAAAGAATATTCTAGCCTACAAATTCCCTCCCAAACACGTTTAAGTATATTGAACGCAAGTTCAAGACCACAATTTATCGAGTGTGATTCACCCTATATGATGTTAGATGGTAATGAGAGCATTGGAGTGAAGAAACGGCCTCGACGGCTCCAATCAACGACCTTGAAAGAGCCTTCAGTCGATGCCCTCCACCCCTCTCCATCCACACTAATGGTTAGATTAATATTTTGCACAGGATCTGCGCTACTTTTTATTCACTTTGATTGATTCGAACCGTTCGACAGTAATTATTGTCGAAATCAGAGTCAGTGAACTGTGGCTGAAGATTCATCTTTACTTTGTGTATTGTTTTGGGTGGCGAGATGTTTTTCTTTGTTTGTGTCTTGTTTAATTGAGCAACACACGTTGTTCTGATCATCGCAAAAACGGCATTTACATAGGAATTTTCTTATTTTTAATTTTTAGATGGGAAAAATCATCTTCTCTTTTGCTGTAGCAACCATTTATTGGGGAATTAAAGAATCAACATCATCTGAATCGCATCCCATAATCGCAAGACATTCCTCTGATGCAACAATGTCCATCGTCAAACAAACCAAAACCGGAAATATGTGTAGATATATGCAAACAACAAAGTGCATATAATTTGTTGTGTAAACGTTATCAGAAGAGAAGCAAACACAAAGTTTATTGCACTCGCGAGACTATCGGGAAATGCGATTTAGGAGCAAGAATGGACCCACTTACCCACATTTCATGCAATCGAACAAAACTACAATATTATGTAAGATTTGCAGAAGCACCTGAGGATGGGCAAATATGGAATGTCCCTTTGGCGCTACAACGGGATTTGTTGGAATTATTAACGTGAGACATCGCGAATGAACTCATCAATCGGTTTTTCTGGTTTTTACCGTGTACGTGGTGGTTTTTCACGGAATACATGTAACATTATTCTATACACGTGTAGTAAAAAGTTTATGAAGACGTCACATATCAAGAGAAAGTTCATTTTGTGTAAATCATCCACTCACATGAGTTATATGATGGGTTCCTGCAGACCAAACACTAATTCTGCAAGCCCAGCATTCCCGACCTATTTATACCAGATCACGCCCGGAGACAGCAGATTTAGATTCAAGCCGTCATTCAACACGTATCTTTAAAACCAATCCAGTCCTCCATAATATTTGTATAATTCTAATAATTGTTAATACCAGTAAAAATAAAGTTTTTAAAAAGAAACTTCGGCCAACCTGTGTATTAACTGGCGCAGTCGTTCGGATTTTCGAGATTATCGAACGAATATCGATAATTAGTTCGAGTGAACGAATCGGGAAAACGGACTTACTAGTTACAAGTGCAACTTGAATATTTGCCTAAACTCAGACATACATCGCTGGATTCATCGGATATTGCTGATTTGGAAGGACAAGCATCGCCTACCAGTCAATAATTAAGAATGGAAATGAAGACATTGATGATTTTAATGTAAGTGCAATTGAATCACTTTAATTTGTTTGAATTACTGTTTTAAATTGGTTTTCCACGGACTGAATCTATTTTCTCAAATTCTTACTTTAGAATTTTAAAATTGAGGACATAAATAATATAAAGAGCAATTTCGAAAGAAATATAATAATAATGGATCTAAGACCAGAATTTTTAAACTGTGTGCCCACATTTGATGGCAATCCAAATGATTTAAATAGGTATCTAGCAGTTTGTCAAAGTTTAATTGATACATTTTACAAACTAAATGAACCGAATCATTTTCAGAATATTTACTTGATAAATTGTATAATAGGGAAACTGTCAGGAAACGCAAAGTTAGTTCTTGGTACGCAAAGTATTACCACTTGGGACGCTTTGAAATACATTTTAAGTAGACATTTCGCCGACCAAAGAGACGAAGTATGTTTAAATAGGGATCTTGTAATGTCAAGACAAACCAATAATGAAACGCCCAGTCAATTTTATGATAGGATTCTTCATATTTTAAATTTGATATGTTCATACATAAGTATGCACGAAGAAACCGAGGAAGGAAAAGTAATTAAGAGAAACCTTTATAACGAGCTAGCCCTCAAAACATTCTTATCAGGATTAAAAGAACCGTTAGGGACAACAATTAGGTGTATGAGACCTACAGATTTACCAGAAGCATTGCAATTCGTAATGAATGAATCTAAGATGCATTATTTCCAAAATCTAAATAACAATAACAAACCTTTTTCTCAGCCCAATCAATCCAATCGAAATAACTCTTTAAATAATCAGAATTTTGGAAGAAACGATAATAATTTTGAGCATAGATCGAATTACCGACCTAATTATAATCTTAGAAATTCACATGCTCCATTCGGAAGAAATAACAATTGGAGACAACCAAACCCGAATTTCCATAATAATTACAACCAAAATAATCGTTTCAGACCGAGCAATAATAATAATACAAATGTATTTAAACCAAACCCAAACAAAAATGTCTCACAACCAACGCCAATGAGCGGAGTTTCCACATCGTATGGAACTAACAATTTTAGACAAAATATTTTCGACCATACCTGTTTGGGAAGAAATTCAATATAATAACTGATCACAAACCACTACAATGGTTATTTAATTTGAAAGACCCGAATTCAAAACTAGTAAGATGGCGACTTAAACTTCAAGAATTTGATTATGAAATAACTTATAAAAAAGGTAAAGCTAACACAAATGCTGACGCGCTTAGTAGAATCGAACTACATACAAAGGATACTAATGATGACATAAGCAATTTAATTTCATATGTAGATAATTTTAATAAGTTATTCGAATCAACTGGAAACCCTTCAACTAGTAATGTAACTGATTATAACCCAAGAAATTTAGATAACATGTCAATAATAGCGCAATTAGACGAAACCCCTGAACTAGATATACAAGATAATGTAAATGATGATGAAACCGTACATACAAATCGATCGGAACACCCAATTGTAGGGATACCAATTATTGAAACAGCAATAAATTATGGTGCAAATCAAGTAATCGTTTCAAAAGTTCATCATTCTCCAGCCAAGACTAAATTGTTAATTCTTTTCGAAAGAAAAAGACGATTTCTCTTGCAGTTATCCGAAAACAATTTCGAAAACGACATAATGCAATTCGTTAAGAGTTTCATTATTCCCGGAAAATTGTATTCAATATATTTTGAAGATCCAACAAGTTATGAACCATTTTGTGAAATAATACGAAAAAACTTCAAATACCCATCAATCAATTTTAAAAGATGTACGATCAAACTCATCGACGTACTCGATAAACAAGAAATACCGATAATAATTCGAAATTATCATGAAGGGAAATCGAACCATAGAGGTATCGAAGAAACTGAAGAAAGAATTAAAAATAAGTATTATTGGCCAAATCTCAAAAATGCAATCCAGACCTTTATTAATCAATGTGAAATATGCCAAAAGAGCAAATATGAAAGACACCCTGTAAATATCGAGTTAAATGTAACACCAACAGCAATGAAACCCTTTGAAATAATTCATTTAGATACGTATACATTAGAGAAGACTAAATTCCTAACCATAATTGATAGCTTCTCAAAGTACGCACAAGCTTATTATTTGAACTCAACTGCAGCGACAGAAATAGCGGATAATTTAATTACATTTTTCACACATCATGGAATACCAAAAAAAGTAATTACCGATAACGGTACCGAGTTCAAGAATACTGTAGTAACAGAACTACTTCAATTACACAAAATTGAGATTCACTTTTGTTCACCATACCACCCTCAATCAAACGGAATGATTGAAAGATTGCATTCCACACTAACCGAACACATAAGACTTTTAAATAACCAAGGTTATAAAACAACCCCAATATCTCAAAGAATGAAATATGCAATTTTAGCTTATAACTATACTATTCATTCGGTTACAAAGCTAAAACCAATCGAAATCATAAGTGGACATATGAAACCTGATGATCCTTTCAATTTAGATCTCCAACAAATTTTATATTCAGACTACATCCAGGAACACCGCGAAAAAACTAAATTAATGTACTCCAAAATAAATGAAAATCTAACCAAACAAAAAGAAAAAATAATTTCCAAACTAAATGAAAACAGAGACGGACCAAATATCTTCGAACCCAATCAAGAAATCTATGTTAAGCAACACAATCGGAAGAAACTAGGAGAAACTTATTCTTCTCCTACCCATATTAAAACCGTAGACCCAGTTATGAAAACTGTTGCAACTACATTGCAAAATAAAATCCACATGGCTAACTTGAAGAGACCCCTTCAAAAAACCTATGATTTTAACTAATATGTATATAAATAACCCCATATCTAACCACTTATCACTAAGCATAATAAATTATCTTCCTACGTTAAAAGAGACAATAAAATAGTAATTATGAAATATTGTTTCAGCTTGATCACCTTCACTAAAGGAAATCAAGAAAACATAGAAATTAAGAAATTAGAAGATAACCCCGGACTAATACCAATAAACTTGGGTAATGCAAGAATCATAGATTATGTATATACACTAATACACTTTTACGATCTAAATCCAATAATTTTAGAATTGGATAAGTTAGATAGAAAAACTAATAATCTTACTATACTAATCAATAAAAATAAGGATTATTTAGAGGACACTAGTAATTATCTTAAACTACTGACCATAACTAGAAATAGAGTACAAGATAAGTTAAAGGAAATACTACCACAACCAAATAGAATTAAGAGAGGACTAATTAATGGTTTAGGATCTATTTTTAAATCAATATCAGGAAACTTAGATTATGAGGACGGAGAAAAATACGATAAGTTAATTAACAATCTCTACCAAAACCAGAAAACCATCGAGTCAAGTATTTTGAAACATAATTCACTTTCTCTCGGTATCATTGAACGATTCAATGAGACAATTCGACAAATAAGTCATAACGAAAAACTGTTAGAAACCAAATTAAATCAAATAGCATTCATGGTTCAAAGAACCACCATTAGAGAAAATGCTATCTATATAAAAGACACCATGAACCAGATAATTAACATCTTTGAAATAATAGACTCAATTCTCCAAGATATTGAAAATTCTCTGACTTTTTCGAAACTCAAAGTTATGCATCTTAGTATAATTAAAAATGAAGAACTTCTCAAAGAACTATTAACCCTACAAAACAAACTAGGACTAGAACGAATGCCCTTAGAAGTAACCCAACAAAACCTTCTATCATTTGAAAAGCTAATTGAAATCGAGAGTTACATCATCAATAATAGAATTACATATCTATTACACATTCCAATAACTCACGAAGAATACTTCGATTGCTTTCATTTGTATTCAGTACCGATTCTTAAGGAAAATCACCATTTTAAGACAGTAATACCCCAAAATAAATATGTCTTGAAAAATCAGTTGCACTACACATTTTATGAGTCATGTCGACAAATACATTCAAATCTTCATCTATGCGATAAAAGCAATTTGAAAGATATTGACGAAAATGCCCCATGTTCAGTGAAATTACTCAACACTGACTCCGACACTTCAACATGCAAACAAATTGACGTAACCATCACCCAAACAATAATCAATCAGCTGGAAAACACCAACCAATGGATTTTAATAATCCCGACCAAGGAAAGCATTGAACTCCGATGTTCTAACCAACAAGAAATCATCAACCTAGTTGGAACATATATTTGCAGCATTCCAAAAAACTGTCACGTCATCACCAAATCCAAACTAATCCTGAACAATCAGAAGACCTTGGAAGATAATAGTAAAACAATACTATTCCCAGACATTGAAGTGAAAGACACTCTTCTACCCACTTTAGACTTAAGTGTACATCTTCGTGAACTTCAACTTGACGGACTTCACAAACTAACCAGTGAAATAGTGTCAAACCAACCAAAATTATATTATCCTGATTTAGAGACAACCCCTAGTGTGTGGACACTTATATTATATATTTGTGTAATTACAATTTGTCTCTATTTTATATTCAAAAAGGTACTTCCAATAGTACAAGGAAGAAGAAAGAAGAGCTCCAGAGTTACGGAAGAAGACATCCAGATTCAACTTCCACGCTACCCTTAAAGTTGAATCTTAAGGAGGGAGGAGTTATATGATGGGTTCCTGCAGACCAAACACTAATTCTGCAAGCCCAGCATTCCCGACCTATTTATACCAGATCACGCCCGGAGACAGCAGATTTAGATTCAAGCCGTCATTCAACACGTATCTTTAAAACCAATCCAGTCCTCCATAATATTTGTATAATTCTAATAATTGTTAATACCAGTAAAAATAAAGTTTTTAAAAAGAAACTTCGGCCAACCTGTGTATTAACTCATGAACGTTTTTTTTTTATGACTGCGATGCAAGATGACAATTGGATTTTTTCAAATATAAACTCCCCGACAATAAATTCCGAACAAGAATAATTTGAGTCAATTTGATATCTCTGCAACTTTTTTAATTTTTCTTCGATTTGGGCAAATTTTTTACCAAAGTGTAGCCCTATATGTCTCGAGATATTACACTTGATTTTGGTTTAGGAAAAATATTGATGGCTTGACTATTATACAGGGAGGAACAAAAGCTACTTTTTTACCCTCAAGTTTTTAACACCCTGTGGAAAAATTGAGCGGCAAAATTTAGCTCAATTATATATTGTTTCGTGAAGTGCGATCTTTTCTCGACAAAATGTTTTTTGGTCATGTCAATATCTGCTTTTTTTATAGAAGATACAGATGTTTAAAGAAAATGCTGCAGTTCTCCGATATTTTATCAACAATGAATGAAAACATTCTTATAGACTGACATACATGAACAAATGTTTTAAAATTCCATATTGTCCCAATATTCCCAATGTTCCATATTGAGCAAAGTGTTCACCTCGAACACTCTTTGGAGGCGGTACTGTCATGGTGTGGACTGGACTGGGGTATCACTACATGGCCGTACAGATCGGTATTTATTGAAAATAGGAAATCAAACACATGGAATAGGTATACTAGGATTGCTAGGTAGACATGTTCGCAATAGACATCTCGAAACCTTGCCTGATTTACGAGAAGCTCTTCTTGAGAAATTGCAAATTTTTCTCAACAGGAATCAAAAGCATGCCATTCGCATGGCAGAAGTCATAGGGATACGATGTGACAATACGCGCCATTAATTTAACAACATTTTGTTCATGCAAGTCTATAAAAATGTTTTCATTCATTGTTGATAAAATATTAAAAAACTGGAGCATTTTCTTTAAACATCTGTATCTTCTTTAAAAAAGCAGATATTGACATGACAAAAAAAACATTTTGTTGAGAAAAGATAGCACTTCACAACCAAAGGGTGTTGAAAATTTAAGGGTAAAAAAGTAGCCTCCGTTCCTCCCTGTATAATGACCAAGCCAGCGGTATTTTTCCATATCCAAGATCAAGGGTAATATCTCAAGACATGGGGCTACACTTTGGTACAAATGTCACTAGAATCGGACAACAAATAAAATAGTTATAGGGATATCAATTTGACTCAAATTATTCTTGTCCGGAATTTATTGTGGGGTAGTGTGTAGTGTATTAAAGAAGCGTGACAACACTCATAGATCCAAATGTGGAAGTTCTCAGATAATATTGATGAAAATATCAAATCTAAAGCAATAATATTGAAAATCACTTGCAAATTTAATCCATCATGAGTATCAACGGAGTCTGGTTGTTGATTTTCAATGTAAGGATATATTTAACGGCACCTCTTTTTTCGTTACATGATTGCAAATTGCCAAAAACACGTTAATCGGATTGTCCGAAGTGAATGGCAAAAATGCAATGTGGCGCTGGCGCCAAAACGAAAAAATAAATAAATCTAAAGTTGATGAAAAAGAGTTGCGTGAGTGGTCCACTGATGCTATAAAAAGATGGTCTTTGGGATAGTATTCTTGAATTTTGCAATGGTTTCTGTATCAAGTTCGTGATCACTTGAAAAAGTTTGTTAATTGTTGGATTAAAGGACGATAATTATTGAATACTGAACTTTTCTTTCTTGATTAATCATTGTTTATTGAAGGCTCGGAAGAGAAATTTACTTTGTGGTTGTTAATCTCCATCGCTTGTGATAAATGCAATATTTTTGCGGAATCATAATGGTAAATCATTTTATCAAGTACATTTGCATTCGTTTATGAATCGACTCCCAACTTAACAGTCTTGTTTTGTTGCTCTGATTTTCCCTTCTACAAGATGGAAGATTCGCGTCGGACATTAGCATGAAATGAACCGGTTGGCTCTTCTTCATTTTCTTCATCGTCTACTTCTCGGGTTATGCATGCTCTTTTGCTTTCATTATTCATAAACACATATAATATTCGGTTCATTGAATTCTGTTCGAATCAATTTCAATCGAACAAATTAATTATTAAAACCGCTGCCAATGGGATCATAAACTTCCATCATATTGCAGTTTTTGTTTTTTTGTAAGTCATGTAAAATAGTTCATTTTGCATTCCATTTTATATGCAATTATTGAGATGAATGATGAATGTTTGTGAAATAATAATTATTGAGAATCTGTTTCATATTTCGTTATTTTTTTCAAAAATCAGCACAACACATGAAATTTTTTTTTGTCCTACGGATTAGTGCACACGACCGTAGGTATAGTTTTCCATAATAATATACAGATCGATCTTGTTCCCGGTGAAACACCCTGTATATACAGAACTTGAACTTGAATACATTTTGAAAAAATCATATTTCAACGAAACAAAAAAATACTTTTTTCTTGCGATTTTCCACAGTTTGCAATAAAAAAATCGATTAAACCATTGTTGTTCTAGCTACAATATTTTCTCCGTTTCCAGTTCCCCAACAATCCACAACCTTGCGTTCCGAAATCCAAGAACGTGCCCTCATAATCTCTCTTCAAATGTTCAATCTAATCCTGGAGCGTTGCGTGTCAATCTTGCAGGAACACCACGAGCTCTTTCTCAAAGATCAGAAAGCTGCCTCATCTCTGGATAATCTACCACACGATGCTAACGTTCTGTTACCTGCTATTAAAGTGTGGTGTGATTGGATGCTTTGCCATACAGGAGTATGGAATCCTCCTCCAAACACTGGCGATTATAAAGTGGGGTAGGTGACTTGACGCAGAAAATGACTTGGTTTATCCTCGCTTTAGTCCTGCAGGGGATTTGTGGACTAGACTGGGCCTGTTGATGAACATCTTGCTAAAAATGGATGTGGACGGAAGCGAATTGTTTGTTGATGAGATCAAAGAGGGATTTGTTCCGGTGCGTCTTCCAGAAGATGCAACTTTAGCAGGCTTCACTCCTCTCATCTTCCACGATAACAAACACAGCTATGCTGTTGCAAGTCTAGATCCGGAAACTGCGCAATTGCGGTTGCGTATAAGAAAACTATTGTTTTTTGGCACAGTTTACTTGTGTGGATTGGAACCTCCAGTCTTGAAGCTGGAAATTGAGGATGACAAACGAGAGTATGTTTCTGTGGTTAGTATTGATCGGTCTGGACAGGAGTCGCCCAGAGGCGGCCAGACCAGTTTGGTGAGTTTATGGCTTTTTGTAGACTCTAGTTCACATAAAATATCATTGGTAGACACGAAGTGACGAAGTACTCATAGAAACCTTCAGTGGGGACGAAGAAGAGGGTTATGCAAGTGATCTGGCAGAAGGGGTGGGTTCGGGACTTCAGAATCTCACTGGGGATGTGGTTCAAGACTTATTGTCTCGGAAGTTGGAATTGGAAAAGAAAAATAGGAATCAGGAATTGCATCAGCAAAGAGTCATGGTGAGTGTACAAACATTCAACTCTACATGAGAATCTATATAATGTTTGATAATTCTATGATAGTTTCCATTTAATTCACTAATTTCCATTTTTTTTTCTATTGGAAGTCACTATCTAAACTAACATTTCAGGCCAAAATCACATTAGTTCAGATAGCAATTCAAAATACTTTATCTTTATGAATATTAAATTATAGAAATACAGTAAATTGCGAATCAACAATTTACCAAGAATTAAATGAATAGGATCTAGTTCCAAGTTCTAACACAACAGAAAACATTTCCGTATAGGAAGATGGTACGAATGCAAGCAGTGGGCGTTTGTTTTAATCTGCAAATAAATCTCTGCAAGTGAATTCCTGCATGTTTAGGTGTGAACTGATCGTGTTAAATTCAATTTATTAAATCCCCTGCGAAATTCCTCACTATTCCCGATGCTTTCTACATTTTTTGAATGAATTGGTCGTAAATTGTCGGCGCCAATTGCTACGTGCAACGATTTGCAACATTTTTTCGCGGCTTGCACTGTGCCTGAGAAACGTACTCTGCACTTGTTGCCACTTAAATTAGCAACAACCACTCGGCTAAATTATTCATGAGTTTCGTGGGAGTTTTGCTACTCTATTTCTGATTGATTGATGATTGGACTATTGATTACGTTGTCTAATTCATTGACACGTTTCGACCCCAATCTTGCGCCACCTTCAATCACCTAATAACCCACACTCATACATGTTGAGAATCAATTTGGCTGCGGTCGTAATTTGAAACAAGAAGCTCCCATTGTTCGCGCCAAAGGGCGTTTACGGTACTTGCGATTGACGCCCACACTCATAGACATACATTAAGCTTATGGGAGTCATGTATTTTAGAATTTTTGCAAATGCATAATCATGAGAAAGCGCAGAAAAAAAACACTATGAATATAATTTTTGAAAGAATTGAATGGCGATTAGAAAAATGTAAAAACAACTAATGTTTAAATAACCGACTATCTAAACCTATTTTCTGCGGTAATAAAACAACATTATATCTACCTGGAAAGAGTCTGCGGCAATTTTTACTCTATCGTTTTGAGCATCTAAGGGTTAAGTTGAGCCCTGCTACTGCAGATATGTTTTGAGTGGGGAGACCGTCGAGAATCAACCGAGTCCTTCAAAGAGGGCAATATCTACTTTCAGTTGATTTTAAACATGTATTTGATCTACTTTTTTTAATGAGATTTTAACAATTATGCATAATTCTTCTTTTCTTTCGGAATTGGCAAGGCGTGAATTTACCAAAGAAAATATGTCTAGAGGGTCGAAATTCCCACAGAATAATGAATTTGTACATATCTAGCCTGGAGACACCTTCCATGTAGGCACCATAATAGTATAATGTTGTTGTATTATGTTAACATTTGCAAGTGTGAAAAAATAACACTAAATTTTGAAAATCTGTATCTTGTGAACTATTGGGTCTACAGAGACCATTCTGATCTCAAATTGTAGCAAATTTAGTCTACTTTTAAAAAGTGTTTAATAGTTATGATCGAAAACTTAGTCCTTCTCGGTCAAAATTGCCAAAAACTGGATAAAAGGTAGAAATTTTGGGATTTTCTTGAAATTTGACAATGTTGCGTTCGGCGTTCGAGGTCGAAAACTTGGATTATTCATTGGGCCAACATCATAAACTAACAAGTCAGCAAAAAATCAGAACTACCGGATCTAACGCGAGGTCTGATGTATATGGTTACTGCACTAAAATCAAACTATATCCGATAATGCTTCGTTTCCGAGATACAGAGTGTTGAAGTTTTAAGAAAAAAATGCTTTTTTTGTCATAACTTTCCTACCGCTCCAGATATTTCCACAAAAGTTGGTACACTTCTTTTGACCAATAAATTAATTCTTTTATGTAAAAGTTTTCAAAACATTTCTTCCTGTGGCGTTCGAACAGGATTTGTATTGAATTTTTTTAAAGAAAAAAATACCACTGCTTTTTCTTGGAATCAATATTATTTTTGAAATAGAAGAAGAAATAAAAACCATTATGATGCATGGCAAAATCTGATATGGTAAATACCACTTTTTTTTTTTTTTTATTCTTGTGTTTTCGAGAAAATGTTATTTGAGAAATTTGCTTCTTTTATCAAGTCCTGCTCATGTTACAAATAAAACCCCAACTTACATACATCTTGTATACCTCCATCTGTTATTTGATGCTGATGAAGTTTGTGTTAGATAATTTGTTCAAAGATAGATTGCGAATGAATTACCTAGCAAAATCCAGGGCTATACTTTTTCAGAGGGTGTCACAAATTGAAATGTTCATCATTATTGCAATACTACTACTTTTGATGGATACCAGTTGTCTATCTTTTGTCCCATATACCTGAGAGTTTTCCTGTTTGTGTGTCGTGTAAATATGTATTCTTGCGACTTGAGTCCAGAATGTTAAAATCGCCCTGATGATGCAATTATATATTGCGAAACGTCGGCCACTTTAAAACTAACTGGACTTTAATTCACTGATCCTCAAACCCAACAAATCACTCACACTCGTCTACAAAATTGCTGGATCGTTAAATAAACAAAAGTTAACATCTTTGGAAGTATTCGGTTATTTCTTTTTTTTTCCAATTTGTAAGACCCTATTAAATTTAAAAGTATAGTCCCAGATTTTGCCAGGATATCCATTCGCAATCTATTTTTGGACAAATTATCTGATATATTAGTCTTTATCAGCATTAAAAAAGAGATGAGGGTATATATATCTAATACCGTATTGGTTCAGATACACGAATCGGCATTGTAAGAATGTATACAAAAAGTAGTTATTTGAAATTCGTTCCAAGCCCGCCTCTCATTGAGGTGCAAATTCGAAACATTTGCCAGCTGCGGTGCAGAAAAACGCTGCATTGTCCCGGACTCGACAACCAACAAATACACGGATTAGCGAATGCTGAATAAATCACTGCTGCGCGCAACCATACTCAATTTCACGCTCATGCTGTTTCCTGCTGATGCTAATGCAAACAGAATGTCACACATTTTGGCTATTGCCGATTTGCATACACGATAATAATTATCATCCGTAATACACTGCATCGGCTCAACCTGATTCCCATGCACCGACATAGACACTATCGAGTACCGTTACTCAAATATTCGAGGGATAAGAGGAATTTGTCATTTCTGTATAGACAACAATATTGTACTAAGTACCTTTGGAATTCTTTCGATTCTAAAATAGAAGTGTGAATTAATTTTTGAATTCTATTGTGGTGGGAAAAATATTTCTTTTGACAATTTTCTTCTAGTATTTCAATACTATCACCACCACCAATCATTTTTTGTGTGCTATTTTAGTAGTATCAAACAATATTCATCGAATATCAGAATAACTGCCCGTCAAATTGAAGAACATACCTAGCAATTTTGTTGTTTATTTTCAATAAGCTGTAACTTTGAAACGTATTGTACGAAAGTTGACCTTCAAAACGCTAAAACATTCGACAAAATCCGTTGCAAAGATACAGCGAAAATAATGAAAAATTGCCATAGTCTTCAATTCAGTCAGTTAATTATTTTTTCTCAACTTTGAATATTCGATTGTTAAAATGTTGACGATTTCATATGAAAAAATTATGTCGAGTGAAGATAAGAGAGTTGAGTTAAATCTTGCTTGTTGTTTTTACATATCGTATCCTTTATCAGTGAAATTGTCCCGCCACGTTTTCCCCTGACCATCCATATTCATCCCCATAAAGCCACATTTAACCCCATTGAAAATTTATGGCAATTAGTTATAGCATCAAGCGTGAAATCACATAGTCCCGCTCATATGGCATCTATAAAACACAAATCCAATGAATTCGTGAATAATGCATTGGCAATACCGCACTTGACATTATAATAATGGTCATTATACGACAAATCAGTGGCGCCGTTGCTAAAACATCGAAACACCTTTATGCCATCTTGACCGAATTCTCTATTGCAGAATCCTGAGAGCAATTAACTGTGTGTGTTTTTGGGTTAGTGGACTTTACTGTGTGTAAAGGAGAGGTAGCGTGGTCGAAAGGTACAGTTTTATGACGAGATACATTTTCGCCTTGATGAAAGTCATTATCTAGAACAATGATCAAAACTCGTCTATTTTTATGCCGATTTTATTCGTATTCTGCCCAATATTTGGAACATACTAAATAAATAAAAAAGAAAACGCAAACACCGACAAATGACCGCAAACGGGGCGTGGCCTGATAACAAGCTGTGACGTCATCATTGTTGCTATATTGAGTCGACGTTTCATGCCTACAACCTTGTAAATCGCTTATTTGTTCTGACTTTATTGATGTTGAAAAAAGAGGAGTCAAGAGAAATTGTTGGTGTCGTTTTTAACAAATATTTAATTCGTACTTTTAACCAGCAGAGGTTCTTTCGAGTTAATATTAGCAATTTCCAATAATAAATTAATACATTATTAAGGCCGCATTTCCTAAAATAGTGCAAACTGTCCATTGTTTCAGAAAATTCTAAGCCAATCAGTAGTAAGCGTCCATTTAGAAATTCGACCAAAATATCTCGTTCCAGACACCAATTGTTTTATAGATCATCTAGAGAGCATACAAGCAGTGGCCAAAAATCACACATACACTTTGATGGTTCCTATTGTAGGTAAGAGACTTTCGAGTTGCGCAAAACAAAAAAACACTTTTATATGCATAATATTTATAACCACGTCAACAGATCAAGGCAATCATTATTATGGTTGGTGACGCGTGAACGTGTTTGTGGCTAAGATCTAATTTGAATTTCCAGAACTATAAAGTCACTGAAGATATTAAATTGGTATTTATAGAGTTTGAGGATTTGTCGAGTTTAACTATGATTTACGGTTTATGTATCTAATTATGGGGGTTTACTGAGTTTTTTGACTGTGTCGAAATGTTTACTATCATCAATTCTCATCATCTCTGGTTTTTACTCGAACTGGGTGGAGCTTGTATTGACTCCAAACAAACTCGTATCCCATTGCAAAATCCCATAATATCTGTTGACTTGAGTTTTTGAATTTTTCACAAGCAAATACGACTTCTAATAGTGATATTTGGTTAAAAGATATTATAATTTACTAAATTCATTTACATTTTTGGAGAGGTTACTTGATTTTAGTGTATTGTTCGAAAACATTCTGAGGTTATGTTACTTACATTTGAATCGACTTATTTTCAGACCATTCCAAAGAAAACTGCGTTGAAACGTGTTTTTAACCTTTCTAGTAATAATGCTTTCTTTGAGAATGATAATAAAACTCACAATCATTATGTTAAAAATTTTATAACAAAAACAAAACAATCTACATCAAAAATCAACATATTATTTTCAAGTACCTACATAATTATAATGATTGTGGTTCTCAAAAAAAGCAATAACTATTAAAACCAGAAAGCTCAAAAACATGCTTCAAAGTTCAAAGCCATTTTCCTCTTAATAGTTTAACATAAAGTCACTTAAAACGATTAGAATAAAAACAACATAACCTCAAAATGTTTTCAAGCATTATTTATACACTAGAATCCACTTACCTCCAAAAGTCATATCCCAATTGAAATCTGTTTTCAGTTTTAAGCGAATTAGAAGGACTTAGCAAAGGCACAACCCTCAAAACACAAAAATCTCTCAACCCGGACCATATTCAAAAAGTAGCGGCGTGCGCACGCCTTGCTCTAGACTTTTTAAAAAAACGTCATTCATCAGTGAAATGCGTAACAACTAAAGGACGCGTCCTGGCATCAACTTCATTTAGTACTGAAGACGACACCACCTGGGATGTCACAATAAAAAATGACGATAAAATACTGACGACCTGTTTGGTATTGTGCAAAAATCATGGAACAGAACAACAATGTGAAACTGAACAAGGTAGTGGATCATTAATAAATTAAGTTTATTTATGAGATATTGTTGAAGGTCCCCGTCGTCTCTACCGCGAAGTGGTTCTCCTGACCGAGGACCGCAATCTACGCGTAAAAGCACACTCCCATGACGTGCCAGTCCGTGCATTGCCAGATTTCATGCGATGGGCGGAGCTTGGTCACGGCTGAGCCATTCCTCCAGAAAATATGCGCCAATCCCAGAAGGCCACGTTGGATGTGCCAGGGGCGGCGTTACGGAATCGATTCTAATTGGATGAGGAGAAGAGGAGTGGTTATGATGAGGTTAGTTTATAGATTAATCGTGGAGGCCGAAAAAAAAACAATGAGAAGCGACAACAACCAGTTTTCCCCATTGCTTCAATAGGAACGCATTTATTTGGCCTTGGAAAAATATGACGTTACTTTGACGATACGTTTACTTATAGTCCGGGTACCATAAAATACAAATAGTGAGATATTCTCAAATTTTATTTTTGATGCTGTTTAACAAAAATAACAATGTCACATGACTAAACATCATCAGATGTCACTGTCAATTCATGTGTGGACTATTCGAACTTATGTATCTTTGAACAGCTGACGAAGCCTATGACAGATTCCGACTACCAGACCCCACCTAAATTTTTTGGCGGAAAAAGTTTCCTTGCTTCTCATTGTTATTTTTTCTCGGGTAGAGGTGCTGACAATTTGATTTTTAGGTCTGGCTGCAGTGATACGATCCTATATAAATAAGACTAATAATTGAAAATCAAAATGTATTGTGTCTATATTTCATTATATGTTTTATAATTATGTTTATTTTATTTTATCAGGTTGTGACACATGTTGGTATGATTTACCAAAACCGGTACTTATTAGGTAATTTTTTGATCGAATGGTGCCATTTTAGCTGTACTTATAAGATATTGTTGTGTGTGTTGTGAATTTTATGTTTCAATGGTAATTGTTTTGAATGTATGATTTCATAGATTGATAAAAAAACTATTATTTCATTTGTTGTATTTCATCAACTTCCACTTTACCCCAGACGTTACTACTATCACAAATGCCACTGGGTTAGATTGATAAATATAGGTCATCAAGATATGCCTGAGTTACATTCAATTCCACTTCGAAGAGGAAGTGTCAGATTTCCGCTTCATATGCATTGAATTTGGCATAAGCGTGACTTCGAACACAAATTCAATGTAGATGATGGCATATGATTCCCGTTTCACAACCGGAAATCTGTCACTTTCATTTCATGAAATTTAATGTAGACGTTACAATAATAATTGTACAGTTTTTTCGTAATTTTATTCGGATATAAGATATCAATTTAGTAGGTTGTTTCAATGAGTGCAGCTTGTCACATCCTACTTCAAAATTATTTCATTCTCTATACTATAAAAGATATTGATAAATTTCGCCTCATACAGGTTTGTATTATCTTCGCTGACCATCTTAGGGCCATCAACCTCTCATTCGGGCCCAACACGCAAATTTCATCTTTTTTTTTCCTTTGGCAAAGATGAACGATTGCCCCTTCTTAAAATAGGGTCTTTTAAGCCACCACCTGTGGCTTCAAGTTTAAAAATAATCAACCAGAAACAAGTCAATTTTGACAAGGGTCCCAAAATGATGACCGTAAAGCAAGACCACAATTACGTGCATCGCCAAATTAATCGCAACAATTTTCACCAACAATGAAAACAGAAATGAAGCAAATAAAGCTACAAGGAAGTGGTACCTATACCTATCGTGGTAATGCTTTTATTGTGTGTCTGACAGAAGCCATTAATTAAAGCGAAATGAAACACCGATTATATCATGGTGTTAATTAATTCAACGTGTAGAGAGTTGCGACGTGCGATTAGGCCTATTACAATGTTTTTTTTTGTCTCCTAATTAGTCAAATGAATCAAGACTAAAAATGTTTAGAGTTCCTAGATGTTTAAAGATGATGCCCTTTATCGTTTCACCTCAGATGGCGCTATCTATTGTTTCATATAATTACGTTTACTACTACTTGTTTTTGTAAATTTTGATATAATATCAATCAACGACCTAATAGCAATTAATACTAGGTGCATAGGTGGCATTACCTCGAATAGATGGCGCCTGATATAATTTTATCTCGAAATGACGATAATACGAAATCTTGTTTAAACACATTTCCTCGAACTACTGAACATAACTAATATAGGCGTTTGGATGCCATAATATTGCTTTGGAGTAGTTCTGCTACTAACCCAAAAATAAATATCTAAAGATGACTTGATGATTATCATGCAGTTCCACTTCTCATTCATAGACAGCGCGCTGCGTCTGATAAAAGCAATTCACAACAAATTCACACTCGAAACAAGCAAAACAGTTAGATTGGTTGATTGTGGGAAAAATATAGCTGTGAAATAAATTGGCATGGTCAGTGTCTGAGACTGTATATATGGGAGTGCTCTCGGCCGACTCTTTTATGGTATGTGGGACACACGAAAAACAATCTGAAGATACATTCAGATGGATATCTGCAATTTGTAATTATTGCCCATTGTTGAGTGGGCGGCGCATCTATAAGTGTTGGGAAAGCGATTTGGAAGTGGTTTAAAAAACCGCTACGACTTATTGACCTACCTTTATTATGATGTGCCAATTATTGTGACTTTCAAAGATCAAGATCATTGCCAGTAGAAAAATTCGCAGATTTCGAAAACCTCGCGAAAACACCCTTTATAAAATATAGGTAATGACGATCTTTTTTGATCGTTTGTTAAAACACAATAGTTGGTTAAAAACACGTTTTATCCCAAGCTAGTACAATAATTTACTACAGAAATCGAAAGACCAACACAAAAACTTCTTCGACTGTCTGGACACCTAGATAATCTCCGTTAGTTTACAGGGTGTTTCATTGATAATGCAAGGAGTTCAGGATGATTTTCCTTGTTTTGAAATGAGCAGAATGTTCAGATAACCATGCGTCCCAAAGTTGAAGTTTTATTTTTCTTCTAAATATGAAATGATGTTGATACTTTGATCTGCTTCCAAACACAATTCTGCCAAAAATAACTTGTAGATGACGCCACTTATCTTGACTTTTTTTTATTGCCATGACAGGGTTAGTCTTCAAATTTTATACCCCGTTTTACTTATTTCAGTAAAAAAATCATTAGTTATGATTCCATTCAATCGAACGTTTCAATTGCAAATTTCACATAACCTTATTAAAGTTCAAATAACTTTTTTCAAATCTATTTTTTTTGCCACCTATACACTATACAACCCCCAACCCCCGTAGCACTGCACAATACAAGAATAAAACTTTAAAAGATTGCGCTACGTCAATGAATAAATCAGGGGACCGACAGAACGGTCATATCTAAGAAAGAAGTAAACGATCAACCTCCATATACTTTTCTCGACATGACCAATCTATCGGACCCATAATCAGCGCCCTGGCGGTCGGGTTCGAACATGACGTCATTCGCGAGAGGATACTACATTGAGTGCGCTGCATATATAGCACACCGCGGTGTGTCCATAGAAAATACCAAGCCAGATACGCATGACATACAATAGTCAGTTATCAAAGAAATCGTCCACGAACCGATTCCAGAAGGGTTCCAGGTTTAGGTTTGGAATGCTTAACTGGACGGTGCGACGAATCGTGCATACTATACACGCGATTACCATTCCAAGTACGGGTTTCGGTGTAATATTCCCGGTTCTCGGACACATGTAGCACGGTGCGCGCGCGCCGACACCGCTGTCTTTTCAGGCTTACACAAAAATCCGTAAAATTCGAACATTAAAATGCAGAAACATTAATCTCCATTCAACAAACTACTGTGCATTTTTGTCAAACAGCAGGAATAATTTGGGAAACACAGGAATATGCATGAGTGAGCTGGAGTCAGACATATTAGCATTTTAAGTGCGCAGCAGGCAGTGACATTTACGGACAAGTATTGATGAGTTTTGTTCGTGTTAGTTGCGATTGATGATGCTCTTCAACAGTTTGAGCGACTGCGCTACTTATTTCACTTATAATCCAATATCCATCAATAACAGCGCACATGCGTGATTGACCATTTTTGCATGAACAATGTTATTGTCATACCACCTGAGAATTTCGATTGTGGTCAAATTGGCTGTGAATTTCCTTTTGAAAGAGGAATACCGTTCCATTACACTCACATATGTATATCTTAATTTATGCATAATCGTGCACCAACTTGACTTATTGATTACCGCACTATAAAATCATGATCATCGGAACCTTGATAAATTCTTTTTAGACAAAAAGAACCAAGATGAATGTAAACCAAAAGATGAGTAACCAAATTATAATGACTCAAGCAATCGCTTTTTTATTCATTCTTAGTTATTTCATTTATCTGACGATTGGAAAATGAATGGATACTGCCGAATGAAATGACTAACACCCGGATTTAAAAAAGCCGTATTACTCAATCCCGGCCAACACAAACAAAACAAAAGTCAAGTCTACTTAAGTTAATGAGCTTTATAGCGATTTTTTTGGAAAATATATAACGATCGCTAATCTTAGCAATTGGTGGCCAAGTTAAAAATGGGATGTCGTAAAATGCGCACAAATATAGTTGTTAAATGTTCACCTTTGATAAAGAACTGATCGTATCCGGTTTTTGATTGAGTTGCATGATTAGCAGTTAACTTTGTTGTACTTAAGACTGAATTAATGTTGACTTTTATACTTACTTCACTTTATCAATATTTTTTGGTCTTAAAACTTATTATGTTGTTTGTTATAGGTAGGTGCAAGTGTAAAGCTATACAATGACATTTTTATGAAGTAATAGGTAATTTTATGGATCCAATTATATTATTGTTATTGATAAAATTACCAGATGAATAATTTTTTTTTTGCATGTCGTTCATCTGTTCCTATATCTTGTTGATTGCTGTGAATAATAATTGTCACATAACAAATTTCTTTGTCGGGAATATAGAAGTGCCTTGAAAGTTTAACGTAGCAATGAAAACTGATGGGAAGAGAAAACTAAATTCGTCCCCCTCCTACGAAGAAAGGAAGTATACAGGGTGTTTCCCAATAGCGTACATTAAATTCAAGGGCGTATTTCTGAGCTAATTCCATGAAAAAAAGTCCATATAAATATGGGCCCGGAAGTGTATCGTTTTTAAGATACGAGGTGTTGAACTTTAAAAAAAAATGTAATTTTTAAATGAAGCAACTACAAATATAATTTTGTTTCCTCAATTTTTTTTTCTTATCTAGTTTCGTAGTCATGTTTATAAATACTTCACCCGTATAAAAAAAATATAAATATTTTGCGGAGTATGAAAGATTTTTTTCGAGAAAAATCCAAGATGCAAAAAAAGTGGTATTTTTAGTTGTTTCATGTTAGAAAAAAAACAAAAATCACAACAAAGTCAGTGGCGTACATTTACTAAACAAAAATATTCGATAGGATGCCTCTCTGGACGTCACTGGTCTTTCTAATTTATACCTAGCTAGGCCTAAACGAGGCTTATATTACTAAAAATAAGTCTGTCAAATTTCGAAAAAATCGGTTCAAGCATATTAATTTGTGACATTTGTAAAAATCTATTTTTTTCTGTTTATATGGACTTTTTTTTGCCCTTGAATTTATTGTACGCAATTAGGAAACACTCTGTAGTATTAGGAAGAAGTTTTTTTTATATAGTCAAAAACATACATTTTGATTCAATTGACGCAAGTATCATCAGGACAATAAGGGCAAAACAGCATTAAAATTTTGTCCCGCCACTGACAATTATTAATATAACCTATCTCCGATACAGATATACTGTTTGGCGCATATCCCCGTAGAGCAAAAAGGAATATACGATATGCGAATTTATAGATCCGTCGATCGCGATTACATCAAGCCCTTATAGAGCCGCACGGTATAACAGATGCATAAGAAGAGATAACAGATCGCGCTATGCACAAACATAAAAGCTGATTTAACTTTGCTCTTCTTCTTCTGCTGCTGCTGTTGGTTTATTATTTCAACTGCCACTGATACGATCGAAGTGATCGGACAGCTTATGGACTAGAATGACCATCTGATAGTGATCGAATGCTTTATTGTAACCGGGAGCTAAAATGACACAGCTTTCATTGAACCTACCTATGTATCGTTTGTTTCTGGGTTAGTGCATTTCTTGGGATGTCGTTATAAAGTATTATTATTTTATATTTTTTAAGATTATTTCTCATATGCTTTATGTTTTTGTATTTTTAAATAATAAAAAAAGTTACATTTAATAATTATCTTGTATCTGAAATGACTGTACAACGTTTAACCAAGAATAAGGCGATCTAGTTAAACTAACCTAAATCCAAAAAGGCTTCGTTAAGCCTACAGAGGGTGTGAAAGATTCAAAAAAAAAATGGTTTTTCCTACATTTTTGGAAAACGTGCAGATCGAATTTGATCATTTTTGGTACCTAGTCTTGGACCATGAAACTACGTTTTTTGTTTTTATAGCGAACGGTTGTGATTGATCGGAAGTGTTGTAAAGTTCACGTCTCATGTTATTTCTTTTCATTTTTTTTTGGAATTGACTTTTTGATAATTCCGATGCTTTTATCTAATAGTTCAATGCTACCTCCATGGTTCAATGCATTGAAAAGTTTTTCTCTCTCCTGAAAAATTTCGCTGGGATAAGTGGTTGTGCCAGAAAAAAAATATTTTCAATCAGGTACACAGATATTTTATTATTGAATCATTTTTTTCTAGCATATCCACTTATCCCAGCAAATTTTTTCAAGAGAGGAAAAAGGTTTCCCATACACTGCGTTATTAGATGAAAACGTCTAAATAATCAGAAAGTCAAATCCATCAAAAATCAAAAGATATAGGTGCATATGAGTCATATGACGTAACTGATTTTTTATGGAATTGACTTTCTGATGATTCAGATGTTTTTATCTAATAATGCAGTATGTGAGTTTTTTCCTCTCTTGAAAAAATTTGCTGGGATAAGTAGTTATACCAGAAAAAAATAAATCAGTAATAAAATATCTGTGCTGCTTATTGAAAATATTTTTTTTCTGGCACAACCAATTATCCCAGCGAAATTTCTCAAGATAGAGAAAGACTCCCCAATACATTGAACTATCAGATACAAGCATCTGAATTATCAAAAAGTCAATTCCAAAAGAAATCAAAACAAAAACAACTGCATGTGACGTCACGTTGATAACACTTCCGGTTAACTACAACCGGTCGCTATATAGAAACAAAAAACGTTATTTCATGGTCCAAGACTATAGGTACCAAAAATTAACAAAATCGATCTGCACGTTTTCGAAAAATGAAGGAAAAACCTATTTTTTTTTATCTTTGGCGCCTTAACGAAGCATTTTTGGTCAAGAAATTTGTGATTAAACGTTGTACAGTCATTTCAGGGACAGCCTGTACCCTGTATAAGGTGATTGGTCATCTCTTGCAATTTTTCATATCGATATTTTGACTTGACTCGACTATAAGTATGTTTCATGTGATTTTGATGGTCCAAGGATTGGTTGAGAACGTCTTATTTTTCAATCAATGGACTTATCAAATAGATAAACAGCATGTACAGGGTCACAGGGTGGCCAACTAAGAATGCGAGGTACTGTATCTCGGAAACTATACATCGTAAAGGCTTGCGGCAAAAAAATTTATTACTAAAACGGCCAAGAGAAAAACCTGGAAAATAAATTCAAGTTTCTGAAATGGTCGCTAGGGGGCGTAACAGCCAACACCAAGTAGAAAAATATGATTTTTATGGAATTTTGTCCAATGAAAATATATCGATGAGCTCATTTTCGGATTAACTGACTATTTACCTACACTTTTTGTCGAAATCGTTTTTTTCTATCTATCATAATAAAGTGGTGGGGGAAGTTCAATTGTTTTAATAAACAAACGGAGATTTCTCCCGTTTCGCTTGACGGATCTCAACGATCTTGGGCTCATATGAAAGAGAATAGTCGCCGTCGCCGCTAGATGGCGTTAACTGAAATGGTAGCATACGTTTGAGTTTTTTCCGAAAAAATCAAACGTAATGGTATATCCATTTTCATATATTTTAAAAGGGGACACATTTTCCTGTAAAAAAATTTAAAAAAAAAACAAAAAAAAACAAAAAAAAAAATACAAAAAAAACAAAAAAAAAACAATAATTTTTTTGTTTTTTTTTAAAGGAAAATGTATCCCCTTTTAAAATATATAAAAATTAATATACCATTTCATTTGATTTTTTTGGAAAAAACTCAAAAACATGCTACCATTTCAGTTAACGCCATCTAGCCGCGACGGCGAAGGTCAAAAATTCAAAACCAAAAAAGTTTTTTGAAGTGCAGATCATGCTCTTTCATATGAGCCCAAGCTCGTTTAAATCGGTCAAGCGAAACGGGAGAAATCTCCGTTTGTTTAAAAAAACAATTGAACTTCCCCCACCACTTTATTATGATAGATAGAAAAAAACGTTTTCGACAAAAAGTGTAGGTAAATAGTCAGTTAATCCGAAAATGAGCTCATCGATATATTTTCATTGGACAAAATTCCATAAAAATCCCATTTTTCTACTTGGTGTTGGTTGTTACGCCCCCTAGCGACCATTTCAGAAACTTGAGAATATTTTCCAGGTTTTTCTCTTGGCCGTTTTAGTCATAAAATTTTTTGCCGCAAGCCTCTACGATAAATAGTTTCCGAGAAACGGTACCTCGCATTCTTAGTTGGCCACCCGGTACTTACTTATTTCCCGAAATAGGTATTCTATATTGTTTGAACTGCATTTATCGAAGAAAGACAGTCAATCAAAATACTGATAAGTTCAAACTTAAAAAATGTAAGTATGCATACTGGGTGGCGGCGCACGGCTGACATGCATGGATTTGAGCACTGCTCCCTTCCTAACGGTCCTGGGATAGTTGAAAGTGGGGGAGGGGGTTAGAAAAAGTGGAAAAGGACGTTTATGTTTCACATGTTGAAAATTGAGTTTGAACGCAAAAAATACGTTGATCAACGGACCACTGCATCATGGCAACTGACAGTACTGACACAGCGTGATCAGCGTGAATGTGATTAATGTGAAACATAAACCCCTCGATAAACTCACTTTCCCACTCTTTCCATACCCCACTTTCAACCGTCTGAGGAAGAAAGCAATGCTGTCTTCAAATTCATGCGTCAGCTGCGCGCCACCCTGTAGATGTACAACAACACTATTGTATTGTTTTCTAGCATTTGAAAATGTCTGGACGATCATATTCGGCCGACTAATCGGTTTTAAGAAAGGTTGACAGTAGTACATCTCTATAGTCAGAATGAGAAATGGGATGCACCTGTTTGTCTGTCGTGTCACAAGTAGTGCCACCATTTCGTGGTACCACACCCAACTATAGTAACTGTTTCATTTGCATTCAATATCCATGCCTCGATCAGCCTCTTCACAGTCATCATTTCATTTCATTTTTTTATCATCGTAGAGGTATACCTAATCGTAATTCTCATCAAACAGCTGTTATTTGTACCGAATTTGATAGATTATTAATTAATTACAATTTATAATAATATTTTGACAAAAATACCTTCGACGTAAGGATGTATATGAAGAAATAAGGATGAAATGTTTTCGATTTCATTTGAATAATGACGATATTATTATAATCTATTAGTATAGATAGATGCGTCAAGGCCGGCGGATATTATTGCTATGTAATAAGTAGTATGAGTTATTATAGGATTAATCCGACAAATTATTTTTGGCGCCCTTGAAAAATGTCTCCAATTTCCTGTGTTCTATCTTCGGGTCTACTTTTCAGTATGCGAAAGATTTTATTGGAAAACTAGCTAAAATGCAACGTTGTCAAGATGATACAATTTTACAATGTATGGGATTTCAATATCATTAATTTCATTCTATGGTGAATATTTTCACCACCTTATGAGGCTCAATAAAGTTCTTTCAATCAACGACATGGACTTAAATTAGGCATTTGGCTTGAAAATAATACAACTCATAACATTGTTGTGTCCCTCTCTCTCAGGCTGCGTGGGGGCCTCATATTAGCCTGAGAAAAACGAAGACATCGTCGGTGTGAAGTTCTTAGTTCAATCATACTCTACCCAAATTCACTTCTTTATTTGATAAAATGAGTTGCCTACATTGCATTCACTATATTATAATAAATCCTCTGACGAAAACTACATGGCAACCCCGCACAGTCCATCTCTAGTACCATCACAACCAATGAGGTCAATTCTTCAACTGAAGAAGCAAACGAAGAGAGACTGAAAAAGCAAAATACTCAAGAGAGAGACGAAACAGAGGTCCGGTCGTTACCATGAGAGTTGAGAGTGACCGAGGGTCACGGGCACAACCAACAAGACTACCAACACGAACTTTGATAGGTGCAAAATTGAAGAAGATACGATGCTGTGTTTTATTGCGGATGTTTTCTGTTTGCGTTCTAAATCCCCCTTTAATCCTACAGCCATTATTCTTGTTTCCCCAAGACATCTCCAAGTGTGCGATTGACGTGAGAAATGATATCGAGAGGAGTAAACACTGCAACAATTAAAAGCAAATAAGGAGGGTGCGCCAGCGGGATTTATCCACAAAAACTCTCAACTGCATCATGTCAAGACGACACATTTTCAGTTGGCCCACCCAAGAGTACCGTTATTAGTAAGAATAATAGTGTCGTATTACAAGTATATACCACCTAGAAAGGTCCAAACCGTTTTTATTTCAGGCTTGTGTGCGGGATTTTCGATTTGGTGAGCATCATCATTAAAATGACCTAAACTAAGTACCGTTTGGATTTCAAACTTGCGAACAAAATTTAAGGTAACTGACCCAAAATTGTAGCTTGTGCTGTAATTAACATCCGGATGAAAATCTATTTGGTTATAAACAATTTTTAAGGATTATAAACGAAAAGTGTTACTTTTATACTTGTGCGAAAGTGAATTGGTTGTAATAAATAAACAGAATGTTGAATTATTGTAGTGCAAAGAAGAATATTACATCACCCCGGTTGATTTTTCCCATTTACTTAGCGTGTCGTATCAAAAATCAAGATTTTGCGCGCCCGAGTGAATCCGGTTTTATTCGTCATGATTATTTTTATCGCAATTCAAACTTTAAGACGATTTTGTTTTGCTTCGATGAAATGAAAATTTTGAAGATAAGTTAATTAAATTACATAAAAATGTATACTTTCAAGGTCAGTAGTCGCCTTATACTTTCGCCTCTATATCTCGTTATTTTTGAAGAGCGATTACAATAAGCATTACCTATACTCTATACTGTGGTTAAGAAATAAGAAAGAATACAAATTCAAGGCAAGGGCACAACTTTTCATTTACCTTCTACCTTTAAAATCATCTCGATACAATAAGTGTATCTAATCAAACAGGAAGTAAGTATATCTATAGATTCTCTTCTCCGGATGATCTAATGGTTTTTAATTGTACAAAATTACTCATCTTATAAATCAAAAAGCCATTAAATAAGTCTATATTTGTTCAAATAATTTGTTCTTGAAGCATCCAACAAACAAAATAATTATTATTAGTATTCAATGATTCGGTAAATAAGAAACGACCATGAGCTGGAGCCAAAAATTGCAAAAAAAGAATTTTGATTAATTTCTTGCTAATTATGATAGCTATGTGAAGTGAATTAATTAAAAATGCACTATCACGAATGAATTTGGAAAAATGAGCCATAGAGTCAATAAATTATAATAAAATGAAAAATGAATGACTGAAAACTGATGACTTTTTATCAAGTAATCACTTCAAATCCAAGTATATGTAGAAAATTGAAAACATGAGTGTCAAACGGGTGGTTACTTCGATAGAGATTGATCCCAGCTCGGTCTCACCTTATTCGACCAATCTCTATTCAGATTTGAATATTTATGACTTTTCAATTAATTCTATTATAAGTCTTTGGAGCATCTCATGATCAGACGAGTCGCTATAATTGAACGATAGTGAAATCCGATCGAAGGTGAATCCAACAACCTATAGATTCCTGACGAATTCAGAAAAGTCGGATGAAAACATATCCTCTCTCCGTGGATCTGGAGATAATCGTAAATCTAATTATTTTAACGTAAATACTGAAACATTATTCCTTGGTTGTGGAGATGAGAGATGACCATCTGTGCGCGACACGCAGAAACGTATTGAGCAGAAACCCTTTAATTTGCAATTCTATATATACATACACAAGCTTTGTCCCTTAGTCCACCTCTGTCAACTCCACCCTCAAACTACCCTAATCACACAAATGGACTTTTTCTGAACCGCAAATCCGCAATGCAATTTTCATCAAGCAAATGCATTATTCATTGTGTCAGAGTCAGGACTCAGGACATCTGTGCCAAATACAATCGAATATTTACGTGCTCTGGAAATCTATTTTTGTCTAGATAGACGGGGTTGTGTTGTCATTTTTCGATTAAATATCTGGTTCTGATTAAAATATTCAGAAGAAAGGAATACCCATTAGCGGTTCATTTCGTAATCTTTTCACCAGATCCAATTAGCCTAACATTGATAAACATCCGATCGAATAAAAACCTGGTCAATTAGAATGGAAAAATGTATAATATGGATTAATGAAACGTGTTAAATGTAACGGTAGTGTCGGCGCAGATAAAGATGAGCGTGTTACACATTTCCAGATGATTTTTTCATCAAGCGCTCGTTACTAGTCGTTACGGCTCATTGTTGAGGGGAATTTATTTGGGTAAATCGATACCGTTAGCGTTTTATATGAGGAAAAGCACAAAAAGCAAGACAGGTTAGCAATTTGTCGGTGGTATAAAAGGTTTCAAGCCAACGAAATAACAAGGAAGTAATTCTGCGAATGGGCATTTTACGAGAGACTAGTAAAATGGGCACTTCGCCATTCTCGCGCGCAGAAGAATCCTCTTCACCCTTCAAATGGCATTTCTTTGGTAGTCAATTCGAAATGGCTTTGAGTTAATTTTCTCGAATAGTGAGTTTATTGCCCACTTACGACTCTACTCAATCTACACCTGCATCGGAAAGTTAACACTGGAAACAATCGGTCGTTTACCTTTACATTCTGTCAATGAAATAAGGAAGTGAAAAAAAAATTAAAATAAATATCTCATAGACAAACGATCTCCAACATGCATTATGTAATAATAGTAGGTAGGTATTAAGGTATTATTAAGGACAAATAATCAAGTTTGGATGAAACATCAGTTCTGATGAAGATGCTCAAAATGTGTTATTTTATACTGTGTGTGTGTGCTCTCTATTCTTATTGTCAAAGCACACATATTGAGACAGCCACCCACAGAGGTTATATACTAGCAGTGGCAGTCCGTCTCACATTCTTACCATGAGATGGCGCCAGCCAAACTATGTCACCACTTAGGTAATATAGATGGGTTACTTATAGTTATGTTAGCAACATTTCATGTCAAGTTTTTAATTAAAACCATGAGATGGTGCTAGCCCAATCGTGCTAGGATTTCCAAAGTTAGTCAGATTAAGGATTCTTCTAATCCAATTTCTCAGTCTCTGATGATGCAAAGCAGAGAACTAGATAACGACTCTAGTTCTCTGATGCAAAGAATCATTTAGCGGACTTTTTATTACAGTCTTTGATGATGTAAAATTTCATTTACCTGACTGATTTTGAGTCCGGTAAATGATACTTTACAGTACAGTATAAAATAAAATAAATGACAGTGGTTGTTATTGGGCTCGTTCAACGATTCAACGAAAGAAATATATGATTTACCGCTGTCTACATCGCTGCAGCAGAGCCGAAGATGTCATGCGCAACAGCATTCCGTCTTAAACGTATCGTATAATGATGAATATAAACATAAAAAAACCAACCGATTGAAAAAATGTCAGTAAGCGTAAAAATCAACGTCAAACCAAAGAGTAGAAATAATCTTTGGTCAAGCATCAAAATGTTTGGAAAACATACCATTTTATTTTTAGTTCAAATATGTTATGACCATGACGGCTTGGCAACATTGAACAACGCTCTTCACACGACACCCGGAATTCGTAAATCAATTCGATAGATTATGATGTTTGAGATCACCGGTGATAGGTCTTTCCTTTCACTCGATCGATATCCCATACAATTTCCAGAATCGGCACCCTATAGAGTTGAAACGAGTATCAAATTTACAAAGAATAGGAAAGCCTTACCTGAAATGACGAAAAGATCAAAGAGTCATCAATTATTTCATTATTAAAAATCACCAGTAGATTTTCAGTCGTTATCTCCAAAATAGGAATTGACAAAGCCTCTTATTCTTGTAAAATCCATAACCGCATAATATAGTTTATTAAAACTCATAAAACCCTCATCATCTCAGACGTAAAGCAATAATTTGCGAGTCGCTTCATTCTGTGGAATCATCGATTCCAATTTTAATTTCGTCCTGGAGGCAGTGAATTTTTTTTCACTCATTTTCACAGTAGCACTAGGGAAGATAGGGGCAAGACGGAGACGCTATGCATTCTTTATGATAAAAATAAAACACAAGTATCAAAAAATAAAGTTTATTCTAAAAAGTATTTTGAATACAGATCCAAATAATGGGTTATTTGCTAAGATCACATGTGAAGCCTCCCTCTGGGACATTCTTTGAATGAAATGTGATACCCCGTCTTGCCTCATGACCCCGTCTTGCCCATATCTTCCCTATATGGATTAATCGGTTCAGTTGAAGACAAAAATGATAATTTTTCGGTCTAGCTAAAATTACCAGATGGATTCAAAAAGTGAAAATGCGTTACAAGAACACTCATTTACCCAGTCATAAATATTTTATATATACTTGAATACAACATAAAGATTATGAAAACAGCAGTCTGGTGGACAATTTGCTGCTGGATTTTACGGATCCCTATAGCACTTATTTTCCCAGGCATTAAATTAAGCACATACATTGATACAATCATAAAATGATATGAAAAATAAGTCTGGCTGATTTACGAAGATGGAAAATGAGTCTGGCGGCATCTTCAAAATGTGAAAACAATGGCACTTATATATCCCAGGACATAAAATCTGATACAGGAAAGATTAGACTATTCTTTCATAGAGAAAACACGTCTGGCTTAAATTAACAATCACGAAGGTCTTACCAGACACACAAAAAAATTATGACGAAGGAGAGGAAAAATTAATTTAATTTTTATTTATAATAAATTTTTTTATCTGGTTATTATATTCGTGATTCTATTTAATCATGATATAATTTTTTTAACTGGTTTAAGCATTGATTATTATTTTTGATCAATGATTATAACACTAAACACACACTTTCAGGTGGTTCATATTTTGAATTGTTATATATTCATTATAGGCCATCATATGAAAAACTTTCATGACTGGAAAAGTATGTGATAATTTTTTGTTAAAAACCTATTACTTTTTAACTTGCCAGACATATAATCCATCCTCAGACTATTTTTTTACTCAACTTTATTATACTTTTTACTACTAGAACCATTTTTATCACTGAGCAAATAAGTGCAGTTTCTTCGTATGTTCTGGAGCATTTTCCGCCTCAACCCATCGGAAAACTCACGCCTGAACACAAATCAATTTTGCTCAGAATTACTAACCAGACAATTCTATCCATGTTTGCTGACTGAGAAAATAAGTACCCAAAATTGTCACTACATCCAGGACTATTTTCGGTTTCGGTAAATGTGACAGATTCCGGGAAAACAAACATTAATTCCACATACTCCAGTCTCGACTCGATCGTTGATGATTATAACATCCAAGAAAAAACACGTGAATAAACTTCCTTGAAAAGGAATTCAAGTGATCCACTAATTGTCTTCAATTTTTTTTTCTTTGAAGTCTCACTCATCATAACCAGTACAATAAAATGTCATGTAAAACAGCAGTGTGAATTTTCTATTCTCGTAGTTGGTCGGGCGGACGAGCATGTCGTTGTGAATCGACAAAAAAGGAGAACAACGGGCCACTTCGGAATAACATAGTTTCGTTTCGGCGTTACATAAAGAAAGTGTTGTTCTCAATTTGAGTCCGGCCACGATTTTTCATCAATTTGACCTTTGAGAACGTGATGGGATTTTTTCTTTTCACTCATAAACACCTTTAACACTCTGACAAGCCGCCGCTTCTTTTCCACCTTGGAAATTAATTTTCCGTATAAGGCGACCATATTATCACATATCACATTGTCACATGACGCGGTAACGAGCTTGATATTCCTCTCTTCTTACTGCTAACTATATTATCACATTTTATATACCCGTCACAGCTCTAACAGTAATAGTGATACTATATGCGGAAACTTTCAACTTATGGGAGATTCTCGTGAAATCCACAACAAGGGTTCTCTTTCGATAAATTATATTGAAAAAAAAAAGAAAATGCCTTCCAATTAAAGAGTAAAAAATATGTTTTATCACCCCACGCTTTTATCACAATGAAATTGATCTTCTCGTTAATCATGCATTCTATTCTCAAATTAAAAATTATTTTTTACTTTTTAGATCGAAAGTGTGTTTTTTAGCTTTTTAAACTAACAAAACAAAGAAATCTTAAAACACAAAGTCGTGGTCTCAAATTTTCGCTTTATTCGGCCAATTTGAGACCACGACTTTGTGTTTTAAGATTTCTTTGTTTTGTCAAGAATCTGGTCTCTTTGTGAAAATGCACGACTTTTTGGATTTTTAAACTAAAATTTATTTTTAATATTTTAGATATCTATTAATTATTTATATCATTTTTTGATAGTTTTCAACAAGGCCTCAAAATTTGATTGTTTTACGTCCAATAAGCGTCAAATAACGCCCCTTAACAGTAGATTTTTTTCTTGAAATGCAAATGTACCAAAATGGTCAAAGATGGTCATATATATTATTTAATGAACTGGTCTTGATTTTCAAACGGGAGCCTAAATCTTGAATAAAAAATGGGGGATTTTTTGATTTTTAAATGGGACCTATTTAAAAATCAAAAGTGTAACGCAAGACGCAAGACGTAGAAACGAAAATTGACGTGTCCGAGCGTTTTTCCCAAAATATACCAGGAGAGTCACAAATAGGGGTGCGACCTTTTCGTTGGGCCACCCTTTATATCCTTTATCTGTATGGTCCCGCCAATCTTTCACCGCTCGACTGTCAAACAGACCAATAAACCTACGATTTTATTCAGTTCAAAATAATTGTCTATTTTTTTGCTCTTTTTTTATTAAAATTATTGTCATTGGAAGTGGATAAAAATCGAGTTCCAAGATTCCGTTACAGACTTACACACTTGATTGCATACAAGTGAAGCCAATATAAAGCGTGTAAAAATGTACGAGTGGCAATGTTTGTCTATCAGAAAAAATGATCGGAAACATGGAAACGCCATGAAAATTCCTACCTACTACGGAACTTATTCCAATATTGCCAATATTTTATGAGTTATAAAGGAAAATATGAGCTGAATTATTATGAATTTGTAACGACAAAATTGATAAGAGAAGTTAGGACAACAGTACATACTTCGCAGCTACTACAACTCATGATAGACTGATAGAGGTATGTACAATATGATCTGTATCATCACTACAACTAACAGTGTAGTCACGTAATCGTAATCATCATAGTTAAGTCAATTTAGTGTCATGTTCGCTACTCATAGAATAACTCCCTTTTCATAAAAAAAAAGACCTGACAGGTCGAAATTATACAGTTTCCTCGTTAGACTTTGCAATGCGATTGCCATTTTAAGGACGCGCAATCTCTTAGTTTTATTACAGCCACCAGCCACCGAGTAACAAACACAATAGTATCAAGCCACCGGTTTTTTTCTAGTTATAAAACATATGCCGCAACACTGTTGAGAAATATCTAGAATAAAACATGTATATGTATTGGTTTAGTGATCAATCCAGTGTGATAATAAATATTTCACAAATAATTGTTTATATCTATTTACATGAAAGGAAATCAGATCCAAGATAAATATTACTTATTGGGACAAATAGATAGATAACGACGATATCTACAGAGTGTTTCATTAATATTGCGAAAAATGGATACAATTCTCACGTCCCCAAACAGATCTGCGCTCTGAACACATAGAGTTCGTAGAAGAGACTGCGAGTCATTCGCGAGCAAGTTGTGAACATCCGTTCGATCGGTTGGCTCACCGTATCTACAAATTTATTGAACCGACCGTGGTCTGTGCGAACGGAGGGTTCTTGGAGCGGAGCGCAGACCTGTATGCACCTTCATAGAATCATTCAAATTATACTGATCACACTCAAGAAATTCCTTAACTGGAAATAAATCAAAGTTGTGTTTTTCAATAACACCCTGTACATTTTAAGTCAAAAACAAAAAAACACCACATATTTTATAGTTCACTTTAGCATGCAATCTAGTCGAGCGGCGCCTGTTTTGCATCTTGTTTTCTAGTTCTATTTTTGCCATTTTCTGTCTGTCTGTATGTGTGTGCAATTACCAAGCATGGTTAAAAATAGACATACCAGTTACCATGGTATGGGTATGGTGTATTATCTCGGAAACGAGTTGCGGAGATAGTTAATTTAATTATTGGTTGTGTGAATTTGGTTGTGAGTTGGAAAAATGGAGAACATTGAAGATTTTGATTTCCGAAAGTTTCGATTTAGCAACAAGTCTAACTAACTAACTTCACTAAATTCACTAAATTGTCAACATTTCAGTTTGATCTAGGAGGGTCCGAGAAATAAATCGTGGATTTGTTTGGCAATCGATCTTTCACCTACTTCAAAATAATAAGCAAATCCCAACCCAAATTTATGGGTCAATTTATAAATAAATCAATGACGTAGCAAAAAAAACATAAATATTAATATTCAATGATCATCATGACATCATAGAACTAATGAATCGAAACATCCGTAAGGACATTAATTTCAGTATTACCTCTGCTAAAAATAAACAGAAGCAGGTTTTCTGGCGCTTCTCCACTTCACCAAAACCAATAAAAAGTGAAATTTGAATTTATTCCTCATTAATGATTTCCGTTGGATAAGGGTGCAAACGACAATGTCAATAATTATAACAAAATTCGCGATTGGAATCTCAATTAAGCCTGAGAAGTTTTGGCAATTTAACAAACCACTGTTAGTTTTTGCATACCAGAAGAGGTATGATGAGACTAGCAAATTTGTGGCCTCGCGATTCCCGTTTTTTTCTGTTGTAAGAATGGGGAATACCTTTTGCTGTGAATACTATCAGTTTCAAGTTACAAGATTCTTGAGAGGTCACAACTTTCCATTTAACCTTTGGTGCCGACATAGTCTAGTAATTCTTGATCAGGGAAATCTGCTTGAAAATAACGCCAAGTATGTCAAATATATACATATTTTGTCTGCCATTGTAATCTAGTTCTAGTTTGAATTTTGCTTTCTTCCGGCATGCTTTTGGCCCATTTAACGGGGTTTTAGAGCTATCATTAAGTTTATCAGCCGGATATGCCTGGAGGGCGAAAATTGTTTTGCTTGGGTGTTCGTTTAATTCTGTTCTTGACAGATTATGACTTTTTTTTTCTTCTATAATCAAGTGCCTATGTCCTTTGTTTATTGAATATACAGAGTGGTCACTTAAGTGTGCAACATATGGGATTTTTTTTTATCAACTGCACAAACAAAATACAAAAATTGCCGAAATTTGGTGCATGTTCGATAATAATAATAATAATAATAATAATGTATTTATTTAGCACTTGGCTACAGCGTAGTACAAAAAATAGTTATAAATAAATAAATAGAATAAAATAATATAAAATATCTATTGGAAATAAATAAGAATGAAGTATATGTAAAATATAAAATGTTTTGTGTGAACATAAAGTGTATATGAACATCAAACAAACATTTTTAACTACTAAATATAGGGTGAGACAAAACATGACTTCTCAATAAAAATTTAAACTGGTTCAAGTTATCACAGCTTCTGACTTCACTGGGTAGTTGATTGAAATCATTGAGTCCTTTTTGTAAAATTGTGTTAAGCAATTGACTAGTTCTACACCTATCAGTCAAAATAAAATTATCACAGTATCTTGTTTTATATGAATGAATATCACTAAATAGTTTAACCTTATCACAAATATAATTTGGCAACATGTTGTTTTTCAATTTGAATATAAAAATGCCAACGTTTAACCTAATGCGTTCTCTAACGTTTAGAATATTCAAAGTGTCCTTCATAATTCTAACAGGAGTGTATCTGTTACAGCCCAAAATCACTCGCATAGCTCGGTTCTGAATTTTTTGTAGCTGGTCGATTTTGTAGTTGGGCAGATGATAGAGTAGAGTTGAGCAGAATTGTAGATGTGGTGCTGCGATAACATTGTATAGGAGCAGTTTGGTGCTGAGGGATAAGTTCTTGCCAACTCTAGAAATGAATCCCACTTTTTTCGCGAACTTCCTCATCAAATAATCCGCATTAGCGTTGAAGTTTAGGTTGGCATCAAAGACAGTTCCAAGGTATTTGATTTCCTTCACGTGTTCGATTCTCGCGTTGCTCATTTGAAGTATCAAGTTTTCTGCATTGATACGGGCTAATGCAGTTTTTTTACCAAAGACACAATATTTTGTTTTTTTTACATTTATGGCAAGTTTGTTACTATTGAGCCAATTATACACATGTTTTAGATCCTCATTAATGCTCTCCACCATTTTGTCGATGTTCTTTCCAACGATGTACATCATTGTGTCATCTGCAAATAGGACGACCTCGCTGTGCCTTATTGTACCCACGATATCGTTAATATATAAAATAAATAACAAAGGGCCTAAGACAGTACCTTGCGGTACTCCATAGTTTACGGGAACTGGCACAGACACACTATTATTGAACTTCACACGTTGTGTTCTATTTGACAGATATGATCTGAACCAACTCAGCGCTGTTCCCTGGATTCCCAGTGTTGTCAGTTTTTCCAACAAGATTTCTCGGTCCAACGTTTCGAAAGCTCTTCTGAGGTCCAGAAACACAGCCAGTACATAATTATCACAGTCAATTGCTTTTAAAAAGTCATCACTTATGTTCACAACCACAGACTCACAGGAGTGTTCAAAACGGAAACCAGACTGATTAGGAACTATGAGGTTGTTTGTATCACAGTGTTCAATTATTTGGTCCCTGACTAGAGATTCTAAGAACTTTTCATATAGTGGCATTGAATTGATGGGCCGAAACTCTTCACAGTTTATGGTGTTAACTACTTTTGGAACGGGCACAACAGTAGAACATTTCCACTCATCAGGAAAAACACCATTACACAGAGACAAATTGATAACATCAAGTACACGATTTCCGATCACAGATACAGTATCACAGATAACTTGCTTTGAGATCCCACAATCTCCACCACCAACATTTTTCATGTTCTTGAGGGCAGTCTTCATATCTTTCATATCAATTTTTCGGAAAGTTGAAAATGTATTTGTTATAATTTTAGCTGAGTTGGGGTAGCTTACAGTAGTCAACGGGATGTTCTCAACTATTTCGGATATACTGTTAACAAAATAATTATTGAATTTGTCGGCGATCTGCTGCTCGTTGGTAATAGCTTCAACTCCAAAAATAATTCGGTCAGGTGTTTGGTGCTGTCTTCCAGGTAAAAGTGTTTTTAAATTCTTCCATAATTGTCTTGGCTTATTTTTATTTTCATCAACAACTGTGTAGTAGTATTTTTCTTTTTCTTTTTTGATTTTATTAACTACTGCATTTCTGATTGTTTTATACCTGTCCCAGGTGTCATCATCCCTTTCATATATTGCTCTATGGTACAGTTTGTCTCGCTCATCCATCATTGCCCTTATTTCACAGTTGATCCATTGCTTGGATAAATATTTTCCCTTCACACGTATTTCTATCTTTGGACACATAGTGTTCACGATCGTGGTGATATCCTGTATCAGCAAATTTGCTTGATAATTTACGTCGGAAATACTGCTGTTCCATGGCCTGAAAAACAGGTAATCATGCAACTTATCGACATTATAATGTTTGAAAGATCTTTGGTATCTTATCACAGTTGCTTCAGGTTCTTTATACTTTTCTAATAATCATATTAGGTGCACTTAGAATGGTTGCAAGTCAAACAGCATACAGGGTAGGCCAAAAAATATGAAAATTGTACAAGAGTAGAGTAACCTTATTTCAAAAAATTCGGCAAGATGTTGTAAAGAAAAGTTGTTTAGAATTAAAAGTTATGCCTAAATACCAAATCATGGCCTCCTAAGAAAAAAAATTTCTTTTATACTCACCCCAAACAGTTTCATAAGTTATTCAAAAACAAATCAATTTCGCATAACTTGGTTCAAATTAAGGCATATTTAGAAAGATTGTTGAAGGTGAAAGGAGAATTCCTTTTTTGTCTAATTATTCCCAAAATTATATTTCAAAAATACGACCGAAAAAGAGGAATTTAAAAAAAAAAACCTTTTTTTTCTCATTTAGTATAATACTTGAAGATGTTCCCTTAGGAACGAAACCGGTCGTATTTTTGAAATATAATTTTGGGAATAATTAGACAAAAAAGAAATTCTCCTTTCACCCTCAACAAACATGGAAAATTTACAATCATATTTAGAAAATTTACCTGAATTTCAAATTTTTTAGCATGCACCAACTTTTGGCAATATTTTTTGTATTTTGGTTGTGCAGTTAATAAAAAAAAAATCCCATATGTTGCACACTTAAGTGACCATACATGATACAGCGTTTGTGTATAGATTAACCGTGACGAGTCCGACAACTTCTTTACGTGGAAAAACTTTGTCCGCGGAAAGTTTTTCTCTGGCACAATCGGAATTTTGCATATACAGGGTGTTTAAAAAACATTTGGCATAAATGAAAGAAGTGATTCCTGAGGTCATTCTTAGAAAAAAACTTCAAACAAACAAAGGTTCAAAAACGCATCTATTATCTATTAGGGTCAAAGTTAGCCCCTTATTACTTACAACAACAGCCACGCAAATTTCAAACAAATCGGTCAATATTTAACTGGATTATTAAAAAAAAAATGATTGAAAAAAAACTTTGCCACCCTTTATTATACATAGAAACGATGCGTTATCGGACCTATGTTTATTGGAACTTGTGTTCTTAGAATGACCTCAGGAATCAATCATTTTATTTTTGCCCAATGTTTTTTAAACATCATGCATAAATTTTATCAAAATAACATGATTATTTCAAAAGTTATTTGAAAAAATCCAAAATTAAAATTAAACTTTGTATATAGTGTATCTCTAAATATCAATTTTCGGAATAAACCATTTGGAGTCGATTGCAATATTTTTGTGTGAGGAATCTGCTGTCACCGTATGTCCCATTCTTTTTGGAACACCCTGTAGATATACATAATATTATTTGTGTGTAGGAGATACTACAGTTTTCCACGATAACTGTGAAAAAAGTCAGTTAATAGACAAAATTTGAGAAGACAATATTCAATTTGCCTTGCTAATGTCCCTTATTTTTTCTGAATTGAAACAAAACATTTTTCAACATTGAAAAAAAATTGATTGGCCTCGATAATTTTTCTATCAACTCCTTTTTTCTGCAACATAGGTAACATTCCACGAAAAAATCGATCAAAATTCCTTTGATCATAATCATAATCACTAACTAACTGTTCATTAATTAATATTTGTTTATGTTCATGCAATGGTTCAATCAAATCGGCGATGCCGGTCAAGGTCGCTACCAGCAATGAGGCATTTTTGGCAGCACAGGTGTCCATGAAATAATCGTCAAACACCGCTATGCTATGCTATGTCGCTATGTGTTACCATTCTCTCGATCACTCTATTCTATATTCTATTCAAATCGCAAAATGATTAACTTGAGTGCAAGTCGCCTCAGTCAACAAACCATGAATTTTCGGGAATTTACATCATAGGCTCATTCATCTTGTGCACGGGAGATTAGGCTTAGTTTGAGAAATTTGCCGACACAGGACTTTTCTCGAAATTTTGGTAATTTGATATGGGGGTTAATAATCTGGATAAGGGAACATGTGGTTTTAATGTGGGAATATAAAGGAGTCGTTTTTTTTGAAACACTAAGAACGTTAAGAGACTTTAGTTCAAGTATTGAGCCTGTTCCCACGCAAAGGGGTCAGTACAGTTGCTAAAACGTTTTTCACTATTAATAGAGATCATGCATGAGGTGAAGAATGACCAAATCGAAATCTGATCCAGCACGAGGGATGTTCTCAACACGAAGTATATTTGAAGTATTACCATTTTATAATAAGACTAGTCTTATTATAAAATGGTATTACAGAGTGTGGTGCACAATAATTTTATTTTATCACGCTGATTTCATCATAATATACCCTTACCTAGGTAGATAACAGCAACCGTGGGAGCAAAAGTGCAAATCTGATCTGGGTTAAGTCATTTGGTTCATTGATATTCCACTGACTATGTTGGTAAATTGTTCGACGATCATCGGCCTAAATAATAATGGGCATTTTGGCAATGGGGTCATTTTCCGTAGACAAAGAGCTGTAGCATGAAAAGTCACGTGTTTCTCATTCCTTGATCAAGTACATTAAGAAAACATAGAGAATAAATCTGCACGGTGGACAGTTGCAGGTAACAGTAAAGAGTAAAGAAGGCGCAGCAATAAATAGACACTCGTAATCTTTCAGTAGCCAAGAAGGGAACTCAACGGCTTCCTTGCGACTAAAATAATCTTATTGTTTTGATTTTCGCGAGCCAATTCTGAATTAAAATTTGCCATCCATTGACCCTACAAAGACGTTTCGTAAAAAAACGAAAATTCCCTAAAGTGCATTCAATGTCCAAAGTCATCGGACCTGAAACGGCTTAAAATTACAGACTGCGTTCGCAGAATTACAACATGGTTAATGATGGGCAAATTTTGATAATGATGCCGCTCGCTGAGTTGCTAAAAGAAACTTTATTTTGGATGTCAGTCGGAGAATATTTCAATTATGGTCGATTTGGACCATGGCGGACATTTTTTGCATACAATTGCTCCAGTTGAAAACTGGTTTTGCGAGTCAAACGATCATGTATTTTACATAAAAAACATAAAAAGTGCACATGAACTTGATGGTGATGGTTTATGAGGAGAAATTATGTAGAACAGGTAGGTGACAACAGAAATTACATTGTTTTGATAAAAGTAATTTTTCCAGCTGTTTAATCTATAACTTTTTGGAAATTTATTCAACAGACACTTAACACACACAACAAACATGGACGTAAAATAGTGCAATTTTGTATGTTATTGACATATTTAGCTGTTATCCATTTTTGAACTTGAACTTTATGGAAATATTGGCATAACTCACCAATCCTCAGTGATTCTGAATATATAGGGCACGTATATAGATCCTATAAATTGCATTTGACCAGTATTAGAAAACATAACAGTACCTAGTTATTGAAAGGCTCGTCTTTAGAACAGAATGTCAAAAAACGGATCGCCTACGTGAGTTAATTTACTGCCATAATTTGATCAGTTTTTTGAGAAAAGAAAAACTTGGTACAGTTACAGGGAAACAATATTGCGCCGCCATTTATTGTGGATCCCTGTAAAGGAGTTTTTACGCTCTTCTATAAGGAATTAAAACAATGTCTATCTTAGTCCACCCAAACGGAATATCAATGGTGCAAAAAGTGGTCGAAATTTTGCTCTCACGCAAACTAATTGTAATTCCGTTCGGTCGTATCGATCGACAATCTTTGGCGTACTCTTGTCTGCACGCTCATCACAGGAATCGACAATTAGCAACCAAGAACCACCTTTTTTTGTTCTTTTGATTGCTTTGTCATTTAAAATAGGCCATTGTTTACTGCATTTAATCAGTTGATTCAAATTATCTATTCGGATATTGGTCATGTTGTCTGGCGTCCCTTATACGTCCCAGATGAGTAATTTGCGCGACGCATAAAGGGCAGATGGTTATGTGACTAATTTTAATTGCCTTAAGGGAGACAGAACTGCTAACAAATGACTATTGAACTTTTCTCATTTACGAATTATTATTGTAGCCGAGGGGTAGGTAGGTATATCTAACTATATATATTGGGCATACAACCCAATGATCGAACACTATTGATATCGGTCATTGAGTTCTGCTCCAATGTTAAAAATCATACAGATATAAAAATCCATCTCTAAATGAGAAGAGTACATCCATTAGGTCTATTTAAAGTTGTCGGATTAGTGTGTTTAAAGACAAAATTGCTTGCACTACGTTTTAGGTAAACAACGCTAATCATTCCCGCAAAAATCGCAACTTACCGTAACGTCTCTTCGGTTCGCATATACTTACTTTACAATGTATTGTTTATGAGCTGCGTTTACTTAACCCTAATTACGCAACGATCGATTATCTTTGATGTTGTCCGTGGGGAAGAAGAGGCTACCGTTATGCGGTACCACCCACGTGCCCTTACCTTGATTAGGAATCAATTCAATTTCCCGCGTTTAATGAACTTGTGAAAATAAAATCAGAAATATATACCTACGTATTTAATTCTTTATGGCAAGGCTAAGGTCTGTTGCTTCTTTTAATAATCGCGCTTCGGACATGCATATTTCAAATGCTTCGTTGATTATTCTTTCTTCGTTTCATCTGTGATGATGGAGATGACTGACTTTTAAGAATTTGATGTGTACAAGGAGGGAGTTTATACATATCAACTAGAAAATAGTATTCATCAATAATCAATCAAGTTGGTTCCCATCTAACCAAGCATATGTTTTTAGTCATTCACTCTAAGAAAAACAAATGTGTCAGAGTCATGCCCCCTCGTGCAACGCTTGAAGACATTAGAAACGAAGCCTATTCATCATTTTTACCAAATGAATTTTTTTCTCGGCCCTAATTACCAAATACCCGTCGCATAGTACTTAGAACGGGATCACATTCTTCATGTTGCATCAATCAATGTCAAATTTCGATGCGTGTGTCAGTAAATGGTGAATGTCTTCGAATTCTTCAACATCAGTAAGATGTCTGATGTCGCAGGTCACTAGCCGACATCCAAAATCCGTGATAAAATTATAGCTGTTTCCAACAAATTAAAAATAAACAAAACGGTATACGGTATCGGGACGACGGCGACGTCCATTGTGATCCACATTGAATGAGTTTTCAGTATTCTCCAAAGTAGAAACGGTCATGGCATGTGGTCATGGTTTGAATAATTTTGAATTTATTTTGACAATTTTGAGGTTGCTAATCGTCTAATTTGCATATTGAAGATGTTATCTTTTTTAATGAATGAAAAAGTTACCCACAGCTTGGTCTAGAGAACAGTTACGCACATAATTTCTTTTTTTTTGCATATTTATTACGCCAAAATATTTCACCAACAATTTAAATCATAAATACATAGAAATATTGGTCACAATAGTCATAACTTATTTATAAATAACGTATATCAATATAAACCATCACTTTTAAAACGAATAAATTTTCCATTTTTCGATAAAATGTTTTTTCGCCAGTATAAAAGTTATTGATGTGAATTTTAAACAATAGAACGATTTCCTGTTCCAATTCCAAATTATTTCTGAGAGCCAAAAAAGACCAGAATATGGCAATAATATAAGATACTTCATCAGACGGTATCTATCATATTATTTATGTTCAAAAAATATATCTCTATCTGTCTCTCCATGCAACATAGCATAATATACCAACCATATATCGTAATAAATTTTTCCCATGTTCCCTGTATGTCAGAAGTCCTGCTGTAAAGAGTATATTTAATGCGGATTCCGCGAAACGGACTTTACAACTTCTGTACGATTACTAATGGGGTTGTAAAATCTAACACTCATCCGCTAATGGATATAAATACATATAGCGACGATGCTTATTGCTGAAAAGAACATGGGAGCGGTGCATATACCGTGAGATTCCAATTTCGGTAAAAATATGAATAAGTGATGACTTTTGGTGATTATCATAGATAAATGGATATTTCCTGATATTGTAGAACGCGACAGGTTCAGTGTATCATGATTTCATGGTCATTCACATACGTTCCACGAAGCTCATCATTGTACAGTCGATGAATTCTGATACGGTCACTTGAGAATTGCATAATTGCCGTTTATGACTCAATTTCATTATTTTTCTAACTGTTTCACATTGGATTGTGGCAATTCACGCATAGCAAGAGGCGCGTGGCTACTGAAACGCGAATTAAAATCAAGAAGGAAGAACTTTTCACTATTTTTTGTCCCCCCGTGTCGTACAAAGTTTGTTCCACTTCCCTGAATAGGTACAAGACAATTGAAAAATACGGCAAATAAAAGAACTAAGCAGCTAAGCAGCCAAAATTTAAAATATTTATAAATATGTAGATACTCGACAAAACTGACATGGAACTATTTTCCTTTCATCCCTTTTTTCTATTATTGCTCGACAGTTCAAACGTTGGCGTCGTCTATAAAAAGGATTTGGTGAATTTTTCCGACATGACGGGACCGTTTCCGCCTGGATGAAAAATCCACTTTGGTGTACTGACAGCACAAATAAGGGGCGAAAAAGAATTTTACTGTTTATTTAACAGACATGTTCCTGATTGATATGGCAGAATAAGAAAGAAAGGAAAATAGTGCGTAAATATAGTTAACTCAGATGAAAGCGAGGATGAAAGGTACATTATACTTCGAAATAACTATGAAAGATTAATTTTTGCTCTATAGATTTGATCAAGGCTGATGGTATTTTCTGCAGTTGCGACTGTTGCGAGTAACGGAAGACAAAATCAGTAGAATGAAGTAAAAATCTTCTTGGCGCCACAACTACATAAAAAATCCCCATTAGAAAAATAGAAAAATTATTATCCACTTCCAATTGTAAAACCATGCATAACTTAATTCAGATTTTCAACTTTTTTAGTTAATCATGCCCTTTAATCTACTTTGTTTTCCCTTTTTTCACCCTGTATTGGTATGAGTAACATGGTGCTCCATCGAATTCCAAAAACAATGGCCATATTTCCCAGTACAGACGAAAAAATGCACACGTGCGTATAAAGTACGAAGAGTGGGTACGACACATGGAACCTTGAACAACAGATTCTTCGTAGATCAGAAGATACAGATCTTCATCGACCGTTGTCTGCATATAAAGTACTAGAAATATACGAGTATATAAGACCCCATTTCTTTTTTATTGAATTGTTTTTCAGTCGATACGACATGAAATTTAGTTTATTGTATCTCCAATAACTATAGGTCTCAGTGAATGAGATATCCCTACGAAAGCTGCTTCTATATTATAATGCCCTCCATCTTTATTGCTGCTGAAAACTATCAAACATATTGAAGCAAACATCCAGAAAAAAAGGAAGAATTCACCAGATACCTAAGAAAACTCAAATTTCCACATCAGAAGAGACTAACAAAAACAACCAAAGATGGCTCTATTTACACTAAAACCGTTGCATTCAAATTTTCAAACAATTAACAGTTTGCTGACCCACCAAATTATCATATGACTAACAATGATTAGACAGTAGCTATTTTTTCGGGTGAGAAAGGAAGTGAATCGTACTTTTGATACAATTCGTCTAACTGTGTTGCGAGATTTGATCAGCGCTTGGATTTTTTTTTAATGATGCGGCTTAATTGATTTTAAATATTTAATTATTGTATGATGTAATGCCCGTCGGACGTTGTCAATGGAGAATTCAGTTTACAAATTGGATTAGTTCCATTTGGTTTATTTGACCAAACAGCCAAATGGCCCGAGGCTAAACAATTGGAGTATAACATTTGCTATCGGTTCCTTATTTTTTATTTTTTTTTAAATCAAGGTTCTATTCCACAATGATACTTCTACACGAGATATTCATTGGATTGTATTTTGATGCAGGATACTCCGTTTGTTAAATAAATAAGTACACTGTGTGAAAGTTTACGTCCAGGGGCGACTGGTCAATAAGTGCGATGCTGCACGCGCACTGCCAGCAAAAACTAGAAAAAAAAAAAATAAAATCGAAATTTGAAAAAGTAAATCCTTATTCCTATGAAAAAATTTTTTTTTCAAAAAACGGTGCATTTTCACAATTTTCTTATTGCCCAGATTCCCATAGAAGTTAAAAAATATCATCTTCTCCTTCGTTGCATAGTCACTGTTCTCTCAGTCAGTCTTTCCCAGCCCATGTGTGTATTCGTTCTGCGCTCCAGTCATCCAGTCAAATGCATTTTCGCTATGGAAATTTGTCGGAAGTATTCGGGATCTCGCCCGATGTAAGAAGCCACCGTGTGCTATTCAAATAAACACTAGGGCAGAGAGAAAAAAATAGCGATAAAAAGAGACAAAACTTTTCCCGCCAAAAAGTTTGGGTGGGGGTATGTGTTAGGAATCTATCATTTGCTTTATCAGCTGTTTAAAGATAAGTTCGTATAGTCCACACATGAATTGACAGTGACATCTGACATCTGAGGATGTTAGGTCATCTGACAGACGATTTGCAAATGAAATTGTAACATGACATTGTCATTAATCTTGAATATTTTTGATGGGGGGCACGGTCAGAGAACTAGATAACGACGCACGGTGGTCTAGTGTGGAGCTGAAAAAAAGCAACATTGGTCAATATTTCAACATTAATAAAATCTGGAAAAAAATGATTATGCCACACGTGAAAAGTTTTATCAAAACTCGTTTGATAATTCCAAGAAGTTACCAGATAGCTGAGATACGAGTAGTGTCCAAAAACGCATTTTTTTTCAAAGTCATGTTGTTAAATTTAATATAGGTACCTTATTGTCTACCAAAAAATATAACGTGTGATGTAAAAAAATGTGATTGATAATTATTGCACCTGAGTGCCCCCTCAGTAAAATAAAACATACAAGCAAACATCCACAACAGGAAGGTCTTTAACCCATAAAGGGTGGAATCCACCCTTAGTTACAGCCCTTAGATACCAAATAACTATGGTGAAAGTTGTTATGGACAGATGAGAGAGATAAAATCGAAAATTAGTGAAAATCAAGTGCAATATCTGATGGTGAATACAGCGTCATCTATCACTATGAATTGTACTGTAAGTACATAAATTTAACATCAGATGGGGCACGCAACCGTCATGCGTTATGCACTTTTAGTTGATTTCCTTTTCTACAAGCAATTCCTTTTCCTTTCTCGATCTAAAATTAGATCCAACTCATAAATAATAATGATAAGTATCATTACGGCAGACTGATTGCGATGCTGCAGCTTATATTTATTTATGTTAATTTTCAATTATTATAATTAATCGCTTTGCAATTTAATTGAACCGATGCAAGATGAGCATTGTTTGTAAAATGAGATATATTTTTGAGCCGCAGTAGAATATTTAGTAGTCTAACGCTTCCGTCTCAAGTCATGCTTGACAAATAGAGATCACTTTTTGTTTTTTGATTTCACTTCAAACTGTAATTCACTACTTTGTACCGTAGCAGCTTTGAAATTTGCTTCATGTATTTATGAAAATCAACCATTTATTCTTGACGCAATTTTCTTAAGTTAAAGCTTGGATTGGTCATTCAAATTCCCTAATTAAGACACCCCATTCTTGTAATCTCTCAGCTTGAAATCCACCACAACATCAACAATTTCATCGATGACGTCTTATGTTCGTATATTATCTTCAAAAACCTGATCAACAGATTCTTGAGCAATGACTCAACATTGCAAATTTTTCTTCTCGGACCCTTGTCTTGTTAATTCAGTTCTTTCCTTGATAAACAAGATGGGGAATTCCTCGATGTGTCATGTTCAGACATTTTTTCGCGTCAGTTTGACGTACCTGATCCATAAACTTTCAATGATAATTAACAAAGAAAATCTAGACATAATCCTGTCTTTATCAAATTAAACCATAAAATATACAGGCTCTCCAACGTCTTATATCTACCTTCCTCAAACTTTATCCATCCGCAAATGGAGCGAACGATAGGTATAACGTGAAAAAAATGAAGATACTTTTCCTATGGCCATGATTTATGTACCTTCGTAATGGAAATGTTAAATGACTTATTTCCCTTTCGTAGTACTGCAAGCAATTCCCCATCAAACGGCGCACTTGCAGGAAGGAAAAGGAGTTGGCAAAGCATAATTCGTATAAACACGAACAGGCAAATTAGGTTGTTTACCTTATTCGATTTGAACAAAAAAGTTTGCAGAGTACAGCGGCGTACTATATTGAGGGATGCTGCATAATATGGTCATCCGTAGCTGATTCACCACGTTTGCTGTATCAATAATCAATAATGAATGAGTTTTAGGTAATCCGCTTCTATGTACTCAGTACTCAGTACCCACCTGCCAGTCTTAAGGATAGAAAATCAATGACAACAATAATCTTGATAGAATTCAATATGACCATTTGAACAATTCAAAATTAAAACAATAAGAAAAGCCACCTCCACCACTGAAAAACGCATAAAAAGTTCAGACCGAACAACATGTTTGAATAGGCTCATATGAGCGTATGTTTGTTTTGTTTATGAATATTGCATTGCATTTGCGGTTGGACGTTTCTCGTTTCTCACACCCATTAGGAGTTGGCCAGCAGGAGCACAAATGCCACAAATGCACCGCTCTGTACTCTGTACTATTATCACTCGCTGCTTACCGTTAAATGGGAAAACACCTATTGTTGATGGACAATAGAGGAAATGTGGAAAATATTGGGTGTGGTGAGAAAATATCAATGACATTGATTTATGGACACGATTCAATCGAGTCAAGTTCACTGACTGTTTCTTATTATGCAATTTGAACCGTATTATGTGCGTTGCATGTTGCCGTTCCAACTTTTTCCGCGACAATTATCCACTTTCAGTGAATAGACGCTTTTCGTTATTTTGACCATTCTTGACGGTAAACGATAACGAATTCGCAATGACTGCGATGATGCTTCAAAAACTCCTACTTTTCCACACACAAATATTTCCTCCACGTTTCCAAATTAAAATATTTTTAATGGTGATTGCTGTTGAGTTTACATTTTCGAAATACGTGTAAAATTAAAATTCGCACACTCGTAAGAATCTTCATCTGATACAAAACCAGGAAACAACAAACCAAAAACCTCTTAAGTGTTCAATGTCAAACAACTCACAATAATCAATTAGCCACATGTAAAAATGTACAGATTTAACCTTTATGTTTAATTTTTCTGGTAATCCACAAAATTATACGTACATTAAATGACATCATTAGTTTCGAGTAAACCGAAGAAGGCTGCGCAATTAGGGCTAATTAATTAATTAATCAAATATTTGTGTCAATATCGAAATTGGGAAAGACAAAAGTTGCAGCATCCCATTTAATGGCGTTGAAGGCGGCAGACTGGGAAAAATTATTCCGGTGGAGGTTAAAGTTAAAATGCCGATAAATTGATTCATGCAGACGTTCAAGATTGATATTTTTTTTATATAGGATGCTACATTTGATGCGCAATTCTCCTGGGGTTTCGCTACGGCCAGGTGTTAGTTACTTCCTTCCAGGACTCTTGATATCTTATCTTGATAGAATTATACAGGGTGATCCAGATTTTTCGATATTTATTGATTTGGAACAGTTAAATTATAATTTTTTATGAACCAAATTTAAATGAGATTTTGTTTTTGTTTTATTCTCAACGACGACAAAATAAATGTCCTCTGGAACCATGATAAAAACCACTCAAAGAATTCAGGATATGTCCAATTTTAGAACATTTCAATAACAAAATAGTGATTTTTTTAATTTCTTCTATTTTTTTGAAACATAATATACCACCAAAAAATTCACGAATTTGTCAGTTTGCTTCACAAATTAAGTTTCATCTAGCGTTAAAAAAAAAACAATTCTTTTATGCTCCAGATGGTTATAAGAATTTTTAAATGAATTTTCTGTTTATCTGAAAATACGACTTCTTCTATATTTTTGCTCTAGTAAATGGAATATGGTCGAATTAATTGAATTCAGTGAAGTATTTTAGAAAAAAATTATGAAGGAAGACAGACTTGCCCATCAGTAGTCCAAGAATCATGTAGGTGACAATGTCTTGATCAGCCGTTTTATGTTTTCGTGGCTCAATCGACACCCCACAACTATTATTGCCTTGATACGTATAATATTATACTATTGTCAAAAGTAGAGGCCAGAGAGATGAATAAATAATAAAAATCCATATTGGCTATGGTACCTATTCAATTGATTTTCTTTATTCATAATAAAAGAATGGCTCCCAACTATTTGACCAAAATATTTTAGCACATTTTTTTATTATTTTGCAGATACATTTAGAATAATTATTCTGTAGTTGTGATTTAATGTTGTCCGGTGTTAATTCTCCATAGATGAAAAAAATATGAAATGCTGGAAATATGGCGATATCTGCAAACTAATAATGAAATTGTGGTGAAATATTGTCAGTGAGATAAGGTAACCAATTTTTATTATATAGATAAACAATTGACAAGTTACCCAAAGCAGAGTGTTGAAGGTTTTTATTATTTATCCATCTCTCAGGCCATTACTTGAAAAAATGCATTACGTATCAAGACAGTTATAATAGTTGTGTCGATTGAGCCACGAAAACGTTCCATGGGCGGCTGATCAAGACTGTTCTTGACTTGATGGTTACCCACTCGGTTCTTGGACTATACTGGGCAGCTCTGTCTTCCTTCATTAATTTTTTTCAAAAATACCTCAATAAATTTGATCATATTCCAGTTAGAATAAAAACTGTTCATGTTAATCAGTACAATCTAAATTTTAAATAATGCCGGATAAAACTGGGTCACCCTGTACACGACGTTTTGTTCCACTCTAACCTCTTCACTCCCCTTATTCCTTTACATCATCCGATTCGTTAGTATTATGGGAAAAAACACTCACCGTTACAAAGATGAAATTTGTTTGGCTCGGAACAAAAGCGGAAAAAGTCTCAGAGGTTCATTGAAATGCGGCACTGCTTCTAATTACTCGCCAATTAAGTCCTATACGTGTTTTCAACTATACTCATTGTTGAGCGATTGTTGATAAAAAACACTGTTAGACTATTACAAGGAATTTGATTTATTCGGGTTTTATCGGATGAATAAATATTTGTGAAAATAACTCAATTAATAGTTCCTCCCTTCCATGCAACTTTATTGCACCCTCATCCCTATCGCGGCGCCTGCCCAAGGTCGACGCTTCGTTGGCGACGATCCTCTCCATTTTCCATCGGCATCGTGAGCGTCGCGACGTCCGTTTCCACATTCCTGTTGCATCCCGTAGTGCGCGTTTCCTGGACTACCGGCAGGCATTTCCGGAAAAAGCCGGGACAATATTGAGAGTTGAGTGAATATATTAGAGCGATAGTGGAAAAAGAAACTTAATTGAAGGTAGGACAGACAGGATTTCGGGTTTCTTTAGAGAATGGAGTGTAAAACTTTTTTGAAGGGAATTTCGTGTACCACTGGCAAGATTTTGTTAGTTTCAATGTTGATTGATAACGAACAACTTCATGGTATTGGATCAGAACGCTTGTTTGTAATAAACTAAAAAAATCCAGGATAAATGGACACTATATGAATTTCCTTAACATCGTTCTCTGTCATTGTTGAAAAACAACCCGGCAAATTTTACATACTCGCTCACATTGTACGTCTTCTCGATCAGATAGATATTGTAATGCAAGTAAATAATACCGCCATTTGCATTTCATGCTGAAAATACTTCATTGAAATGTCGCGGATCCGATTTCGAAAACGAAAAAGATTTATTGGCCAAATGCGACAAAAATCTTGGTCGAATAAAAACAATGATATCAACCAATCACCGTATCACATTTATTTTTAATCGTATGATTTCATCCGATTCTTCTTCAAATTAGCCGGTAATTATATTCACATGATCAGGTTTAATAGATTGATTTTGGCTCGGATGAAAAAATTACAACGTCCTGAATGGAAACGGTTCTCGCTAGGAGATTCCTGAAAAGCTTTTATGTTACTTTTAAGTACTGTTATGGCAGAATGTACGGCAAAAAAGCCGCTCGTGCTATCGCTCGATCAGTAGCCTTAAGAAGAATGCGGTTAATTGTCTGTCTTTTTTTCACTTTGACTACAAAAGTACATTGTAGTGATTTTGGAAGAAATATTTAATGCTGCTAAGAAAATCGGAGATCCTGAGTGAGCTCAATAATCTAATTACTGATTCCCTTTCACGAAACAGAGAGATGGGGGATGGAAAGAAAGCTTTTAGGACGTATTAAGTGCTTTCACTAAATAAACATTTAAGACTTTCGATTCGATCCAGAACGATAAATCAACCTGCACTACTACCAGTATAATAAAATCAAATCTGAAAACGCTGCCTGACCCTCCAAATGTTCATGTAATTACACACAATTAGCATTCCTCCACCATACGCTGCATACTCCAACACCTCCACAGATAGGGGACGCATCCAATGCATACTCCACATCATAATTGAAATTCCTCTCACAGGGGTACATAATCAATACGACCCTTAAAAGAGACACAGTGGGGCGGCTTGATGTGAAATCAAAACTCATCAAAAAAGATTGGGGGGATAAGATTGCATCATTAGCAAGGCATGAGAGTGGTAATAAGACATTTGTTTTCAGATGATGCTATAAATGTTGTCTTAGGAGACACACACGAACTGTTCTCAATCTCCTGAATTCAAAATTAATCGAGAAACGATACAAACTTATGATTACAACATTTGGGAGACTGCTTTACTGACTGACAAATCCAATGAGCTGCTTCATGTACGTACACACTTTCTTTCAAATCACAAATGCAGTTTTGGCGTTAACTTTGTCATGTTCAAGTCCTTTTCTGCGTGATTGCAGGTGGAATTCTTTTTCAAGTCCTGTATATTATTGTTTTAAGAAAACGCTGGTGGTGATTGCAGAGCAAAACGACTTATTTCTGATTGATCATTTTTCATTCTGGTTTCTTCATTGAGTAACACTGCTGCCTACTGCTAAATTTCCAAATCTTTGCAGTTTGCAGGTCACTTTACCAAATCCCAGGTAGTTCGAAAGACATTGAACCTTGGTGATAAATTATTGATTACTTTTTACTTGGCAATATTTCCATCAGAATCGAGTTTCAAACTTTATGCTTCCACTGTTGTCTATATTATAATACCTCTCGAACGTAAATCGACAAAATGGACGACACTATATTGTCCACTTGACCGAGCACAAAAACTCAAAAATCTGGACTCATAACCTGTGTAACTTTGAAAAGATACCACGATGAAATATGTATAATACTTCATTGACGTGTTCAAACGCAGCGGCGGAACTACGGGGGTGCCTAGGAGGTAGGGATTCATCAAGCCAAGTAGCTTGACTATTTTCTTAGATACTTGACTTGACTTGAAAACTCAAGCATTTCAAAAATTTTTACTTGACTTGACTTGATTTACAGTCAGAACTACTTGACTTGACTTGACTTGACTTGACTTGAAATCAAGCTACTTGATACTTGATAACGTGAAATGTACACAGGAGATTCACTGAGCTTACAGCAAGCAGGCACTTGTGGAAACATCTATACCGACCTCTTCAACTTCGAATTAAGATTTGATGAATTCAAATTAAGAAAAATTAATTTCAAATTGAAATAATCAGAATCAAATTATATTATACCTACATAGGTACGGTACATACTTACATATTCCCACAATACAAACAATTTAATATTATGTAGACGAAATATAACTATTTGGAGGATTTTTTTATCAGGATTAAGAATAATTAGTAAGTCAATTCATTTATAAATTTGCATCAACAACTGCGCAAAAAATGAGGCACACATTATAAGGTTTATTCCAGAATCTTTGAACTAAGTACACATTCGAATAAGTGAATAAGTATAATGTATCATCACATATCAAATTCGTTTTCGTGGTACTTAAATATTTTTCCACTTTTTATCTAAAGTGTACATAATAATAATAATTCTTATGATTATTCTAATAATTAAGCAATAATTATTATTATGACTGACTGACCAAAGCATCTTATTATTTCTGCCAGATAATATTAATTTCGATTTTTTCAAGTATCAAGATATAGGAATCAGTTTGATTCTGCTTAGTTTCAATTTGATAGCTTTCCATGGTCGAAGTCAACGCCCGGTAGAAAAATGACAAGCTGCAAGCTCTGCTACATTTAAATCCTAGCTGTATAGCTGGTAGGGCATTAAACCGAAAACTTGAGACATTTATGCAGCTTGGCAATGTTGATTCCGATCGATGCGGTGATATGCGTCATTCCTGCCAATGTCACTACTGTCAACTGTCAGGATTGTCAGGAACGTAGCTTAAGAAGCTTACCTGCCGGCCTGCCGCGAAAACAACAATAATAATTTACTGCATTCATTTTTGTTTTTTTGTATTATTACATCATTTCGTTTTGTTGTTTAATTATTTATTATTTAACAAAGTATGTCCGTTTGTTTTTTTATATTTTGCTTTTTTTTTGTACTCAGATTTTTATTCTTTTTACGTTTGGGCAGTTCAGATTATTGTAATGAAATGTACACTTTTTGAAATCAAACTCAAGTAGCTTGAATATTTTGGGCTTGATCGTCAAGCTACTTGATGTCTAACTACTTGACTTGACTTGAATTCCAAAAACAGATACTTGACTTGAGATTGACTTGATTTCAAGTCAAGTCAAGTCAAGTAGCTTGAAAATCAAGTCAAGCCGTGAATCACTACTAGGAGGGCGGGGAACCACCCATAAATCTCCAGGATTTTTTCCCAAAGCTATTGACGATATCGTAAAAGAAAATCAAGTTTATCAAAAGAAAACAGAGCCCAATCCTTTCGCCATAGAACACAATAGACAATAGTCCAGATAACTGAAACATTTCTTCTCTACTCTTTAGGATTTTGGGTTGTTCCAACCACCCACAAAAACCGTTTCAGAACGGTTTTCTCCAGTCAGTCAATTTTTTTGAGTCCACTCTATACTAGATTCTATAGATCTATTTCTTTTATTGACAGACTGGTGCTGACAACACATTTTTCTAAAGTTAGTTATGTTTCTTGATTTACCATAATATGCATGATAATGTTTAAAACAATCAGATTGACCTTGACGGACTATAGGGCAGCTCTACATTTCTCCCCTAGACTGGTTTAATTGTTTTTCTTTTTTTTTATGAAATAATCAACAAAAATATTTCTTATTTATTTGTTGATATCTTGTGAATAATTTTGGACTATTTCGACATCTAAAAAAATTTTCTCTCCCTATCATAACTGTCTAGTTTCGCAACGATAATTTGCTTATAACGACTAAAAATGAACTGAAAAACTTCCAACGCGTTTAAAGAAAAACATACTTATTTGCCAAAACTGGTTCTTTCGAAAATGAAAATAAATTGTCGAATATCTGTCTCTTTGAACAGCTATTTCAATCAATGGTTATTGTGCTTTCAACAGGAATGTTATCCGTTTGGCAACGTTGCTTTGCGTCAAATGTCACTGAGGGAATCGATCATTCTGTTTTAATATAATCATTAAAATAATTCTGCAACTACTCGCTCTTCTCTCTGTTCTACCATCCGTAAGGGCACGTTAATGGCTAAAAAATTACCGTCAAATACAAAAACATCATACTATGAGAGCATCACTGTATCCGATCTCAACCTTGCACAAGGACGTTGAATAAAATTATTTTCCACATCATTTGCACGATACGGCAAAAATGAAAAAAACTTGTTACTCCTAATGATGATGATGGCGCATGAATTCTTCAGCGGGATAAATTTAATGGTGATTCATTCGGTTTCTTATTTCTTGAACAAACGTGCTCACTGGTTAATTACAAATCCATAACAAAGTTAATCTATAAATAATTATCCTATTGTGTGGTTTTTATTATGCCGTCTATCGTAGCTCATTTCTTGGTATTTTTAGCAAGAGATGATTCAAGTGGGAACGGAATTTTTCAACTTCCGATCTGAAGATCCTGTTGGGATGGTCATTGATAAAAATAACTACCGTCCCTATGATAACGAACATCTGACAAGACAAGCTGCCCCCCTTCATGGTTGGATTATTTTGTTGTCAAAATGCTTGCACAAATTGAAAACACCTAGCACAACCTAGCACACAAGTTTTTAGAGCTAGCACACCAACAGTTCAGAGTCAAAATACAGTTGAAATTGGGGGAGGCCAGGTCAACACTAGCTTCCTCTGTTTGTTTTTTTTTGCCAAAACAACTGTACAGAACACCTAGCACAAACCTAGCACACCAGTTTTTAGCGATAGCACAACAACACATACAAGAGTACCAACTCAACTTGTACTCTACACTGTGGACCAAATTGAGTTATAGAGCATAATTTGATCCTTGATAACTTTTTTGTTTGTTTATGAATTTTGATGATTTTTGGATACTGGATATGATATTGGTAAATATATGTTTTGTGGATATTCCTCCAAAACTGAGAAGGGCTAGCGTTGACCTGCCCCCCTCTTCTCCAACTGCATTTTGACTCTAGACTGACTAGACTAGCTCAAAAAACGTGTGTGCTTGGGCTAGCATGTTGACAAAAAAATCCAACCGGAGGGTGCCAGCTCAACGGATCTCAAGACAAGAATGTGTTGAACCCAGGGATCAGTCTGATCTGAACCAATCTATAGACAACTTATTCCTGTTATTTGACAGCCATTTGAATGAAACACTGCATGTGTTTAATTGTTTCACATCATGAGGAAATGTTGAACCTAACCTCGAGATAAAATGATTTTTCTCATCAAAACTCGATTGAAAACAACAGTTAACCCACTCACGTATGGCCCATATCCGGACCGTTTCAAATTAGAAAGCAATTATTAGGCAAAGAGTGGCCATCGACAATAATAATTAAAAAATGCCTCAGCAAAATGAAAAATCTCCACCAAGTAGGTCATTATTATGATTTGACTGAACGGTAAAACGGGCTAGTTCTTATTGATCACTTGAAGTCGAAAATATCCGGAAAAAATCAAAAATCAATCAGCCATTCTGTATGATTTATATTCAAATAGCCCATTAAACACGTTCACGGAAGAAAATTACTTTTCTCGATTGGCTTCTGCTTAACTCCGGACTCCGTATCGCATATAAATACGTGTGGGGGGACCACTGGGGGCTATAATTTGCTACGGTGGGGGGGCAATTTTGTTACATTTCCTTGATTGAATACATTCCTCGCAAAATTAAAAATTTTATGGCGGAAAAACGATAAATGCTCCTTGAGGTTATATACACGGGGAAGTCACTAGTAGATAAGCGCCATCTACAGGAGTGAAATCTATTTTATCAACACCATCTTATCAACATTCAGAAGAGAGCAAATGATAATGACCCAAAAAAAAGTAGAATCTGCTTCAACAAGTAACGTTGGAATATAGTAAAAATAACCGCATATTTTTTTTATACCAATGACAAGCAACCTTGGAACAAGACCCACCATTAATACCCCAACCATCCACATCAAATGGCAGCACCAGTCAACAACCGATCAATCACTGCATTGCAGGATCATTCTCCGTGACGTCGTTTCATGACGTCACAGCGTCGCTTCTTCAGCATCCCCACCACGAGTCGGTATTTAAAGTGGCGGCTCTTCGCAGCGTCCAGGAGTTCATTCTTTGGTCGTACCTCGTCGAACTTGTCACGGGGTTTTTCAGGAACCCCCATAAAAGATTTTCACTTCGGAAGTATTAAATTGATTCGGTCGCGAGTGCAATTATTGTGACTATTATTGCTTGTGGATTTTTCTTTTTTTTTTTGGTTTTTTGAGCACGCGTTAGTTTGAGGTAAGAGAGTGATTATAGATTTTGGTTGTGGAGAGTGTTTTCTTTTTGGAAAAGTGTTTTAAAATATCTTTTTTACCTATTTTTGATTTTTTTGAAAGTTGTCAGAAATTTCTATAAAAATGTATGCCTGATTTCCGTAATAATGGGTGACTCAAGATATAGATAGCATAGATACTTTGATACTTTTTTTAAAAGTACCTCTCTATAGATATTGAAAAATTCAAAATATAGTTTTTAATGAATTTTATCAAGAAAAAAAAATTATTGAATTTGTTTTGGTATTTTCTCTAACATACATTACAGAGTCCCTTGGAAAAATTGTGTTTACATAATGATTTTTTTTTTTCATTTTACATGCTACATTTTTCTAATTTTCTAGAAACCTGGGAAAATGAGAAAATAATAATGACAAAATGTTTCGAATGATTTATAGTTGCATAAACCTAAGAACGTATTTTCATAATATTTGTTATTTTCTGGTAAATTCGGTAGTTATATTATATTATTATTATATGAGACATTTACAAAAAAATTGACCAACAATAATAATAATTATTTGTTGTTCAGATACAGACTTAACACAAAAATGGCAACAATGCCAACAATTCACGTATAACAATCTCCACTACATTGTAAGTCCATTGTCCACAAAAATAAAAATTTACTTAAAGTCAAATACACTTACGAGTGACCTTTTGGTGCAGCTGTTTGTGTGATTTTTGCGTCTGGCGCATACATTGTGTAGCTTGTGCAAATATTTGTGCATATTCATTGCACAAAACGCAACCCTGAAAAACGACAAAACGTACAATACATCATGCAGTGGCGCTCAACAAAATTCCCTGAAATAATACACTAACTTGTCAAAGTACGCCATTCATTCATAATTCTGGTTCTTTTATGGCGTCTTTAACCTTTCCCGCGTCTTGGGTGTTAAATGCGTTTGCTTTTTGGATTCACACTCTCTCGCACTTGAGTTCATTCAGTATATAAACGCGCTGTTGCCAAAATTTATTATTCGGAACGCATTTTTTCAACAACTAGTTCATGGCCCATTTTGGAAAATGCCTTTATTAAACGTCTGCTTTTGTATGCATATCCGTGCGTCTAATGAACGTGTAAATTAGTTTTTACAGGGTCAATTTGGTGTTGTTTATTCAGTGGATGAAATACTGATGACTTATTAAAATTTGCAATTCTGATTAAACAATAAGTTCTGTGATTTTTGACCCTCTTCTCCCACACAAACTACATCATAAATCCCCAAAAACAGTAATTTCGCTCAAAATTCCACAACATTTAAATAAATATTACCAGGGACTTATACGGTAGACGAAACAACTAACCTGTTCAACATCTGCTGTTTTTAACAATTCCGAATTTTTGAATAAATTTTCAACAAGTAGGTAATCAGGTTTGGTCAAAAATCAATTCGCGGTGATTTGTAAAGTGGGTGAGGATGGGTCAGCGACTTTGACCAAAATAGATTTCAGACACGACATTATAAGTTTAATGTAAATAGCACTACATTGACGATTGTGAGTTCAATTCATTGAACATATCCACGCCATTAAAAAATCCTTTCATCCCACAAGAGCAGGTTCTTGTTGACACCTCTTATTTGACCAAAGAGCGTTCCCACGCCGGACACCGAGAGGAGATCTAAGAAAATATTGAGCTCCGCATTATTATTCAAACACACAAACATATACAAGCTTTTCCGAAACGGGCTTTTTCTTATTGATAAATCAAATAAAAAACTATGGGAAAAAATAAAATCAATGTGGCGCCCGACAAGGGCCGTACGGAGCATTTCCTAGAATGGGCTTTTTTCCGTAATTCCAGTACTGAGTATTGGTAGTACTGAGCGGAATTTGATGTAGACGCGTGAGAATGTGAATGATTTCCGTTCGTGGTGCTCACGAGTTGCTATGACTGACATCTCTCGCACTTAAGCATGCATACTTAAGTGATTTGTGGAGAGCACGAGAACTTTGCTTGTTTTGCTACTTATGGCATATATGGTTTTAACAAGAGGTTTTGGAGTATTTCAAAAATGCTGATGTCGAGTGGACTGGCATCATTGATCCACATGCAGGCATTCAAAATTCGGTTTGAAAATGGGTACCTGACAAGATAAGAGGCCATTTATTTGCCTCTCATAAAGCCATAAACCTACTTAAAATAGAACAGAAGTCTCTTTGACACATTTTGTCGTTAGCGGAAAAGGAGGGTGTTTATCGCCACCCTCGGAGGTGGTAAAAGTAGAGCCATGTGGTGGTTTTATGTTGACGGGGATTTAATAATTTCACTTTTGGTGTCGATTCAGTTGATTAGTTCTGACAGAACTTACCATCGTTTAAACATCAACAATCTAATTCAATGGCAATACAATGCTAATCATTTCACCAAAACCGGTTCCATTATTCCACATTCGTCCAAAAAATTCGAAATTTATTTCCCATAAAAGTCCAGTAACCGAGATTTTTGTCCGGAAAAAAAGAATGTCAGCAGGCCAAATTTGGTATGCAAGAGATGTGTGTTTTTTTTGGGTGATTTCGATGCACGCAACGTGTCGTCCATGATTGAATTTAAAATGCTAAATTGCCATTTGATCTACTGACTGGGTATAACGGCTTGTAGTGTTTTATTTGCATAGAGTAATGAAATCTTGTTCTTATAGGCGCGCCTCCTCTAATTATTTGTCACTAAATGTGAACGAGCGTACAAACTCGAACCAACAATCACAAAAGCCTGATTGTTGACGGTTCCCCGTTATGACAGTTTGGTTTAATTTGAAGCTTCCAATAAATTATTATATTCAGATTATAAATCCCCATTCATCATGCATCTCATAAAACTAGCCTCTATGAATAAATAGAAGGTGAGCCAGATTTATTGGCTAATCGATTAAAAGTGCCCCGATTAATTACTAATAGATGCATCTCGCGCCTCTCGACGAAAATTATTACCTCATATTAATGTGGGGGCACGTAACTCATGCATTTTATATCAGACTAGAATTATTGACCCAAATTGAAATTTCAATTATTCAGGAAGTCGTAATTTTGATGAGTTTTTTGAATTTGAATTGGGCCATCTGGTATTGAATTGAGTTAACATTACAATAAAGCGAATTCAAAAAGGCAGAAAAAAACTGCAAGATTGGCCAAACTATAATGATGAGATTACTAGATTATTCCAAATCCGGCTCCAAGTCGGCATTATTTCGTCACTTTGCTGACATTTTAATGTGCGGAATTTGGATATAAAAAATTGCCATTCCGTTAATCTCACATCTACAATAAAATTCATCTTCGCAACAAGCGCACAAGAGTAATGACGGGCCGCTTTATTAGAAAAATGAAAATCCACTGAGCTATATATTTACACGAACAGCCATTTTGTGCTCCGCTCCAACCTCCAACCTGTTCATTAAAACAGAGCTTCGTGATTTCATGATGAGAAATTCCCGTGTCAATGACATGATTGGTGTTTATAAAGGTAAGGGCACACGTAAAAACCCCATTGCAAGTGATCTCTAAAAACGCCACGCAGAAATGACTTAACAATTTGTTAGAAGCGTTTTATTGGCAAAAAGACTATTGGATGTTTTTGTTTCAGAGGAATTCAAATTTTGCACGGTGTAGCGGCCACAGAACCGCTGCATTGTTTTGCGAAGAATAAGAAATAGTCTTTTCATGTTCATAACATGCCGCGAAAACCGACCATATCTTAATATAATATTTGTATATTTAATTATTTTGTAATTATACACAAATCACACCTCATATTTGACTTCTTTTTCAATCTGTATACAAAACACTTACCACAATACACATTCTTATCAACTATAGATATACATACATTAACAGAAATTTCAATCATGACATTGATGACAGATAACAGTGTTGCCAATAAACTGGAGTCACTAAATGATAATGAAATTTTGAAAAAATCCATTATAAAACATTTATCCAAGTTTTCATCGTCAATGACAATAATGAAAATCAATCTACCACAAATCGTTAATTGAAAAAAAAATAGTCATGTTATTGGTTCAGTTATTCAACAATCCGCAGAAGTCTTGCGAATCCCACAAAAGGTGATAAAAAGCGAAGAAAACGGTAAGACGGGATTTTCAACTTTGTTGTTTCGTCTCTCTTCACTGTGTGTGTGTGCGACTTGAGACCAGATCGGGCGAATTTATTTTATTAGGCAAATGTTCTAACGGGACAAGACTACTTGATGAATCGGATCGCGAATAAATCGCAGATTTTTGCCAGAATTGATGCGGCTTTATGTAATGGATCGTCGTGAGAAGTGGGTCAGATACGGATGCATATTAGCTGTCAATATCTACATATTATTATGTACGATTAAGATACTTATTTACTTTAGTGCTTTTGAGAAAGCTTTTTAAGTGCTTCATTAAGACAGTTGTAGATCACTACATTTTTGACTATTGCACTTTCATCGTCTTGATTTTTTGTGTAATCAAACAAAATCGAAAAGCCTGAAATTTTGGTAAATTCACATGAGCAAATGTATGTAGCTCTTTCTTCAATTTCACAATAATTTAATTCATGTTTCTCTATAAAGATCATGATCATGACTATGCAAAAATAAGTTAATCCGACACAATGGCAATAACAGAGAGTCTCTGACAATAATAATCCGAAGCATCACGTTTGCTTCTTCAGTCGCCCATCTGCAAACCCTTAACAATAGGCACACGCCACTTAATCCCATAAGGGCCACGTTACGACAGCTGCGATTTGAGCACATTCGCTTCCTTCTTCCTCATCTACCAAAAAAAAACATCCTTGTCACAAATGAGGCAATCTTTGTTCTTCATGTAGATTCTTCTTCAATTTCAAGGTCGCAATTGATGGATTAATATAGGAAGTGATGTTGATGACGGTCTGATGATGACTTTGTTTATTCTATACAGCTTTTGATGATCCGACACGGGCTTGACAAGTGAAGGTAATAAATTCTCAAAAATCTTCGCTATTAAAATTGCAGCTAACTGTGGTTTAATGGGCATATCAATAAGCGAAGCGCCAAATAAGGATTGGATGTGTAAAATTCCTCTGATAAAATCCCATTAGTTTTGATAGGAATATCTTCTAACAAGTTCTAACTGTAATATAAAGTTTGCATAAAGAGACCAGTTGTATCAAGGTAGGTACTTTCTCATTTTGATGAATCACTAATTCAATGAATTGGTCAAATTTAGCATTTGGCCTCCTAGAATATGTCGGCTGGTATTTCCATTATGTAATTTTTTTTGGCTTGAGTCACTAGGTTTAATTTTAATGATGTTAGATGCTCAATAAGATTTTATTGATCCTGATCATCGCTATTTTTATTAGACGTTTCGAAATTGATGAGAGTTTATTATGGATAGTGTCTTAAAAGCCCCTCATTCATATACGAGCCCGGACCCGCATTGTCTTTTATTGTTTATTACTCCGTACGTTCATCCTACTTTTACTTTTGCGAACCTCCCGTCCATCAACTTCCACAAGCTGTTCCCGCTATACTCAATTGGTTTTGTGAATAGTAATATAAAAAAATAGTTAAAAAAAATGTTCTCTCTTAACATTCCTCTATAATAAGACAAAATAAATACAAGTTACAGGAGGCAAAAAAATTAATCTATCTGAGAATGACTCGTTTATATGTTTCTCATCACCTCGTCAAACTGTTTCCCAATCCATCCCTGGCATTATCGCTATCAGGGCCGGTCTCTAATTTGTCTAATCCAATCAAAAACAAATTGCTCTGAAAGAGGATCCGGTCAATGTCTTCGAAGTTATTAATTCCAATGCTCAGCTTATTAGACGTAATGATAGGATGGGATTTTGTAATTTGTCGATTCGTGAGCCGATTGACTAATTTTTAAAAATGAAAATATAAATGAAAAGATAACTGGTCAATTTTTTCACATTGTCGCGCCCGAATTAGAGCACATCCTTGATTTGATAACGGTACAAATAATGGGGCTTGACGAATTTTCAAATTTTTGTTTTGGCTTGATAAAAACGCGCTGCATTTACCGGTTACGCTATGCTCGATTCAACACCGTAAAAATTCACGTTTTTCTGCTTCGATTCAGAAGAATGAATAATGTTTATGGGTTTCGTAGACAAATTAAATAGTTTTTCATACATCTTCGCAGGGATATCAATCGAATAGTATATAATTCTAAAATATCGAAAAAAATGATAATTTTTCTCTAAATTACTGTCGCAATGGGTAGAGCGTATCACTATAAAAACATCCCCACCCTTTCATCGTCGCTCGTCGCTCCACGAGAGAGTCAGCCAATTGAGCCAATGCTCCGAACTATTATTGACATTGACATAAAATGGAACATGCGCGCTCTATTATTTTGTCATTGGTGAGCGCTTTTGAGGTGATCGAACTAATAACGTCTATATTATAAACAATGAAAAATTTGTTTATTTTCTAAAATAATCAGGATAGATCTCGAGAATAAAAAACAAATGAAAACAAAACGATAAGACGTTTTGATCAATGAATAATAATTGCTCATTTTTGCAATTGAGTTTCGGAGTGTATAAAGCTCAATTTGCCGTTACTAGGCGTGAATGCATACATCCTTGATCATTATTGCAATGATATCTGATCAGATGTTTCGTAATAACATGTAAAATATGATAACGGTGAACGAATACATCCTTTTCGATTGCAAGAAAATTACGATTGAACGTTTCCTGCAACGAATCCTACTCTCCCCTGTCCCCCAGCTTAATTTCCAGCATTTTATGCAAGTGGAAACCCCGATTTTTCGCATTATTTCAAGTATAAACCGAAGCCGAAGCGCAGAATTGGATGTGAACGAACTGGCGACGAGTAACCGCATAATTCAGACCGGTAAGAAGTTATAATTTAGCGTGGCTCGTTGCGGCCAGGCCGAGGGAATCTTCAGGGAAAATCTGCACAGAATAAGTCGGTTTAAATTGTGCGAACTGCGGCCCGTATAGATGCGTTTAATACACCAACTTAATGGTTTTCAAACGGGATTTTTGATTATGAGAATGGAGATGATTATGGTGGACACTTTGAACATTTTTCTTTTGTCATGTTTAATGAGCTACAAGGATGAAATATTCAGAGATTTTTCCCTTGTTATTTTCGCCTTTTATGACTGAACTAATGCTCTTACTTGAGTTTCTAGAAAGGTGAATATTCAACAAAGTTTATAACATCTATACTACAAGAAAAATCCGGGAATAAAAGATTCTATAGTGATTTTGATCCTGAGAGCGACGTCACAATGTCTGTACAACCTACATCACAACGCCCCATCATCCCCCAACATTAAATTGTCCAGATATATTAATTCTGCATACAAGTTATGCAATCGAGTGTCAGAGACCCGAGACCTGAATCAGAATGTCAATGTCACGGTCAGAAGAATAAATGATTACGGATTAGTGAAAGCGCCGTGTAATTATTCCGTTGAACAGAGCCGGAATGGAAAATTTTAAGGAAAAACTGGCTTCCGCTAGATGCATATCTCCCATGCAAAACTGGTGAAAGGGTAGATTATGTGATACATTTCTATGTACTAATACGTCCCACAAAACAGCCTGAGACACTGTCTATAAATTGTTCCCCAATACCTCTCTGTCCCGTATCAAGATCACAGCCGAATGAAAAAGTAGTCGGAAGAAGAAGGTGTGTGAGAACCTGAAGAAGTTGCATAATTGTCAAGGAGAGAACCCACAATGCCTTGATTATCTTTAAATAGTGCATTGTATCAGCTTCAGGTTGAGAACCTGTGAAAATGACACTGTAAACAAGTTGATTAATTTTTGGTTATTGTAGTGACTGAAGAGCAAATTCGTGTTTAAAAAAGATAATAAAAAATAAAATTTGAATCCACATCCACAAGCTAATGAACATCAAATGGTGCATGCCTAGACAATTTGGCGACTGTTATGTTGTAATACATGTCGTGAGTCTTTATATTTTTGGGTGACGCCACTGAATTTGAATATGCAACAGACAGACCTTGAACGAGCTAACATTGATAAAAATACCGTAGCAGGAAGAAGCGAATTTTGAAGATCAATCGTAAATTTCTTGCCAGGTAGAGATTTTGGGGACTATATGAGTCACCAATCATTCTTTTGTGTTGAAAAGTGATTCATGCACAAGGCTTGGGGCATGCGAGGAGGCCGAGGGGCACAAGATTCACCATAAACTCCTAACCAATTGTTTCTCATACATATATATATCCTCAATTAACGTATATTACATACCCAATTGCGCATAACTCTCGACTTAAACAAAAACGGTTACATTCCTGAGTGATCAGTAGTTGACATCGAATCCACTAATTAGACGTGTACAAGAAACCCAATCAAAATTCATAAATGCATTTCCAATAATTAGCCAGTCAATATAACCCAATTTGGAGTTGATTGACAAAAACCTTATTTGTCCGCTAATTAGAGCAATGGCCAGACAAGCCGTTATCAAACTTTTTGATACGTGTTATAAAATGTTTATTACACGTTCATTAATATTATGTTGTTTGTTACAGGACGCGCCATGAAGGCGTGGACTCAATTTATGGAGCCGGGTCCGGCGTTGGCAACACTCTGTATAACACTCATCCTTATTTCACAAGCACATGCTGGTAAGTACGACTGGCCTGGCAACAGTTGCAAAACATAAATAATGCATGCATTGATTGATTCTTGCGAATCAAAGCGATTCTTTTCAATGAAACAATCATCGCTTGTATTTTCTTATTGACATTCAATATAGCGTCGGAGAGTGGAATGTTTGAGTGATTTGCAAATATTTTTCAAATTTAGAGTATGTGTATAGAGAGAGGTCGTGAAATGCATAACATGTTATCGGCAGGTAAAACAGATAACTGTAAATGCCGGTAACATAATCACGATCCTCGTGCCGGCGTGTTTTAAATGTCTAGGGCCGATTTGGCTGTGCAATGTCTCTTATTGGGCTCAATCACGTAGTCAGGGAGATATTTCAATGCGGAAATCACAGAACAAATAATATCTTCTCCAGTTTTCACATTTGGCACTTTCGAAATCTGATGTAAATTTGACATACATCCAAAATAAGCAATTCATCTTAGCTCAATTTGGCCCAACAAACATTATGTCGACAATTTTTCTAAGTATTCAAAGCCATATATAGATACTGAACCCACGCCCGACTAATTTCAATTTCAAATTCGTCTAACGGCTGTTGAAAACCTTGCAAAATGCCTCGATTTTTGGATTTTTGCTCTCCAACGCATCGCCCTAGATGGAATTGAATCATTCTATACATAAAAAATTTATGTAATTCGAAGAGGATGAAACTGGCCCATTCGCCATCTCAGAACTTTAACTTGAAATGGCAGACAAGGGCACGTGAATACTCATTCTCCACTGATTTATTCCCCAACTAATTCCGGTACGTGTCAAAGAAACAAATGGTACCGCCTGGGTTCTCTATGACACCTCATCCATCACGCGCATACCACGACGCGACGTTACTTATCTTCTTCTCTTAATTTAATCGTGTACTTATGCTAGAGGAAATTGTGTGGCCCAAAACGTCTCCCATGCAATCATTATATCGTATCTCTGATATTATGTAAATCAACCGGTATTAAAAATGACCATTGTGCACACTGCGAAAAAAATAAAAGAAAAAACTGTAGCGTGAGTGTGGTCCGCGTTTGGCGGCGTGGGATTGCAGAGGTCAAAGGAACCCATTGGGCATTGGCGGGGTGGTTCCAGATATTGTGACCCTTGGTCAACAATGTGCCACATACCAGATGGTACTCGAACGTACCGTTTCTGTATTTATTTACCAATTGAGTTAATGTTGACATAACTGTACAATCGATTTGTCATTCAGTTTTTCTGTTTTCATACCTTTAACTTTAGGCCCGACAAATTGATTTATGCCTCAACGATAGACGTGCAAATTGTCGCCTGTTAAGATGTTTGGGAGATTTATTTTGAATATCTTTTTTAATATGTATCCATTTCTATTTCATTTAAACCCACGTCACGTCTGTTCTGGCCAATGTCCATTCTAAGAAGAATTCGCACATTAAACGACCAAACATTCTCTTACAACGAGCGTCATTAAACTTATCGCTGTCTAATTAGTTTTGTTAATTGGGCTTGTTTGTGTTGAATTTTAATTTGGATGACAAACAGGATGATAATAATTTTGTGTCTTTTATTAAAGTCTACGAAAGTTCCTAGTTCCAAATTTTTTTGTGAATTCATAATTTGCTTCACTGGACCATACAATACATGCTGTCCGCAAAGACACTGTTCGTATAGATGACATCATCGAGAGTACCTTCATTTTGCTTTTTAACTAGAAACACTGTATAGACTGGCCGACTGAGAAAAGATTAATAAAAAGTTGACACAATTTTTAAACAAAAAAACTCAATAGAACCCCATAAGGAAACAAACGGACATCACTGTACATAAAACAGTATTTGCTCAAACGAATGGCCTGTGGTCCGTGCACTAAGATAAACATTCGACTCTCTCATCGCTCTTCCACGTCTCTCCGCCGTTTACCGTTGGCTGCGCTTTTATGGCATATTTAATGTTGGCTAAACACATACGCTTATGGCCTTTTAATGGCCGGCTCTTCTTTACCGACTTTGCCGCTCCTATAGGCCAATCGATACTTTATTTACGATTTTCTTTTGTTACAGCACCACCCGCCACGCCAGAAGATGGAGCTACCACAGAAATTGTATACTATCCAGGTAAGAGTCTTGACAACATTAGACAAGCTGAATCTCACCATGTCACTTCATCTTGCAGTTGCAGACGCAACCGGCTGCTACTACAACTTCCAACACTACGACGAAGGCGACCGCATCATTACCAACGAACCCTGTCTGAATTGTACCTGCCACAACCGCATGCTCATGTGCTATCTACGTGTATGTCCCTTCACCAAAGCCATTGGTGCCAACTGCAAAGTAGAAAAACGGCCAGACCAGTGCTGTCCCGTCATAACCTGCCCTGAAGTCCCTGTTCAGTTGGTCACATCTACAGTACCATCGACCGCGCTAGGTCATCTGAACGAATACGGCTGTTCTATTGACGGACTGTTCTACTCAGATGGTGCACGAGTACCATCAAACCCAGAGAACCCCTGCGAGCTGTGCTACTGTATCAGAAACAAAACCGCTTGCGTGATGCAAGAATGTACCTTGAACGTTGAAGGCTGTAGGCCAGTGTTTTTAGAGGGCGTATGTTGCCCTGTTCGTTATAACTGCGAACATCCTGAGCTGGAAGGTCCGCAAACACCTCTTATTACTTCAACCACCACGACAACTACAGAAGCTCCAACAACTACAGTGCAACCCACGTATGAATGCCAATACGAAGGAGCGATTTATAATGATGGTGAAATTGTCAAACAAGATGTGCCGTGCGAAAAGTGTTATTGTTTACGTGGCGAAATGGTATGCGCAGTGCAAGAATGCGGTCCCACTCCCCTGGACAAGGTCAACTGTACTGCTCTCCCAGTGCGCCAAGGACATTGTTGCCCTGATGAGTACGATTGTGCTGGAGTTATCGAAGAGGAACTCACCACCTTATCATCGGTGTCTTATGAAATAGAACCAACCACCTTACCTACTGTCTTTGAAAAGGAACCAGAAAAAGTAACACAGGTGGGTGTAGATTACACTACCGAAAAGGAGCCTGTTACTGTGGTAACACCACAACCGACAGAGTCATTTACATCGCGTATCACTGAAGCCATCACGGAAGCCATCACTTCCATGCTTGGCGGTGAGTCGGATAAAGCAGGAGTCACTCCTGCTATCTCCGACAAGGAACAGCCTGAAGAAGGGGCTACTCCTTCAATACCAACTGAAGAAATTACCACTGAATCTGAAGAGATCGTCATCGTCACTGAGATCCCCACAAAAAAAACCGAGCTACCTGAGGCAATGGACCATATATCTGAAACGGCAATTCCCACAGAAGCTCCCAAGGACATTGAAACTGTTAAACCCATGGAAGAAGAGCCTGGAACAACTATCAAAACAGAAATCCGTTTATCTGAAACTGAAAGTCCTACGGAGGCTAAAGTGCCCTCAGCTGAAACTGCTACTCCTGAAGTTGCAACTGAAACTGAGAAAGCATCCGTTGAACCTGAAGCTACTCCTAGTGCAATCGCGCCTGAAGTATCTCCCGCTACAACTGAACCACCAATTGAAGAAACGTCTAGTCATACAGAACCAAGTGTCGAAACCGAGTCGCCTGTCGCTGTTACTGAGTCTGAAGCTACTGTCAGTCCTGTTGAGATTGAAACTGAGAAAGGTACTGCTGAAGTCGAAGCTGAAACAATCAAACCCATCGAACCTGAAGTCTCTACTTCCACTGCGGAACAACCCATGTTACAGGAATCTGGGGAACCCTCCGAAAAAGTTACTGATGAACCAATTCCTGCTACTATTGAACCTGAAGCTTCATCTAAGCCCGTTATATCTGAAGCACCTGTTGAGTCCGAAGTCACTACTTTTGTTGAGTCTGAAACTGCTTCTCCTACTGAAAAAGCAGTTCCAAGCTCTACTGCAGTTGTTGAAACAGAAACATCCAATCCTGAGGCTGAGAAAGCAACCAGTGAGACAGAAGTACCAGAGACAGTCACCTCAGTTGAAAAATCTTCCACTGAATCTGAAGCTCCAGCAACAGCATTGCCCGAGGCTGAGTCTGAAGCACCCGAAACTGCGACTGAAGTTGAACAACCTTCATCTGAACATCCAGAAACTGTCACATCTTCCACCGAAGCCGAGAAATCTTCTGTTGAAACTGACAAACCAGAAACGACTGCGCCAGAAACAGCAACTCCTGAACCTGAAAAACCTGTCGTTGAATCAGAATCACCAGAAACTGCCACTTCTGTTGAAACTGAGATACCAGTCACTGAATCAGAAATACCAACAACACATCCTACAGTTGTGGAAGCAGAAATTCCCGGAACAACTGAAGAACCTATCAAACTCAAGACACCTACAAGTGAAAGCACTGAAGTCACACCTCAAGTACCATCGGCTACTGAACTATTTCCTGAGATACCTAGCGAGTCCGAGGCTACACCTCAAGTACCGTCCGCTACTGAATCAATTCCTGAGAGACCCAGTGAATCTGAGACCACGCCTGAAGTACCATCCGCTACTGAAACATTACCTGAGGTACCTAGCGAATTTGGGGTGCCTTCCGCAACTGAAACTCCTACTGAATCTGGGGCTACATCTCAAGTGCCATCCGCTACTGAAACATTTCCTGAGAAACCCAGTGAATCAGAGATTACCCCTCAAGGTCCATCTGCTACACAGCCATCTTCTGTTGAATCAGGAGCAACCGAGGAACTTACCACCACCCAACCTATTGTATGCGCTCCTGGCACTGATTGCATGGTTACCGCAGCAGGCTCTGAAATACCATCTGCAGAAGCTGAACCCACAACTTCTAGCCCAGTTGAAGTCAATGGTGCTGGTGAATCTGAAGCTACCGTCAGACCTGTCGCTTCTGAGGAAACTTCTGAGGTGGACGACAATTTAAGAACCACAGCCCAGCCAAGCGAGGCAGAGAATGAGATCGATCATGATAAGACCAAAGAAGAAGAACCAAAACCAGAAGTCACGGAGTCCACCCTCGAGATAACCGAGAAACCTATAGTACCTGAAGTATGTACGTCCGAAGCAGAGTGCGCTCCTGGTGTTGTCGCTGTTGATGTACAACCTTCCGAAGAAACCTCCACTGAAGCCATCACTGAAAGTAACAAAATTCCTGATGAACCTACCGGAGAAACCAATGAGATCCCTGAAGGTTACACAGAAAGCAGCACTGAATCTGAAAGAGAGATTCCGGGAGAAGGCAGCTGTTTGGTGGACGGAGTCACTTATAAGAACACCAGCAGTGTTCCTCCTCTCAACGTTTGTCAAATGAACTGCAAATGTATCAGCAGCATTTTACGATGTGACAATATTGAATGTACCCCACCGCCTGCAGGAATGCAGAACTGTATGCCTATTTATGAAAGCCCCGATGTCTGTTGTCCAACCTACAGCTGCACAGGCCCAGAATCAAGCTCAATGGAATCCGACAGTCATATTGCTGAGACCACTACAGCCCCTGTTGAAGGTTCCACAACTGCAGCTGAAAAAGAGACTACTATTCATGAAACTGAAGTTCCAACCGTTTCTGAGCCCGAATCTACTGTTGCTAGTGCTGCAGCTGAAGAAGAGGGTAAAACTCCAGAGACCGTCACATCTTCTGTTGTTCAACAAACTGAGAATCCAGTTAGTGAAACTGAGTCACCTTTTGTTAAAATCCAAGCTCATATCGTTCCAGACACAGAGAAACCTGTATTTTCAGAAGCACCCTCAGAACAAGAGACAGAAGCTCCTGTGGAAACCACAGAGCCTCACATTCTTCTTGATAATAGTACTGAAGCTGTAGTTGAAGAAATCACGCTGGTGACTGAAGAGCCAAAGGTGGTAACTCAAGAATCAAAACTGCCAGAAACACCAGAGATCATGACTCAAATTCCTGAGGTGACTGAGGCCGAAAAACTGCCAGAAGAACATGAGTTATCAACTAAAGCTCCTGGAGAGTCACAGGAGGTCACTGAAGAAACAGAATATCCTGAACAACCAGTAACCGAGGTAAGTGGGGAACCAGAAAAGGAACATCCAGAAGAACCTGAAACAGTGACCAAAGTTGCTGAGGAACCACAAGAAGTGACTGAGGGATCAGGACAACCAGAAGAACATGAGATAGTGACTAAAGTATCTGCAGAACCAGAAAAGGTAACTGAAGAATTGGAACACCCAGAAGAGGACACAGAGAAATCAGAGGAACCTGAAGTGGTACAGGAGGTTACTGAACCTCAAGAACTTGAAAAAGTGACTAAAGATTATGGGGTACCAGAGGGAGCAACTGAGGGATCAGGACAGCCAGATGAACCAGAAGTAGTAACTAAAGTTTCTAAGGAACCACAGGAAGTAACTGAGGGATCAGGACAGCCAGGAGAACCAGAGCTAGTAACTAAAGTTTTTGAGGAACCACAAGAAGTAACTGAGGGATCAGGACAGCCAGAAGAACCAGAGGTAGTAACTAAAGTTCCTGAGTTACCACAAAAGGTTACTGAGGGCTCAGGGCAGCCGGAGGAACCTGAGGTAGTTACTGAAGTTTCTGGGGAACCACAGGAAGTAACTGAGGGATCAGGACAGCCAGAAGAACCAGCCGAGATGATAACTAAATCTCCCGAAGAACCCCAGGGCATCACTGAAGAATCAGGACATACAGAAGAACTTGAGGTAGTAACTAGAGGCACTGAGGCAGCACAAGATGTGACTGAGATAGTTGAGGTATCAACTAAAGGATCTGAAGAACCCCAAGAGATGACTGAGGGATCAGTTTATCCAAAAGAGCCTGCTGAGAAAGCAACTAAGGTTCCGGAAACACAATCTATGACTGAGGAGTCCACATATCCAGAAGAACCAGAGGTAGTTACTGAAGAAGCTGAAGAAACTCAAGAGGTGACAGAGGGATCTGGTCATCCTCAAGAGCCTGAGATTGTAACTCAGGTCTCTGAGGAGCCAGATGCGGTAACCGAATCGGGACAACAAGTAGAACCAGAAGTAGTAACCAAAGGTGCTAAGCAACCTCAAGAAATAACCGAAGTTCCTGAAAAGCCGGAGATGACCGAAGTTGAACCAGAAGTAGTAACTGAAATAGGACAACCAACTGAAGGATCAGGATCTGAACATCCAGAAAGTATTACGGAAGGTTCAGGAAAACCTGGACATCCCGAAACAATCACAGATAAAACAGAAGAACCTGAAGAAGCGACTGCATTTGTACCTGAAACTGCGACTGAGGTTAAATTACTGGAACCAGAATCCACCGAACAACCCTCGGTGGAAGAAGAACCAACTGAGGAAGTTGTTACTAAGATCTCCGCTGAGCAACCTGTAGACGTTACTACCACTTTGCCTGCACAACCTACAGCTGAATCGTCTGAGGAAACCGGAGCACCAGAACAACCTACATCTGTGTCACCTGAGGAGATCGGAGCTGCCGAACAATCTACACAAGCTCCTGCAGAAGCCGAAAAGATTACAACTGTTGCCGCAGAAAAAGAACCAGAAATTGTGAAAGAAGGAACTGAAGCGCCTCAAGAACAACCAGAAATTGTCAAGGAGGGCACTGAGGCACCTGAAGTTGTGACAAAACAAAGTCTTCCTGAAGAACCTGAAGTTACGAAGGAAGAAGCTCCCCAACAACCTGAATTAGTGAAGGAAACTACTGAAGCGCCAGAAGAGGTTGAAGAAGGAACCCAAGCTCCTGAAGTAGTTAAAGAAGGAACCGAAACCCCAGAAGAGCCAGTTGAACATGTTACAGTAACAGCCGAAGAAGCCTTCACTAAACCAATTCAAACGGCGTCACATGTCACTGTCCAACAACCAAGCGAAACGACTGAAGAAGTAACAGAACAACCGACAACCGAAGGACAATTGCGTGTAACACAACCTGAAACGGTTGTAACGGAGGTTGCATCAAGTGAAGTACCTACTACAGCTTCACAAGAAATAGCGACTGAAGCACAAGAACCATCGTTACCACCGCGTATTGGAGAAGCATCAGAAGCTACCACCATCCTTCCAGCAACAACAAGTCAATCTCCTGTCCACATTCCCGGAGAACAAGCGCCAGAGCCATCAGAATACGACCAAGACTACGGCGGCGAAGAAGAACAACCCGCCTTTGGACCGGGCACGTGCCGCTACGGTGGAAAAGTCTACGTGTCTGCCCAGCAGATCCCCAGAGATGATCCCTGTGACTTTTGCTTTTGCTTTAGGAGTGATATCATTTGCTTGCAGCAGAGCTGTCCGCCGCCAATACCAAGGTGTCATGAAGAGCCAATCAGAGGGTTCTGTTGTCCAAGGTACGAGTGCCCGGTGGGCATGGCTACTGCAGTTAATTTGACGACTAGTACGACTACAACCACTACGACGTTGCCTCCACATTTCTTGTCGCATGTCTATAAGGGAAGGGCGCAGAGGACTGGTTGCCTGATTTCTGGTAAAGCTTACCAGGTTGGGGAGGTGATCAAGTCAACCAGTGGACCTTGCTTGCATTGCGTGTAAGTTCTTCTTTTTTGTTTTACTCATTGAAGTCGAAATCATTAAAAAATCACAGTGAGAGGTTCGATTGTCAACCATTCACAATTTCTTATCAATTTCAGGTGCGGAGGTGATGGAGAAATGCAATGTGACCCTAGACCCTGTAGTCCGGAACCAATGTTGCGACAAATGATTGCCGCCGCCGCTCTACGACGAAGAAGATGAGAGAACAATGCGAACCAGTAACTTAGTGTGACTCAATTAGCACCAATGTGTGCCAAAAAGTGATAAAAAGACGTTTTATAATAATTATTATACCCGGGGTGCCAAAATAAGTTGACCGAAGTGTGTCGTTACTTCCGCAAGAGATGTTCTAGTCAGTATCTTTTGCCAGTAAAGACACATTTTTGCCCAAGAGTTGATATGTTGGTCAGTTGTACTTCAATACACGGTGGCTCAACTAAAACCGCAGCGTTTTGAATGAGACACATTGTATAAAATTGTACAGTATACATAGAATTAGTGTTAAGCCATAAAATTGACGTCAAACGTTCAAGGACGATCCGATGTTAGTAAGTTATTTAGATGTGACGATTGTCCTTACGTTTCATTTTTTGTAAAAAAAAGTCTGAAATGGTGTTTTTTCACTTTTATATGCAAAATTCTCGTAATACGACCAACAATCATTAGTGTTGCGTATCCTAATTTACGTCTGGGTGGTTTGACCGGTAGAAATGCCTGAAGATGAGTCAATTATATAATCCGAAATGTAGTGTAAGTTTCTATGGTTTCTTTCGCTTGAACGCTCAGACTGTTTTATTGTATATTATTGGATGCTCAATATTTTAGTTTTAAGTAGAATATGTAATATTTATCAATCAATAAATTATGTCAAATTGATATTATTTTTCTCTTCTGTTTTTTTTTTCCTTTTTATCACTATAAAACTACTATATTATAAGAGCCCTTAGGTTCATCTTTCAAGAATTAATGGCATCAATACTTGATAATCATGGATTAGGAGAAAAATACTTCATGGCATGTGTAATTTTATGCCATTGACAATGAAAATTCTAGGTACCAACTCTACGGCACTATACTGTTCCATATGAGAATAATAATTATCCAATTCAATTCAAAAGCGTTTTGCGAATGCCCCTCATAAACAAAAACAAAACTTATCAAACTTATTTTGTCGAAACATCTCAAGCAAGTGAACCTGGCGCATCCACCATTAACATATCCCATTTTTAGTGTGTTGATTTTTTTTCTATAACGGTTCAATGTAATGTGGAGTGGGTTTACTAGTTTTATATACAGGGTGAGCCTGAAATGGATGAAAGAAATTGAAGCATTTTTAGGATTTTTCGACAAGTTTACTTAAAATTAAAACCAAGACAATAGACTAGACTTCATCTACTACAACTATAAAATTTTCAGGGATGAGTTGCATGAGTTTGTTATATGCTTTCAAAGTGGTTTCTTCAGTGGTTGATTCAACGGTCACTTTCACTTTGTAATCGCTAAATTATCGGAAAATTTTATAGAAATGTCTGATATATAGTACTGGACATACCTGTGAAACATTTTCGGATAAACTCCCAACTTGACATCGGGATACTCATCAACAACTTGTTGCAATTCTTTTGTAATCCGATGTTCAGGAATGGTGCAATAAAAACACTTGGTAAAATACCGGGTTTTGGCTTTGAAAAACATGGCCCCCCCTTCAGATATGGCTTTTCTCAACAATTCCGGTATTCCCGGAAACATGTAGACGTTTTCAATAGCCACAATCGGGTAGGGTAGTTTTCCTCCGGACGCAGTGTTGTAGAGAAGTCGGGATGTTTTAGGAATCTATAACTCTACATGAATAACTTGATTTCGATAGTTTGAACTTACATAGGCCAGTTTCATTCCAGCCGCCGTAGGCTCTTTACAGCCGTAGAACTTAGTACACAACTCCTTTATTTCCGGATTCAAATACAGCGGCTGGTTGAAAGCCTTAGCCACTCCTGCAACTCACTTTATAGTCCTTTTATAAGAGATTTTAATTCGTACCCTCATAAGTGACGTCATCATGGGTAGGCCCGATTCCACCGGTAGTTAAAACATAGTCAAAAGTTTTTGAAAAGAGACGGACTTCATTGGAAATGTCTGTTACATTGTCGCCTATAATGGAAATCTGGATTTTCATTTTTATTTATTGTTTGTTAAAGAATGCAAACCTTTTTCAAATCAAGGCCTAGCTGGTGGAGATGTTTTGCTATGAAGTTGGAGTTGGTGTCTGCCACTTCACCTCTTAGGATTTCATCACCTATTACTGGATTTCAGTAGAATTTATTTCATAATAACACTTTATATAGGTAGTTATTATCAAATAGAAAACAACTAGGTAGGTACTCAAATTGACATGAATCCATTTTACTGTGAATACCTATGTACAGTTCCAAAATCATCATTATTTATCAAACGAATGGATAAATAAACAATTTTACGTAATTTTTGTATTTACCTACTACTCCAGCTGAGGTCACTTTAATTGAGCATTCACACCGGGCATTTTTTGGTGGTTTATTCAAAATCCGCCTTAAGCACTTCATCGACATTATTTTTCAATTAATTCAATAAAATCATGATTTTTCATTAAATGTTTTTGTTATGAAACTTGAGGTTATGTGTTATGTCATCCAGCATTGCTCTGACATTTGACACTTCACCCCGTTCAAAACCAAAACAGACGGAGTCGTCGTCGACTCGTCGATGTAGATAAAATACACGTGATCAAATAGAGGGGAACGATTGAAAATTCACGTAAAATAGAACAGACATGTGACTAGTTCAATCGTTTAGCAGTGTCTAATCACGTGTAGTTTGTTTATTCAAGTTTTGAATGACAATAAGTGGGCGGTTTATTTTGATCACATTTTGATTCGCTGTAAGATGCCGTTCAAAACATACATAGATATATATATATTTATATATCTATAGTTCAAAATGGATCTTTCACTCGCCTTCTAGTATGTGTAATCAAGGAAATTACCTCTTTTTCCCATTCTGATGCTTCATTTATAATCTCAAATAAACATAATATACAAGATCCACTTTATTAAAGCAAATAAATTACAAAAAAAATACAGTCTATAAATTATCACTTCTTTACAATTCCTCATGTTCAACATCATTGTCTTCATCCTTGATCTCTTCCTTGTCATCCTCAATATCTTCCTCTTCTTCTACTTGTTCGTCCAGAGACACGCCCAATGTCTTCCTCATCATCACCTCAATGCTCTGCGCAAAGTCCTGCGTCTCCTGCAACATGTAACCCGACCTCAACGTTGCTGTCCTAAACAGCATCGTAGCCATGTCTTTTGCGTTAGGATCCGAAGGATCATCACTGACCCTCTTCAACAATTCCTTCATCAAAGGATGTCTTGGGTTGATTTCCAGGGTTTTTTTCTGGTTGAGGTAGTAGGATCGTTGAGGGTCATCAGCCTTTTGATGAGCGTTCGAAACAGCAAGCCTCTCCATGTTGCCGGTCCAGCCAAACATGCTAGCCACAAGGGCACAAGGGGAATCACTCAGACGTTCCGACACTGTGGCCTTTGATATGTACTCTTTAAGGACATCCTCTGTTAGCCATTTGGTGAGAGGTTCAAATGACTTTTGTAGTTGTTCGAGACGCTCCTTGCCTCCTTCAGTTTCAGTCAGACTGAAACCTTCTTTGGCAACATTCTGGAACTTTTTACCTTCAAACTCTGGTATGGCCGAGATGGCGTATTCATCTACAGCCTCAGTCAAATACAACACTTCGTAGCCCTTTTTCAGCAGTCTTTCAACGAATGGGGACTTTTGGACTTCGGCCTTACTTGCACCTGCCATGTAGAAGATCTTCTCTTGTTTGGGTTTCATACGTGTAACGTAATCGGCCAATGACGTCATCTTTTCGCTGTTGGATGAAAGGAACAATAATAACTTGGCCAAACGAGTTCTATTGGCCGGATCTTCAATCACACCCAACTTGATGTTAGTACTAAACTCCTTCCAGAATTTTTCATAGTCTTCTTGAGGGATTTTCTTCAACATGTCCAGTACTTTCCTGACCAGCTTCTTCTTGATGACTTTAATCAACTTGTGCTGTTGCAAAGTCTCCCGACTTACGTTCAAAGGTAAGTCGTCCGAATCGACAACCCCCCGAATAAAGTTCAAAAATGAGGGCATCATGTCGTTGAACTCATCTGTGATGAACACCCTGCGCACGTATAGTTTGATATTATCAGTCTTTGTTCCATATCTGTTGAAGCTCTCTGATGGTTGGACTTTGGGTACATACAAAAGGGCTTTGAAGGTAACCTCGCCTTCAGCCACAAAGTGAATTTTACTCAACGGTTCCTTGTCATCTTTCGTTAAAGCCTTGTAAAATTCGTCGTATTCTTTGTCCTCAACCTCTTGAGGCTTCCTAGTCCAAATGGGTTTGCTGTCGTTCAACAACTCCCAGTCCCACACTGTCTTGGACACTTTCTTTGTCTTGGGTTTGTCCTCCTTCTCCTCCTCTACCGCTGCATCCTCTTCATCCTCTGGTTTATCTTCAGTAGGTTTGGCCTCCTCCTCATCAATTTCCTCCACCTCTTCAGTATGACTAGTCCAAATATAAATGGGGAAGTTGATGAATTGCGAGTACTTTTTCACAAGGTTTTTGATGGTTTCGTGTTCCAAAAAGTCCTTGGCTTCAGGTTTGAGTTGCAAACTAACTGTAGTTCCTCGCTTCAACGAGTCCCCACGTGGATCATCTGCGATGCTGTAGCTTGACGAGTCTGACTCCCAAATGTATTGCTTATCGTCGTTATGCTTGGACGTGACAATCACCTTGTCTGCCACCAAAAACGCAGAATAAAAACCCACTCCGAATTGTCCAATCATGTCGTTCATCTCTGCTGAGTTTTCAGCACTTTGCATTTTTCCCAAGAACTCTGCAGTGCCACTCTTGGCAATGGTTCCCAAATTGTTGACCAAATCCTGCTTGGTCATACCAATGCCAGTATCAGTTATATGAAGCATTCCTGTATCCTTGTCTGCTTTGATACGGATATTCATGTCTGCTATCGTGTCCAAGACGGACTTGTTTGTAAGAGATAGAAGACGAATTTTGTCCAGGGCATCAGAGGCGTTGGAGATGAGTTCTCGGAGGAAAATTTCTTTGTTGCGATATAAAGAGTTGATGATTAGCTTCATCATGCGGTTAACTTCCGTTTGGAAAGTGAATTTTTCAGAACGATCTCGTAGTTCCTTGAGTTGGGCGACGTTGAGACCGTCTAGTTTGATGGCTTCTTCTTCGCGCTTTACAACTTCATCATCTGGAAAAAAAATAATTTAATGAGAATAGGCTAGGAAAGTCAAATAAAATTAAGTTTTCATCTTGCATTGAATGGAAGGGTTCCAAGTTTTTCAGTAATGAGTAAAGGTACGTGAGTATAGAACACATATTCTTATTTCTGAATAATCAACGTTTATGTTGATTCAAAATTGCGGTTATTGAGCAGACAAAAACCCACACTAGACTAGATGAAAGGAGGCCACACTCAACATCCAAAAAAAGTCCATGTTTGGGTAGGGATTGTTGAGGACAAAGTGGAGGAAAAGTTAATTCCGAATTTGGCTGTCCTGCTGCCCTGAAAAAGCTGATATTCCGAATAGGAACATCTTGTTTACCGTGTTGAAATAATTAGGATCAGCGTATACATTTTTGAAAAAAATATCTTGCTCCACAATTTTCTTTCTCACAAATTTTGTATGAAATAGAAAGGAAAACAACTAGAAGAAAACGATTGACGAGACACCTAAATCGCTAAAACTTGTTTTAACACTTCTTCATTTTTAACGGTTCATATGGATAGTCTCCTGCGCAAATGTTGTAAGTGACAAAAAGTTAGTTTTGAGTTATGGGTATGAAGTTTAATGTTTGAAAGTTCGCCATGATTCACGCTCTTCTTTTTGAAGACTCAATATGCTTTATTGGATTAGGCTGTAGTTTTGTCTTGAGCGTAAATAAGATGCTCATTTGTGATATTTGATCAATAATATGTAACCAAAAATTTAGAAAAATTATCTGAATCCTGAAAAAATTGAAATCTCACCATTCAATGAATTCAATGATGCTAATCTGGCCGAACAAAGAACAACCATGACTATGAATCCACGTATATCGATCAAACAAAATGGAGCAATACCAAATGTTCCACAAGGAAGTCGAAGATTCCGAAAAAGTCGAAAAACTCAAACCCTTTAAATTGTGCTTCATAGACAAAAATGTCTTGGGACAGAGTAACATAAAAATAGGAAAGTCTTTGACTTTAGGTAAGCAATAAATTGGGATTTTGGTGTTATTATTGATATAGGTATTATTATGTTCAGCTAAAGTGGTTCCCCCTAAATTTTACGACCCACAAAATGAGAAAACCGATCAAAAAATTGTTGATAAATACGCGGATATGCTGAAAAAAGAACAAATTCTTGATAGGAGCAGTTTGCCTAAAACAGAAAATCAAAGGTCTAATAATATCATTGATAAAATGATTAGAATTATCGTAAATAAGTTATTATTTTTAGATATGGATGGTATCAAGTGAGATTAACCGATAGTGATCCGAGTGACAGAAGATTGTTTGCACATAAGAGAACGAACATTATTGTTAGAGAACATTTAATGAATTACGCCAAAATAAGAGAATAAACAAAATATACCAAAAATATATGCACTAATTTAAGTTGAAATGACTATCGCCCCCTTTTAATTCCGAGAGGTCATAGGCATCAAATTATACAAAAGATAAAACACTGGTATTATGTGTATTATGGGCGGATATTTAATTTCAACAATCCAGTGAGCTTAACCTTCCTTGATAAACTCTCAAGAAAAAAAATCACAATTCGTACCCTATTCGTAGAAGCAAAACAAAAAGTTAGGTTAGCGTTAGGGTCAAATAGATCAGGTTAACTCACCGGTTCTAGAACCTTCTTTCCCAGCCCCCAAATTCACCTCCACAGTTGGAGTATCTTCAGCATCCAGATCAGCCTTTACAGCCCCTAAAATCGGCGTTTTAGTGCAAATTCAATCCCTTTCACTTCAACTTACCCATAAGGGCCAAAGCCACAAAACCGATCACAAGCCACTGCTTCATTTTTCCAATACACCAATAATTCAACTACATGCAAGAAAACTGATTTTTGCGGAGCTTCAACGTTGAATGGAATGATAGAAAATGTTGTCAAATGAATGATTGTTGACACTTACTACAAGTACAGAGTACAGGTACGGCAGCCAATGGGAATAGACCACGCCAATACGTGCTGAAAACAGGGGAGTTGTCGTACAAATGTCGGCTTTTGATTGGTTGGGTTTGGCGGGAGATAAGGTTTGAATTTAGCTGGGAATGTTCTGGATTTTGTAATGGTTTTGGTGATGATAAAGGAATTACTGTGATAATTAGAATTTATGTTATTTTGAAGGTGAACTAAATAACAGCTACTTATCGATTGTTTCTTATTTTGCACAGATATACTTTATAGGGTTTTCTAATTTTTCTGCATACCCTACCTGATTCAAGAAAATTTCCAACGAAACAGTGTGCGTATAGACTTGAAAACGGATAAATTTGATGATAATGTTTTATTTCATGATCAGTATTTTTTTTAATAGCATGAAACCGTTTTCGTCATATAAAATCTATGAAATGTCAGCACTTGTATACATTCACCAATGTCAAAATAATCCAAAAATGGTACATTAGGAAAAAAAATCATATTTGAAATGAATTGCGACTGCAATTTCTTTCGAATAAACTTTTTTGGGAACTTTCTATTTATTGAGATATTTTTGGAACAATAGTTTATGTAAGTACTTTATTTTAGAGAGAAAAGCGGACGTAAATCATTATTGATTTCCAAATAGGTATCAGGAAAATGGTAAAATTATAAAAAATTGTTTTAAATTTTTTTCTATGATTTATACCTACCTAGTTTCCGAGGAATTTGATGTAGGTGATGCAAAATTTTAAAATGTACAGGTCAGCAGTTGCACTATAATATCACAGAATTCTGTGATAATATAGTGTTAAAATAAGAAATTAATGAAAACCGACAAAAAAGTTTTAAGAAAATGTTTCATTCGAAAGTTGAAATAATTAAATACTTAGATAAGACATTTTTTTATTTTTGTTTTGTCTCAATGCAGTTCAAAATTTGGAAAACTTCCCATAAAAATAATTTAATTTATTTTCGCAATGTTGCTTTTGCGAGATTCGGAGAACAGTTTTCGAGAAATGTAAATATTACATGATGGAACTTTTTCATTACCTAATATTTTCAAATACCAAAACACCAAGTCAGTTTAATATAAACTTTATTCAATTATAAATAAAACTATATATTAAAAAAAAGTATAATACATCATTTATTTCATACGTAAACTAGCACCAGGCCCATTTACGTATACAATTTTGTACAAAAAAAAAACATCAGCAAAGAAATTGGCAAAATTACTACACCATAAATTAACAGTCAGTCTGACAGTTACACCATCAAAAAAACGCACACTAACAATGTAAAAAAAGTCTTTCAAACAACCTACAGCTCATCGTGGTTTTCCTGTAAAATGAAACTTTTATTACAGACAGTCAAGTCGTGAAGGGCAAAATTACCTCTACTTGTGGCTCATGCTCTTCATCATCATCATCTTCATTGTCAATGTCTTCATCATTGGTCTCGCTCTTGGCAGCCTCAGCCTCCTCCTTATCCTTCAACTCCTTGGCCTTCTTTTCTCCCTCTTGTTTAGCCTTGAGTCCTTCCAATTGTTTCTTGGCATACTCAACATCGTCAGAGACAAGAACATTATCGAAAATCGTGCCAGACTTGACTTGCCACAAGTCGAAACCAAGAGCGCAAATTTCCTTTTGCTTGTACAAGTCTGGAACTGGAGCATATTCGGGGTTGTCAATCTCAGGATGCACCCACGCCCCCTTGTAAGCAGGATTGTCAATCTGCTTTGGCTTCCATTCTCCTTTGTATTCTGGGTTGTCAATCATAGGTGGCTCCCATTCACCGTCCATTTCATCGTCCCAGTCATCGGGCTTGGTGGCATCTGGATCGGGAATGTGTTCTGGCTTGTCCCAGTCCTCAGGCTTGGTGTCATCAGGATCGGGGATGGTAGACCTGTCATCCCAATCCTCTGGCTTCTTGGCTTCAGGATCTTTGATTTTTTTAGGAGGGAGAATGTCCCAGTCCGACTCCAAATCGCCCTTTTGCACCTCCTCATTGTCAATCAACACTTGATAGGTGTTGTCTGGTTTGATGATCAAGGTGTAAGCGTGAGTGTACTCGTCATCTTTACACCTTATGTCCTTGTTGATCAAGTGGTTCTTGTCATTATGGTTCAAGATGACATGGACTTTTTTGGTTCCAGGACCGCAAATGTCAGGCCCAAACATGATTCTGTAAGGGGAGTCTCCGTGCATTTCCTCGCCGTTCAAGGAACAGTCGAAGACTTTGACGTATCCGCCACCGCAATCGATGTTTTGTTCGTGTTTTACGGTGAATTGGATAACAAGATCTTTGTTTTCGGTGCCGAAGGGAGAGAATTTGGTACTCAAGGCGTAGAAACGGGCGTCTTCTGAGGTTTGGATGCCTTGATCTTCTTCTTCATTATTGAAGAATTTGCCGGCGGTGCGGACAAATTTGCCGAATTCTTTGCCGGGGTGTTTGCTATAGACCCAGTTTTTCTCCCATGAATCTATTGAGACAAAATAATTTTATATAAATAAATATTATAACTAGTACCAAGTCAGAGTTAGAGGTTTTTTTAAATGATGAAACATGTAAGACCACGTATTTGTTGATTTTTTACGTAAAAAGTAAAAATTACTTCAAATTGACACCACCAGATTACCTATATGAAAGTGTGAATGATGTTTAACATACGCATACGTGGAAAGCTTTTGATCAAAGCACAAATATAATCACTCTAACAAAATTTGATTCTTTTCAACTTCGAAAACGGCAAATCACTGCTATATTGGTATGGTTTGATGAACAAATAAAAGCGTTCATGACAAAATCAATGAAATTTCCAAAACTTACCATCACTGAAAGTTTCTTCAAAGTAGACTTTACCAAACGCCCCATAGGCGCACAAAGCCAACAAAAACACCGTCTTCATTGTAAATTATTTCGTTAAAATGTACTCCGATTACGCCCGTAAACTACAAGTAAAGTGCCAAAATTCACTTCGCCGACTGTATTTCTAGTCGGACAAGTCGGTGTTATATCCGACGTATGCTCTTATCTTTTCGTTATGCTTATCAATGGGGCTTGCATGTAACGTGTGTCGTAGACTGACGACAAGTCCAGACAGATGGAAGAACGTGATTGGTTGGTAACGACGAGCGTGGCGCAACTACGTTTGATAAACGCACTTTAGTTAACAGGGTTGTCGGATTGTTTGGCTGAATTTATTCATGTTTATTATGTGAAGCAAAATTCTGTATTTTTTAAAATTAATAATGAAACGTTTACATAGTTTTAAATGGTGTCTTTAATATCCAAATACATAGTAACGAACAAGACTGATTTTTTATTTTTTGTCTAGTCAGTATAAAAATGTATCTGGAAGATCCCAGATTTTTTTTGTACTTGGCAACATGGCTGTAACAAAGAATCCTTGTCGACGTGAAGTAGTTTTGTGCCGGCACTTTACAGATGGAGCATTTTGATTGGGTGCAACGTTGTTGCTTATCCGTAAGGCGCGTATTTGAATGAAATTACCTTTGAATTGATAAGAGGTAATGATTATGGTTATTTGATAAAGGGCTATTATTTCTGTGAATGCACAATTACGTTCTATTTTAATGATAACCCATTATTATTAACTTTTAAGTCGTTTTTGTCAAATGAGTTTATTTTCCGATTAATTTAACTATAAATAATTAAAAGATTGTTCGCACTCTCTAATTCAATTGTTTATAATATATTTTTTTTCCATATCTTTATTGTTATTGAATGAAAATCAGTTTCTCAAAAATCAGAACGATTAAACCTACGTAAATTATCAAAAAAAAATCCTGTTATGCAAGGATCTTCAAGTACATCGTCTTATCTTATGGATGGAGTGGTTTATTTTTATTTTTTGAGATTTTATAGGTGACATACCTACTTACATAAAATTATTTGATCTGAATTGTGTAGGTATAGGTACCATGCCATTTTATAATAAGACTAGGTATTCTACCCTTACAACATAGTTGGTAAATCATTGATTCTACCTATTATTATAAAATGACCATGCGTAAGTAGTTAGGTATATACCTAGGTACCTATGTGAAAACTCCATGGAAAGGAAATTTGAATTCAATCAATATTTTTTGTTATTCAAGTCAAATTCATCAATATATCATCAACAAAAAAACTGCGCAATAATTCAAGATTTTGCTATATACGTGAAACTATTATTGACATTCTACTTTTTTTTTTGGACAGATGTCGGTCATGTTTTGGCGCTTGCGTTTTCATTAATCGCCTCAGCTCAATGTCGGAAGATGGGGTCAATATAATAAACATCAATATTGGCTACGTTCAAGGAATTGCAGTGCTATTATACAGCGCTTTATGGACATCATTTAACTGTGCTGCAGTGATATAGCCTAATGGTAAAGCATAAAGCATATTAATAAGTCTCTTTCGCTTTATCGCTAAAAGTGTGATGAAACAGAAAAAAATATTATTTATGTCAGGAATAAAGCGCTGCAGCACTGTAGTTCGCTGAACGTGGCCATTAATCCAATGATTGACATTCCTTATGTCCAACACAACTCAGCGGTGACAGCAGCTGGACAAACTTTGACAGTTTTGCACACAAAACTGTCAAAATTTACCCAGCTGCTGTGACCGCTGAGCCTTCGCTGAGCTGTGTACATAAGCTTTATTATGTATTATAGACGGCTCTGCAAGAGCCGTCAGCCGTCATTACAAGGTGAGTTCGAGTATTTGCTCTGAACACTCGGAGCGTCAAACATTGTACGCGCTTAAATGGACAATTTCGCGCTCGGAGCGAATACTCGAACTCACCTACAATATAGACGGCTCTGCTCTGGCATAAGACATTAGCGATTAGCGTAGTTTACATCGATAGCTCGTTTGGTTCGGTCCGCAAGGACCAAGTTGGTGGGGATAGTACGGTAGGACCATTGACTTTAAAGCCTTATAAAACTCAATGGCTAGTAAGTACGATCAGATTGCCTTAGAAACTCAGAACCAACACAATTCACAATAATAACAATCAACATAACCTCATAATTTTGATCCAGATCGAACCAAATTTAGTTCGGTACACTTGCTGGCGAGTACCGAACCAAGAGCGGACCAGCTTAGTCCGCAACTGTTTACACCATTCGAACCAAATATTTGGTTCGGATATAGTCCGAATTTGGTACTTGGTCCGCGGACCAAGTTGTCGGTATAAATAACTAGGCTATAAGGTCCATATATGATCTAAGGGCTATTATGACATGACGTTCCTAGTTCCTATGGAGGACTATTATTCAATCAGAAATAAGTGTTATTTCTATGTATTAGACATTCCTCAATCCTCAGCGCAGTCTGTCGTTCTTGACTGAAACCATTACTATATATGACTTGAAGAAAACTTCTTTAGCAATTTATATGACACCATGTAATTATATAAATAGGAGGTACGCTTTGATGTATTTGTATAAATAAAGCGATTGATTGATGATTTTGCATTCAACAATAAAACGATTTAATTCATTTAAAACTAAGACACTGCCGGCTCTATTCCTTTCAAAGAAAACTCTTGACTTTCCAACCAACTGGAAACTGGCTCCACCCTATTGAACTCCTCATCATACTTCGAGCCCAAGGCCCACAATGAGTCCAAATCATACAAGACTCTCGCTTTTCTCGAAAACACATGCAGCGCGATATTTCCCAAGTCCATTGCAATCCAATCCTGCGATGTTTCACCTTCCATTTTAGGCACTTCTTCTGAGGAAAACTTTTTATGTTTAAAAACGCGTTTAACAAATTGGGCCAAAGCTTGCATGTGTCTTTGACTGCGGCCAGAGACAACCACTATGTAGTCTACGTATTTCATTTCACGAGGGACACTTGCCACGAAAATATCTTCACCTTGTTGATGTTTTAGTGTGTCTACGAGATCTTCGATGTCGAAGACTCCTGTGGAGCCGTGGGCTAGGTTGAGCCCTGCGAATCTGTCTTCGGTTTCTTGTTCTTCTAGTAGCGAAGAATATTTGAGACGTTCTTTGTATACGTCTAGAATTTCTGGCTCGTTCTCATTGCTACACACATACGTGTTTCTATAAATATTTCGTCTGAATTGTCGTAAAATGGGTCGTTTCGTTAAAACTCTTCTCATAAACATCTTTATTTTTGTGCAAGCAAAACTAATAACAAAGTTTGAGGTTATGATTTAATTGGTTTATGATAAAAAGGAGTGTCTTATTAATGTCAGTACATTGTTTAACATCTCATAAAACCACTACAAACTGTATCTAAAGCTTCGACCATACACGGTTATATGGTCGAAGATCTAAAGTCTGAGAACCTGAGTAGGGTAGTCTCGTAATTTTTATTTGGTTCTGCAAAGTTACCAAATCAAAGGTGTTCATAGTAAGAGTAGGTATACTTAGTATACTACCTTTGCCTTATGAACCTATTTTGTGACTGGACTCTCGCATTTAAGCTTTTATTTTCACAATACTGTAGATTTATCTTTACTAATTTGTTAATTGTATAGCTTTTTTGCTAATAAAGATCATTATTGTTATTTTCATAAGATACGTCGCGTGATTATGAATTCCATATTTAGTTCTCGGGAAATCGAAATAAATGCATGGTTATGTTATATGTATAATGGTCATTGATTAATGACACCAAGGTGTCATTAATCAATGATAATGGTTCATGGTGAAGATGGGGATGGGGGGGCAAAGCCCGGCGAGTAGGCCAGCGCCAGTCCATGGCCCTTTTCGACATCCCCGCTTGGCCAACCCAACTACTCAAACTACGCGGTCCCAGGATTTTCTTGAGGGGGGGGGCGCAAAATAAAAAAATATCCTGACATGTATTATTACTGGCACTGGTGCAGAAGGCGCCGCAGGCGAAAAATTTTGTGGTTGTATTTCCCCTCCTTTATAATCAATTTTCCCTCATTTCTGGTAGGGGAAGTTCCGTTCTATAGTAAGGGATATTTGGGCTGAGTTTGATTCCACTTGCTCTTCGATTTGATTCTTTGTTTTCAGTTTTTTAAAATAACTGAGAATAGTATTTCCTGCTGGGGCAGCTCTTTTCTCCGATCCCTGAGACATTTCACATTCCAATTCTCAATATATTGGAGAACAACTCTACAACACACACAACACAACACAACAGAGGGTAAAAAACAACAACTTTAATCTTAAATAAAGAGTAGACAAAGATTTTCTATTCGATGATTGACGCGAATAAATTAGCGCGGAGCGCAGCACAGTCGAAAGAGCAGCGAAAAGTTGAAGCGCACTTCATCTATACCTTATTGCTTTTGGCGCGCGATATAAATGACATGCGATGATGCCGGCTTGTAGTTAAAGTTCGGGGTTGAATTTGTGTCGGTAGTTGATGATTATTAAGAATGGAGAAAGAGAATCAAGATAATCTCACATTTTGATGTTTATACCTACATAAAAGGAAAAATAAATCTAGAAATCTAGTACCCTGGGGATGGTGGCTGTTCCTAGGACCTTCCTTCCCAAGCGACCCCACCTGTCGCAAACTCCGCACTTCTGTCTGATGTTAAGCCTGCAATGACCTGTCAGAGTGCCAATAACGATGAGGTGCCCAGTGCATGCCTTCCTGCTCTTGTTCAGCAATTGGGCCGTCCTTGGCCTGTGAGGGTCTGATATCGTTTCTTTGACCTGCCTGTATAATGGGTTAGTGTTTCAGTTCTCAACTGTCCTCTCCCACGCCCATTCGTTAAGAGTGCGCGAGATTAGTTGCTTACCAAGGCCTAGAAATGGTTCCGCTCCGGACAGTCGCGTGGCAGATCTTCGTTTGGCCAGCTTGTTCGCTTGCTCCATTGCCGGTGATCCCCGCGTGCCCCGGAGCCCATACTAGTTTGACCCTCTTGTTCTCACCCAGCACCTGCAGCCCACACTCTTGGACCAGCGGACAGCTTTGCTTGTTTTCGTGATTGCTTCAAGTGCCGCTTGACTGACGTTCAGCCTTAGATCCATCCGTGAACCAGACTTGAGTGTTGACACTGTTGACAGATCGAGGCGCCTCCATCGATTTGGTCAGCCACTCCTCCTTCGTCGGTACGTGCACCCTCAAAGCTTCTTCGGAATCTGAGACGACCAGCCGTGGGTGTCAACCCGGCCGATAGAAGCGATAACTCGCACCGCACCAGTGATGATATTCTGGTGTTGCCAACTTCCATTCCCATGTTCCTCCATGTCTTCTGTGCAACCATCCTACTATAGGAAGCCATCGCTTTCTCTCTTCGTCTTCACCCAGAGTCCTAGCTCTGGCAGTCCCCCTCATGTTCAGTGCTGCTCCAGGCCAGGAGTTGACCTCATTGCGCCTGTTGAACCCAAACAAGCCATCCTTTGCAGTCGGTCTAGCTTGAGTACATAAGTGGTCTTATCGGTTAAATTAATGCATAGTATCATATCGAGGGTTGCATGTAATTTTATTATGGAAACCTTTAATTTTGTGAATTTACAGAAACCATTGACTATAAACAATGACAGAAACTAAACAAAAATTACGAAACAAGCCTTATTTGTCCATGAACTGGGCGCTATCTCCAAAAATAATCAAGTGACGAAGAGATTTAATGGAAAAAAGATGCTTGTCTATTTATTATGAACAACTTTCATACGGATCAATTTGCTGTTAAAGAAGTGTTCTGAAAACCATCCCAAACGGCTGTTAAGTAATATTAAACTTATAAAATCAATTCCTAAATCAAAGTTATAGAGAATGTTCTTATGTTCAATTTGCAACTGATTATTTTGTTGTACAATTAAAAAAAACACTCCTAATGCTAAAATTCTCCCACATAAAAAAATCCAATTTTGCTAATTTCACACTCAGAAGACAGACAGTCACTGACAAACCCTGAAAAAAACAGCTTTTCCGTATTTTTTTTATTTTAACCTTTATGGGGCAATATAATTGTTGTGATTATAGTGAAATATTAAGTTGATAATATCGTAAACGGTGTTTAAGTTATGAGAAATTTTGGGACGAGGTGGTCTTCTTGTTTTACCAATTGAATTAAACATTTCTTTCAAAAAAACGAACTTATATTAAAGTAAATCACACAGAAAATAAGATTACATCATAAACTTGTCCTTGTTGTCCGACAAAATCTTAGCCGACTGTTTGGCATCCAAAAACAACGTCCCCACTTCCTCTACATCGGACAGAACAATATTGTTTCTTCCATTTACTTTTGCCGTTAAATGTGCAGGAGTGAGCAGTTGCACTGCATACCTCAACGTGGCCTTTGTGCCGATTTCACTCAAAGCCTTCAAGGCATTATCGTCAATTTCCAAGCCTTCAGTTCTGGCTCTGAGCCTCAAAATGTGTTCCATATCTGGACGGTCGTACGGGATCGTTTTAATGATCAAAAGTCTGTCTAAGAGGTCCAAAGGTATTCCATGGGGAGAATAAATATCATCTGTGCCTCGAATCAGACACTTGCCTCTGTTTGTAGCAAAAATCACTATAGGCGCTATGGCACTTTCCAAAGCCCTATGCAGATAGGTGAAAGTTTCTATATCCAGCATGTGCACTTCGTCGATAAACAGTACTCCAGGTACTAGTTCTGCGATGCCTTGGTCGATGTACTTATCAACGACTTTGTTGATTTCTTTGCGCAATTTATCGGTGATTTCGGTTTTTTTGGGCTTCAACAGCTGCCCCATCATGGACAACACATCTTGTCCTCCTTGAGGTTTGGCATTGGCAACGTCCAAGTCATGCAGGGTTACGTCCTGGACTACTTCTTTTTTCTTGTGCACATCCCCTTTGGGCAGAGGGACATATTCTTCGGCCTCCAAGTCGAATTCAGTAGCGTAGGCGTCACTGCGCCCCTGTCTTTTTACCGCCCCACTTGTAGCTTCAATGTAGATTACATCACCTACTTCCACCTGGACAAAAATTCAACAATGCAAGCTGGCGCCAAGATCAATATAGGTATAGGTACAATAGGTTGCCTCAAAACTAGGGTGCAACCATAGACTCACAATTACACAATAACAAGACCTTTAGCAAATAACAAAATGTCTGCCTGATTTTACTTTCTGGCCACTCACTACAGACTTTCTAAGCATGGTTTTATCAATAGAACACTAAATAGCGGGGTTAATTATCTCCTTAATTATATCCTGAGAAATCGAGAAATAAACTCACTACTAACGACCTCACAAAACAGTGCGTCAGAGAAACTGGCCTTAACTTTGCGGCCAGATGTTGCCAAGTTTCCACACAAAACGTAAACCTCAATACAAATTTACACCTTCAAAAATGTTTTTTGATGACACAAATCACTTTGTGACGAGAAAGTGAAAATAAATGGAATTATCGTTTTTTGGGATTGTTGATTTAGAAGATTAGCAAGTGAATTAATTAATTTTTCCGGGTATTTTTTTATAAAGGTTCAGAACATTCAGGGCACATGACAATATAGCTGAAAGAAAAGGAGAATATTCATATCACGGATATTTGCATTGGGAATATTTGTTTCGTCACTTGTCTTGTTATACAGGGTGTTTATTAATTGAATGCCGATACTTAAGGGTGATATTCCTTGAATGATTTCAAGACAAAAAGTTCATATGGACATAGGTCCGCAAGAGCAAGAGCCTAGTTTTCCAGATATAAGTTTTAAAAAATAAACGATTTTTTTATAATTACTTTGATACTATTTCAGATATCTTTATAACATTTGGTACACATCTTCTATGCATCAATATGCATTTTGTAATGTACAAACGATTTTATTATTTTTACCAGTGGCTTCCGTACGGGTTTTGCTCTCAAAATTCCTGGAGAAAAAATTGTACGCCACTGATTCATTTCAGAATAAAAATTATTTTTGAAATCTCTATTTATTACTGAGCCAATTTGTTCTTTTGATTCTATTTCGTCCGGCGCATGGTTTTCGCTTAAAAAAAATAAAATCTACTTAATTGTATTGACACCCTGCTTTGTCTTCCAATATTTTCAAATCAGTGGCGCCCTCTCTAACATTCACATGCATATTGATGCATGGCAGATGTGTCTCAAATTTCAAAAAGATATCTGGAACTGTATCAAAGTGATGATGAAAAAAATTTTTTTTTTCAAATTTCAACACCCTGTATCTTGAAATCTAGGATCTTGCGGACCTATGTCCATATGAACTTTTCGTCTTGAAATCATCCATGGATTATCACCCTCAAGTAGCGACATTCAACTAATAAACACACTGTATATTAAGTCTATGCTTTTAATAAATGACGTCACGCGTAGATCGGAAAAAGTTATTGGGCAACCTATTGTTACCTTGAACTTGGTCAGCTATAGCTCACCTTCTCCTTTTGCAGCGCCTCATAGATCGACGGATCCAACTTCAACTGTTTACTCCCCTTGGCCGTCCTCAATCCAACAATCACATGACTCACTGTCTTCCCATAGCCGCCTCCTGACGGATTCTCGGTTTCGACTGGAGTGAGTTCACTCACCTCCCCCTCATACACCTCTTTAGTTTCACGAATTCTTAGGCCAATGGCACGTCGGAAGTTCTCCATAAGTACTTCAGTTTTCTTTATTTCAGAGCTGTAAACTTCTGAGCCAACCATTGGACAGAAAGGAACCTTGTTGCCGAGTTCCTGAGCAATGGCAAGAGCTATTGCGGTTTTTCCGGTTCCAGGCGGGCCTGCTAGGAGAACAGCTCTGCCGGCCATTTTTTTGCTGCGGATCATGTCCACAACCACTCCTGCGGCCTTATATTTGATTATTTTGTTGCTGTTTGATCGATAATTCAACCAAAACTCACCTCTCTAGCTTCTTTTTGCCCAACCAAACCGGCTGCTTGTTCAATAGCATATCCCGTCTCATCCAGGCCCAAACCTTTAATGTGACTGTGGGCACTGATTCGTTGAGTTTTAACTGTACTCTTCACTTCTTCCACCTTCATTTTTCCTCAATTTTTTTCCGGAAGATGATGAATAAGTAAAATGCACGTTGTTATGGAAACAAACAACACGCTCGTAATGAATGACATTGATGACATGATGACAACTGACAATATGTACAATCGACATGGTACACACACGAACATAGTACAACGGTATGCTGATTTGTGGGCTTGCATTTTACGTACGTCACGTTGGAGTCAGATTTGTCCTTTTACCATTGATAATTATTCACATTATGATTATATTATGCTGTAGTTCTTGTATGATTATGATATTGTAGGTAAAGGTGATTCGGATGCCGGGATGTCATAATTTTCTTTTAACATTCTACTTTGCATAATGCAACCCGCATTGGAAGCAGGAGATTTGTAATATACAGTTCATTTTTTATGTAAAGTTACAGTGATAGATCAAAATCAGAGGTTCAAGGTTGGCAAAAAAAAAATAAATGTCATTAAGTGCTCGCTGATTGAAATGAAATGATAAAATATTTGATTTTAAACTTCATTTTCTCGATTAAAGAAGGGTTTCGATCATCAATCTCAAAATTATCATCACTGCATGTCTATGCTCGAACGTTTTTTCTATCAAATCAAATACATTTTGAAAATAGCAAAATGAAATGAATCACAGTTCAATTTATGACTATCGTGATAAAACATGTTTGCCAACCTTTAACCTACAATTTTGATCTGTCACTGAAACTTTAAATAAAACATGAACTGTATTCCTGCTTTGAACGCATTAACACCTAGTGACACCTACCATCTTCGAGTAACAGCGATTTTTATTACGGTTGCTGATATCACTCTTTATTGCCACACATCGCAAGCAGAGGAAACGGTTTAACTTGTTCCTGCTTAGGCTGCTCGATCACCTCTTATATCCCAGAGAGAATATAACTGTTATATTCTCTCTGTTATATCCTGCTTCAAGTCCTAACCCCAGCAATAATGTAAGGTTAACATTCAATTCGTCTTCGAATTGGCACTGTCAAATTTCTACTTGGCAAACCGGAAACATTTGCTACCATCTTCAATCAATTTGTTTTTAAAGTCACGCAGATAAGTATTGTATATATGCAATTTCTAATCACTATAGTGACGTCACACACGTAGCAACCCGTTAGAAGCAGGATCGTTCAAACAAGCTCCTACTATGTCCCTGCCTTATCATCCTGCTTTAAACTCCGTACCAGCAACCCCTCCCGTTTCTAAACTGCAGGGATTTTTAACTTTGTTGTTGGTGGCTAGCCCTTTATAGCAAATGCCAAACAACTTTTGATCTACGTCATAATTGCCACCAAGCACACGTTGCTATGAAGTTTGATGGTGGCCAAATTTGGTCACCAGCAAATCACATCATAACTCGCTTGGTGGCAATTATGAAGTAGATCGAAAGTTGTTTGGCATTTACTGTATATGTTTAGGAAGCAGGATCACTGGAAGCGGATTTCCTGACCATACTCTAAGAAAACGCTAAAGATATTTCAATATATTAGATTACAGTGATACAGTTAATTGTGTTTCCAACAGAGACAACCCCAATTCCAATGTGACATCCAAACCGTTGTATGTGTTCGTGATCGTGAATGTGCTGTAAACAAGGACAGAAGAGTTATCATCTGATTCCATTGTTGCGAGATTTACAAAGTGGATTTTTGCCATAACAACTACAATACAAACATTTGTGGAAAAATGTCGGATTTATCGCAATACGGAGTTTATTTTGATGAAATCGACAGAATTTGCATTTTAGAGCCAGAAAATGGTAAATTGTGCAATGATTTGAAGGAGGAATCTGCCATCTATATGGAAAGTAAGTTTTTGTTGACTCGACTGTTTCTAATTAGTTTGCAGAAATTGATGAATTTCAGAAGATATCTGAAAAGTTCATCAACTTGATCCAAGAATTAGGTGATAAGATTGAAAAACAAAAGATTAAGGCCATTGGCGCGCGAAATTTGTTGCAAGGAATGGAGAAACAGAAGGAAAACAGTCAGCAACAATTATACGTAAATTTTGTTTTCTCTTCGATTTTCCATTAAATTGAAATTCTAGGCAATAATCAATGAGGTTTCCATGGAAGTAGAACGACTGAAAACCCAAGTGGCATCACTGCAAAAGACCGAGATGGAGCAAAATGAGATGATAACGCAACTTACCCGTTATTGACATGTTAAAATAAGAAATATATCGTTTTTGGTAAAACTTTATTGACCCTGTTGCATATTTACAATGTATATACGAAGACCAAATTAATGTATTCAACGAAGAAAGCAAAACTAAAGCGCATTGGTCAATAAAAAATACAAACAATAATCCTACAATTAGAAAATATCGAGAATAGAACGTTTTTATTCCGGGAGAAAAGAAACTGAAACAAAAATACATACAACACGTACCAAAAATATATCAATAGTCTAAAATTTACGTTTATTTTGCGACTATGATGATGCCTTTTCTGTCTTATCACCGTCTTCAGTCTTGGCGCGTTTCGCTTCTTCCGACTCTGGTTCCGGACTCATCGAGCGCTTCTTCAACTGAGGCTGGAACTTCACTATTATAGCCGTCATGTTGTCACAGCCGGTACCATCGCCCATTGTGTTTGGTGCTAGGCAATGATCGAACATCTAATGGAAAAATTTATAACTATCACACAAAGATTACAATGTGAGTACCTCTTCGCAAATAGTTGACAACTTCACATTCTCTTCCAGCCTGGGTTTGACAAAATCAACCACTTCCTGACTGGACATGAAATTCCAAATCCCATCACAAGCCAACACCATAAACTCGTCTTCATCAGGGTTTATTGTTAGTTGTTTTACATCTGGTAGAGCTAGATCGGGGTTATTAATAACATAGTTATCATCAAAATCTTACCAGTAATCATCTGCTCCTTTTCACTCAACTCTGTGTTCTGCTTATAAGCATGATCTCCTATAGCTCTGCTCAGATTCAAGCCTCCATTTACCCGTCCATCAGCCGTCACTTTACCTCCTGCCTTGACAATCCTCTCCCGTTCCGGTTGATCTTCAGGCTTATGGTCCAATGACATTTCCACAGCTTTGCCGTTTCTGCAAACGACACATCTCGAGTCTCCTGCATTGCCCACGTAAAGTTCTCTGCCCAGCAACAGCGCCACCACTGCTGTACACCCACTATCCGAGCCCGGCTCTTCTTTCATGTTTCGCGCAAACTCCAAGTCTGCTTCATCTTCTTCCTCTTCCTCCTCCTCTTCACCATCACTGCTGCCCTCTTCGTCGGACGCTTCCACTTCAATGCTTGTGTTGACTCCCTCTTCGTCGGAGGACTCTTCATCCGGTCCCTCGAACGTTTTATCCTCCTCATCTTCCGTATCCTCCTCCTCGCTGTCGCCTTGAAACTCCAAAAGCTTTTGGTACAATTGAGTGGCGTTTCTTTTCGGCCGGGCATTCGGAGTCTTTTTTTTCATCGGTGATTTGCCTTTGGTGTCTTTGCTGGTCAGTTCACCATTTTGACCGTTTTCTTTGTCTTTATCCTCGGCTTCGGTAACTTCGATCTCGGGAACAATGCCATTGGATGGTTTTTCCTCGGGTTTTTCCGGTTCTACGTCGCCGTTTGGTGTGGCGCCCTCGGCAGTGGAGTTACTCGAACCAGCTTCATCGCCATCTCGTTTGGCTTGTATCATGGGACTGCGGGGGATTTTATCTCCTTTTTTCAGGTTTTTCAAGGCAGGGTTCACAAGACCGGTATATTTTTCAATGACCTTTTCAATAGGCATTGATGCTTCTTCATATAAATTATTAACATTCTCCTCCTCCTCATCCTCAGTCTCCTCCTCCGCCTCCTTGTCCCCGGCAATTTCCTTTAAAATGGCCACAATTTCAGGAGTGGCAATGGTGGCGTCAAATTTCAAGAAACCCTCGATTAACGCTTGTTCGATGTTGCCCGATTTATATGCTTCGGTGTTTTTGATAAATTCGGGTAACTTTTGCGCACAATAATGGGCCACCTCGTGGCCCCCGTGTCCATCGTACACGGCGAAAAAGGCTGTGTTGGTGTCAAAGTCCAAAAGTGTGTTATGGGCGTCCTGAAATTAAATATTTCATGTATGGTACCATCTCATGATACTAGAACAAACAAGATATGATCACTGGTCAACCATTAATGAAATAACATAAGACATACGTAGAATGGATGAAATAACACGCACATACATCAATTTCTGAGTTTTGAAGTTTGACGACTCACTGAACCATTGTTCAAAGTATTTTAATATCGCTAATAAATTTTATATTTTCCAACTACTAAAAATATCGTAATCAATTATTTGTCACATCGCAAAGTAGAATAACTCAAAACATAACCTCACTTTGTCTCCTAGTGACGTCAGCGGAAAGCAATGCGCGTGATCATTACCTAGTTTGTTATAGTATCATAATACCATCTAGACAATAGAATATGAATTAAGTATACTGACACGCCATCACTTGCTTTGAATTTCAAACTAGGTTATTGAATTTTGTTTCTATTGTTAATTGAATTATAATCATACACATGTTGGTTTTACGAGGATAATTAGTTGGAGTTGAAATGCAAAGTTCATTAGTTTATTCGACATATACCTTGACCCAAAAAATGTACTATTTTCCACCTTTTTCATAACAACCGTATGAAATTAAAATACTTCAGATGCTTTACAAAATGAAGCACGATCCCTCAAAATCAATTAAAAGTTGTTAAAAACTCCAAAAACCCTAATTTTCTGACAAATTGTGGAGTTTTTCTTTATGTGTTATTTAAATTAACCATGATAATTTGGAAAGTTTCCTAAAAACACTGTAAATTTACATAAATAAGGCATCAAAATACAAATTTCCCGCCAAAACTCCCCTCCATTACCCAATAAATCACAACAATAATTATCATCAATAAATTCTAACAACCAACACTAATACACCACAAAACACTTAAACATCACTCATACAGCATAAACAAACAAAAAAATCAACAAATCACACAAAAAAAGACCAAAACTTACCTCTTGACTGACTCGCCATCCTTGCATAGAACTGGCGCCACAAAATACTTTATCATTGGATTCGTCCGTGGAAATTTTCTCTGTAATTGGTTCGGATAAATAGGAGCCCATTTTTGTTTGATTTTTCAAAGTTTATCGAGGAAAAGTTAGAAAAAACCCGGCTTCTCAAACGATCATCTTGCTGGCTGGACGATGCCGAATCCAAAATTGCACGCTCGAATGACAGATGACAGGTGCCATTGTTATCTTCTTTCCTTTCTTTATTTGAGCGCGTCGATGATTAGACAACATTGAATTTCATTTCGAAGTGGGACTGTCAAATTTCCCCTTGGCAAATGAGAATCATATGATACCAGCTACATTGCGTTTGGCGTAAGCATGACTTTAAACACAGATTCATTGTAGATGTTAGCATATGATTCACGTTTGCCAAGCCGAAATTTGACAGTTCCACTTCGAAGTGAAATTCAATGTAGACCTTACATTAGTGAGGCGAGTAGAGCAGTTTGTAAACGAAGATGAACGAGTCGATGTATTCCATGGTTTCAATACAACGTTGCCACGCTTTATTGTGGATCCATAGAAATAACACTATAATGTATAATAAATTCTATGGGTGGATTACTTCAATGGTTTTGTTCGAATTTTGCACTGTTAATCATTTTATTTCATAATGTACTGTAAAGTTACCAGTCCTAGTAAGTACTAATAATGATATCACGTTAAAAGGCCAAAAAATTACTGTTTGCTCTTGTTTAATTTTATGTTTTAACATTTTTGAGACGCTCTTTATAATAATGAAAATCAGTTTTTTCATCGTGGTTCCTATTTTTTCAGCAAGCAGTTCATTTCACCTCTTGTTAAACACATCCGTGGACATACTGTGTATCACCGTGAAATGCGACAACTTGGGACACTTTCCACATTTAACCATCAGGTGCTGTTGTTGTTTTTTAACTTTATAGGTTACTTTTTGGATCAGCCATTTTTCCGGTACATAATGTGTACTTCAAATACAGATAATAATAGTTTCCAAAAAGTTGGCAGTTTTGCCACTTAAAAAAAAAAACCTGCCCCAAGTTGCCACAAGGGCGCGACAACTTGGGTCAGTCACTGCGATATGCAAGAGGAACTCAGATATATGCGCTCCATTTACAACATGGGACAATTTTATGGACTTTGGATTTGTGGTCTTTTTTTTGATCTCATATCTAAAAAAAGCACAATTTTCAGGAAATGAAAAAAGCTTCTCACATTTTTATCAATTCTATGTTTAAGTTCAAATTTTGATGATTGGTGCAATATGACTTCCCAAAAGTACTAAGAAAATAAAACCTTGTACCCAGGATTTCGAATCGATGGAAAATGAATTAATAGTCAGATGATAGTCACATCTCAAAATCGATGAATTTTGAGGTATGAAAGTTTGATCCAAAAAAAAGTGCAAATTCGAGAGGATCTAATAAGTATAAGACCTCATTTCAATACGTTGTCTGCTTATGAAAATAATTATTTTTCTTCTTCCAATGAAAAACGCATAAACACTTATAAAAATCTTTATTCCAACAATAACATCCTTCACCATTTAATCATCCACCTCCTTACGACCCGAACTGGTCCTCCCCTTCCTCAATTTTCCTAAACTGATATCCTCCTCTCCCATCCAAGTGCAACACATGCTCGTGATGTTGCCACAACGACTTTCTATGACTCACCGTCAACAACGTTATCCCCACCTCTTTGCAATAATTATACATACTCCCTTCAACATCTACAGAGACGGCACTTGTACACTCATCCAAAATAGCAAACTGCGGTTTGTGATAGAACAACCTGGCCATTGCTATGCGTTGTTTTTCACCGCCAGAAAGAACGTCCAGCCAATCGGCTATTGCGTCCAAACCACCCTCCCTTTCTATGAGATAGTTTAAGTTAACGCGCGTTAAATACTGCGTTAATGACGCATCAGTAGCGCCACGCCGTTTGGCTTCGGAAGTAGAATGCGGATAGGTGAGTTGGTCCCGTAAACTACCCAAAGTCATATAAGGACGTTGCGGGATGTAAAACAGTTTGCCGCGCGGTGGCTTGGTGATTTGACCACCGAACATCGGCCAAAGTTCGCCTAAAATTCTAAATAGCGAACTTTTGCCAGACCCGTTAGGCCCGCATACAAGCACATTCATGCCACTCTTTATTTCGAACGTCAGTTCTTTGATTAGGACATCTCCGTTGGGTGTCACCAGAGGGACTTGGTCGAATTTTATGATGTTATTCTGAAACACAACTTTGCCGGCGTTGGGTATCAAGTCGCACTGCAACATGGTGCGTTCATATTTGCCCGCATTCAACTCGCTGATGACTTGCCGCAATTGCGTCACCCTACTTGTAAAGCCGGCAAGGCGGGTCAAGTCACGGCCCGCCAACACAAGCCGCCCTATTGCTTCTGCAAGCTTAACCAACATTCTTCCGTAGGTGTAGTACAATCTAGACCTCTCTCCTTGCGAGTCATGTGCTATTTTACCCCCCATAAACGGCAGCGACACAGCAATGAAACCTATTATACTAGCAAAGTACTTGGCAACTAGATTATCAACAACTCCAATTATAACGCGAAACTTTAAAAACTGTTTCAGGTGATTTTGCAGTTTGCGATAGCTAGCTAATAAGGTGATCTTCTCGCGTTGATTGCCATTATAAAAAGCGACCTCTTCCGAGTGGGTTATCAACCGCGAGTTGATATGTCTAAATTCGCCTTCTAGTTTTTGTTCCACTGACGTCAACTTGGCCGTGGGCTTGCGCAAGTTGGTTAGCAAAGCTCCAGATACCAACAGATACCCGAGCATGACAGCAGGGGTGCTCCCCCCCATAGTACTGCTCAGTTTATATACATAAATCACCATGTCCAGCAGGGGTTTTGCAGTATTACAATACAGATCCGTAACTGCTTCGCAAAACTTATCCACGTCTGTCGTGATAAGTTGATCAGGGTTGCCAATGCGGTTGTCTAAATTCGTTAACCTATAGTACGTGAAATTGCTAAGATAGTCCTCGTAAAGCCGTTTGGTTAAATTGGTGCGCAACCGAATTTTCAAGTCACCTATCGCATACTTAAGAGTGTTATTGACAAGTGCAATTAGCGGAAGAGAGAGGAGGAATTTGAAGAGGCGCTGTTTGAACAGGGCTTTATCCATAGACACTATAGCGCTGGAAAGTTACATTTAATCAATAGTACAACGGTCAATGGACTATTACCTTTCAATCATGGTTCCATGATTAATCATATACAAATCACAGACTGATCGGGCCACCAAACTGGCGGCAATCAACAAAAACATACCCGCTTCTGAACTGCCCCATCCGGGTACGACAATTTTCAAAAGTTCAGCTAATTGGGAAAATAGTTTTCTATCTACTTGGACTTTAATTTTCTTGTTATCGTTTTTTTCGGTGATGGTGTATTGGAGGTCTTCTTCTACGTCCTTTTTTACTTTTTTTCTGTGAAAGAACATTGTAATGTGAAGAGAGCTCATAAGGAAAAGAATTGGCTATAGAAACTTGATTTTTTGTTAAAGATTCTTTTAGAAAAGTGAATCGATATACAAGGTGTTTTCAAAACATTCTATGAAATTAAGTTCCTATAAATTAATAGTTGGCGGCAAAATGTGGTTGTTGTTAACCCCAACCACTTTAGTATCAAAAAACTTTTAAATTTTACGTCAAAAGTTTATACAGTCTACTATATTTCACCTCACGCCTCCCCAGTGTACGAAATTTCATGTTCTTTGTATGAACGGTTTCGTGAATATTAAATGAAAATCGAGATGAAAACCATTTTTAAGGCATCATATTTGAAATTTTGATCTACATTTAAGTACATAGAAATTGTCCTATTGTCTAAAAGTGTTTTTTTTATTTCATAATTTTCATCTTGAGATGCCGGGATAAAATTTAATTCAAACTCACACCAAAACATATTAAATTGTCTTTGTAACCGTATAAGTATAGGTTTTCTTGATCTGACAAATAGATTGTGAAAAAGACATTGTTGAGGCCAAAAGTTCAAAGTGAGAGTGGGCCAATTTTGGTGCACTTAAGTGTAGTTTCTTCAGGAATTTTTTTGCTTTCTCATCTTTCATTTTTTTTTCGAATTTTTCAACTTTTTGAACATATAGGGTCAAATTGATTACAATAAAAATATACAGTGTGTCCAAGATAAGGATGTCTATCATAAGGATCTTGGAAATCGTAAGAGATACGAAGATGGTTAAATCAGAAAAAAGTTGCGCATTCTCAAGCCTAACAAAATGCCGTTTAGAAAGTTTTAAAATTCCCGGTAGTTTCGGAGATATGCTTAAAAAAACGAAATTTGCCGATGTTCAATTTTTTTTTCTGGCGTTATTTGGAGGGATAGGAAAAAACAAAAGACACTTTATCATGGCCACTTTTCAAGCTCTACAAAACAGCGTTGATAGATTTTTCGTTTCGGAGAAACCATCATCAACTTGGTTTTTTGAAATACGGTCCTGGATTTTTTATGACGGATTTTACGACCCAACAATGTATCGCAATTATTCAAAAAAATTATATTGATGGATTTTTCCATAGGAACGCATGTGTTGGAGAGAGACAAAAAAAAAATTTCAAAAGGATTAAAAACAAACACCTCTTTTTTAATAAGTGCGATACATCGTTGGTTTAAGAACATAAGAGGCTCTTAAAATCCGTAATAGAAAATCCAGGACCGTATTTAAAAAAACAAAGTTGATGAAGGCTGCTCATAGACGAAACGTCGGTTCTTCAATTTAATAAAGCTATCTTGTAAAGGGCAAGAAGTGGCAATGAAGAAGTTCCATTCATTTTAAAATTTCTCTTCTAATGTGGTCAGAAAAAAATAAATACAATTTTGAAAACTTTCGGTTTTTTTTTCGGATAATTTCGGACGTAGTCGGAATTTCTTGGTTTTTAAAACGGCATTTTGTTAAACATCAAAATACGCAACTTTGCCTCAATTTAACCGACCTTGTATCACTAACGGTTTCCAAGATCTCCATGATAGACATCCTTATCATGGACACACTGTATATTTTTTTTTTTTGACAAACCAGAAAAAAAAAATAATAAAAAGTGTGTTAATATGTTTTGCGAACTAAATGGCGCAGATTTTATCTTGATATCTCAGAAAAAAAAAGTTATGAGCCTTGGCAGGTGCAAAAACATGGAAAAATTATCAAAAACTGAAACTTTTTTTAAAATATGATTTTTGCAACCCCACAAAAATTCCAAAACATTTAAACGGCTGGACCGATTTTGATGATTCTTAAGTCATTTTGTAGGATTTTTTTTTAAAACTCCTTAAAGAATTTTTGCAACCCTGCTATCCGTCTCATCTCTAGAAATTATAGGTATATCGTCAGCAGTAAACCAATAAAAAAAAAATCCATTCAACGAAGTGAAATTTGAATTGAATTGTACTTTTACATTGATTGCAAGTTGGCCTCAAAACCGCAGTATAATTTTATAAAACATTCATGGCAATAATTGGGTTGTGTAAAACGATTAAAACTAAAATCCAATTAATTCTGGACTTTTACCCATTCAACGTGTTATTAATTTCATCACTGAAACAAAAAGAAAACTCAAAATTCATTGAATTGTTTGAAAAACATTGTTTAGTTGCAAAGTCATCTTTTCCAAAAACCCATCCCAAAAACACTCACCTTTCGAGTTTGAGACTTTTCCGTTGTTTTTTGGTCAAAAGCAGGTAAACTGCCCCCAGGGCCCCCACTCCAACCAGAGCATTGTTTTTTGTTAAAATTTTACTGTAATTGGGAGCCATCTTCAAGCAACAACTTTAATTGTCACTGCGTTCACTGTACTTCGAACAAACGAGTGTCCTTTGCTCGGATTACGTCATTTATCAACATAGATTTCTCTTTTCCATTCAATATCCTCTCATAATTATTCTGCCATCTCGTTTTGTCTCGATCAACACAAAATCATCAGTATTTCAGCTGTATTTGAATATTGCAACTTGTTTTTACCTTAATAAACAATTGTGGAGCTTAAACTATATCACAATACCATAAAAAGTTACCATTTTATGGGTTAAACATTTTATAAACAAAAACTTTTTGACAGTAATGGAAATATAACCTCACTTTTCAATTCTATATTGACATTCCGTACATGACAGGGAGTGACTAGGGTCCGAGTGGAGAACAACCTTTTTAAATCTTTTGTCCCTTCACACTCCGCAAAATAATCAACTTTTTTCTTAAACAGACAAATTACTTTAAAACTAGTAAATTAGGCCTACGAAGAAAATAAAAAAGGCGAACAGATTGTATTTTTGGTTGCTTCATATAAGAAAAAGATAAAAATTACAATAAATTCAGTAGTGTTCCCTTCACATTTTTTTAAAAAAGTTTCATTACCCTCTATCTTAACCTCAATGCACTGGTGGACCAATGTTTATATGGACTTCTTTCATAAAATGTAATATTCGCACATCTTGTATATTAAATAATAACACCACTGATACGGATACGAGTGATGAGTTCAGCGGCTATGAAGGGCAATGGAACCAGATTCAAAGCACCAATGTGCAATGTGATAGGCCAGATTTAATCACGCCATCGTAAGAGTGCTTCCTATTGTTCCTACACATGCGCATGGCTATGTGGCACAGGCTGATTGGTCTGTATTAAAAACAATTGGAATGGGTCGTTTTTTGGTAGACTTTAAAGAATGTTTCGATCCTCTCTTGCGTTGCACAAAAAAAAATAGTTTAGGCTGTGCTATTTTCTAAAATGATCCAATTTTGATATTGAATAATCATCTATTGCAATGAATATTGGTTTCTAAATTGGTAACACATTTATTAATTGGCATTATTTCATTAAAAGTAATAAGGAATTTTTGCAAAAACTTTCAATTAGTGAACTCGTGACTGATCTTGTAGCAAATTAATAAGCAGAAAGATTTTTCAATACCCTAATTTTTATACTTCCACAGCGAATGTTGCAATTTGTCGCGAATTGTGTGTATGAACAAAACAATTACGTAATACCCTTATCCCTGGTCTAGGTCGTCCACTTGACCGCCCACTTTTCCAAAACCATTAACCTTTGCAGGTTTTGGTAGTCCGCCAAAAAATCCACTAGGTATATTCTTATTATTCGGTTCACCTTGACAAAAAAACACGAATTTCTTTAACTAGATTTATTCTATTTGTAATGATAAAGCTTTATAAAAATAACATTCAGGAACAATAAAGTCTAAGTCCTTAAAATAATAATAATATATCACTTCAACGTACTACTACATAGTGTTAGTAGAAACCTTATCGTTAAATTAATCAAGCGGACGTATTTGTATTTGTATCACATGAAAGCTTCAATGACCCCACCCTTTGGTCAACCGTTTCCAAAAGCTCGGCTTTTCCAAATTTTCTGGAGGCGGCTGATCGTTTTTGATCTGTTCCAAAAAGGCGGTATGTTGGCTTTGATTTTCCTGCGACGTGGCGTCACCAATTTCCCGCAAATCGCGCATCATCTTCTTTCTGATTGTCTTTTTCATGCTCAGATGTCGCTCTAGTGTTTTGTATTTGTGTTTTGTGCGCGTGTCGCTGGGCGTGGTTTCGAGCATAATGGGCGCGGTTTGTTTGTCGGCATCACGAGATATGTTCCACAAATCACGCACGTCACGAATGCGTCTTTCGTTCATTGAAGCCATTTTTCATTGTTGGCTTGTCTGGAAGAGAGCAATGTTGTTGAAATTGTTTTTTTTATTATTGCGAAAAATACAATCTATGGGAAATGTATATGATAAAACGGATAGGTTTTCACAACCTGTTTTACATTTTTTCCCCTTTAGTAGGTTTGGCTTAGAGATCCACAAGAATGCTAATTTGAACGTTTTTCCAACAGTTGACGAGAAAATGATAATGTTCTATATTAATGACATAATATACAGGGTGAGTCGGGAGTAACGGACCAAATTTCAGACGTGTGCACTAATTTGACGTTTTCGAAATACTGCAGCCAATTTTTCTTTATTTTGTATCACGCTATAGCTTGTAAACAAATGAATATCAGATAAGAACATAATAATATGGGTTTTTATATTGATACAGTCCTAAAATTTGGTCCGTTTCTCCCGACTCACCCTGTATATTATTATGTAGCAACAAGCAATACATTTGTTTTGTTTCTGAGAGACGATATAGGATGGCCCCTGCAATTTGAACATTTGAGACTTTTTCCTGTGGAACTACACCGTAAAGCGAAAGTTTTTTTGAAATCGAATAAAAAAATGCCCTTGTATTCTGAATGTGCTGTCTTCCACCTTGAAAAATGCCTCACAAGGAATATAAAATGATCGTTTGATACTCTACTCTTCCAAGAACACTGAATAATTCAAAATCCTTCTGTCTTAACAAAACACCTTTCACAATAATTATTACTATCACTATTACTATTCACTAATTCAAACCCGGCAAGCCGACTACTCAAGTGATAAAAATCAATTTTAACTAGATTATTGAATAGAAAATGCTGTATGCAAGAAATTTGTAATATTGAGCGTGAAATGGGATTAGAATTTGATTATCACGACTTAGATTGATTTAGGTTTTACAGCGCGAAATTGATTACTGTCCCCAAGACTGTCGCGCGTTAAACTCGAATCTTTGAACATTAAAACATTGGCAAACAAAGGAACTGGCATTGAATAGAAACAACATCAATTGTTGCAACACAATTGTTTTTATTCATCATTTTTCTTGTATTGTGGGATTTTTGCAAATAGCGCCACTTTCACGCCGACAATCGTTTATTGACCAATTGAAGTGGCCGTCGGTTACGCTAGCGTGAAACGGAAAGTGCAAAAAATTGATTGAAATGTGCATAATGAGGCGTTAGAAACAATAACATTTTTTCCTAGAATGTTCCTCATTATTTTTTCAAGCTTTTTGTGAATTAATATTTTTGTGTTGACTCTAAACAAAAATAAAAACAAATTGTAAAAAAGGTAGTACAGAATACTTTAAATAAACGTATCAATCTATAGACTACGAAAAAAAACCTTGAACGATAGTGGAAAAAATAATTTCTAATGCGGAAAAAACTTAACTAATCTAGAGAGGTCCACTAGAAAAACCTACTACAAGAAAAATTAAAAAAAATCACCCACACTAGACTATAACACCAAGTAACCTTTCAAATTCACCCAATTCAATATTCAACAAATATACCTAATCGTGAAGTAAAAGGTCATTGAATGCTACACATTCACACCACAAAAAGGTGATCTTTCAAGGGAACGGTCATAAATATATTAACCGGAAGTATCTGTACACAATACACTTCCCATGGGTACCTCCCTAAACAAAACAGATCCTATTTACCTGAATCAGCAACAAATATGGGATAACTCGAATGAATCAAATAACTGTACACCTCACAATACAGAACGACCAAGAAAGACAAAGCAGTACCATGAGACTGAAGTGAACCGTAGAACCACTGAAGAGTCTGCGTCTGGCGTTGCCGTTCTTTGTTTATTCTTAGACATGAACAGTTATGTTCTGACGAAGATCACCGTAATAAAAATCGACTTCATTTCCGATAGAGTTATGACTAAATGTACTGCGAAAACAATTACCTGTGACTTTTCACAATGACTCTTCTCTACTTCTCTTCAATGTTCAAGGTGATCTTGTTTTCTGTTCTAGTCCACCTCCACATCTTCTTTTGTTATTGGCTCAACCGCATGCGAACCTTACTGGAAATTACTTTTACTTTCATTACTCTGATTGCGTTATTTGGCGGGTAGTGGGTTGGAAGTGATAATAATTTTGGGCTGCGCTGAAGAAAAAATGCCCCCTGAATTAAAGATTTCACACAAAAAAACAAACATTAATCATGCTAAGTTTGCTTCCTTATCTTCAACTAATTATAATAAATATGTCTGGAAACGCAAAACATAAAAATAAACCACCCCAAGCTAGGCGAGAGAAACTTTTAAGCCATTCTGTCTGAAAAACTCACCGTTTAAAGTTTCACATTTGTGGGTTGAGAATTGTTGCTGCACCAGCCGTTTTGAATTGATTTGCGATTTGAACCGAATGAAGATATTAAGAGGCGCCTGAATCGACTCGACTCAATCCTCTTTGATTTTTGAAGCGTGAACGAAATTGTCGGCCTCAAACCGATAACCCGGAAAATGGCGGTCGGTTGTCCGCACATCCGGAAAATTCCCGCTTATCGTTTATAAATAGGTTAGTATGTGCATTCATATGAAAATGGACGATTCCTTCACTCTCATATTCCCCTTAATCAGTCGGGACGCTTTTTGGACTCAATCCGACAGATGTTTATTTAGCCCATGCACTAATGGGTTTAGGATCAGTGTTGTTCCTGTGACTATTCAATTGAATTTTCAAAGGTTGGGATTAATATTTCCATAGCATGAAGCGCTTGAAGAATTTATCGTATAGTGTTTCTCTTCTCTCTCTTACTCTCTCAAGCACCATTTATGTCATTTTTTTCTGAAAACAAGAGCACACAAGTCGCCATTCTTCATCTTTATCTTGGAACAATATAATTTAAAAAGCTAAAAACATGTTCTATCTCAAGTAATTGCAAATGCCTCCGCTCCCCCTAACAATCAAAATCTTAGAAGTTTTAAATGTTACATTTTGTTGATGGAATACCCTTGCAAAATCAGCTCCAATAAGTATTAAATTTAACATTGACCTGGACTCTAGGGAAATTACAAATGCAATTTTGTACATTGGTTTGATTATTCTCTCCTACCAAATTTCCAATGTATAAATCATTTTATCATTATATTTTTCATCAATCATTTTGTTAGTTGCGGATCCTTTTGAATAATAAGGAATGATTCGAACCACCTCGATGTTGAATTTTACGCAAAATGCAACGTCGCGCCGCATCTGTCAATCATCGAATTGTGTATACCGACCTTTAGACATTTTTCTCGATTGGTGGCGCTGCCAACTGTCAATCTTGTCATATTTGTCAAGACTTTTGTTTATTGTTGATGTTTGATGGTTTTGTATTTTTCACATTGTTGTACAAAGTTGTTGTGTTGATATTAATAGGGAATACCTGCTATACCTATACAATGTTTATTGACAATGGTGTTATTTGATGAGTGGGTGAGTAAAGTAAAATCTAGCTTTGTAGTAAATTTGAATTATTGTCCAAAATTATATTGTTCGTTGTGAATACACCGCTTTTGTATGATGATGGCATAAAAATACGCATCATGACGTCAAAAACATAAAGATATTCCAATTAAACAATAATAGATCATTAAAAACGCCAAGTGGTCTATCTATAACAATTAAAATATCTGAATATGGCCCCGTAGTTGAATCTGGCAAATTAAAGCATTGAATAGCCGGTGCAACGAAAAATGGAAAAACGAAATTGGTGGCGTAATTGAGCTGATTCATCCCGTCCAGATTTATTTTTTGTCCAATTCTTAATTACAGCTTATCGTAGAATTATTGTGCGGATTAATTGGATTCCACTTTTTTGTCCATTTTATTTGCGGCGTTTTATGATTATGGTGATTTCAAATCCACCCGATGCATTGTCAATTCTTCATAGAAAAATAACCCGTCTTTCAACAAAATAAACATTCACTTCTCATCCCTCATTTTAGAGGATGCCGATGACGACGAAAATGGAGGCGTTCGGGAGGCGCGTTGTGTCAATTTCCCTCCGGATATGAAATGCGTTTATGAACAATTTGCGTTCGGAATTAGATGGAGCGCGAAAACGGAAAGGGACCTTCGGGGCCGCACTCCCCAAATCCCCACTTTTACCGTTTAATTCCATTTAATTTATCATTTCCTCTAATGGTTTCCAATCATCCAGCATTTGCACTTATTTGTGTGTGCGACGAAAGAATCTCAATAATTGCAGGTTTCGTCGACAACGAACCGGATTGTGAAAACGGTTCCGTTTATCGCGAAACCCGGAACTCATGAGATCCGTGCTTCTGGAGCTGCTGATCCAAATCCTGCAACCTGCTACTATTCACTATTGAAACCAACCGGCTCGTCTTTTATGAGGCTACAAAATAGAAAAATCGATACATCTCGTCAAGCTCAAGCTCAATAAGCCTGTAAAATCCAACGAGAGTTACTTATAGCTTATATCAAAATTATATACCTAGCTTGTAATTATTGTATAGAGGCGCGTATACAATTATTAATCTTCTATCCATGCATCAATACGTCTTCAATTCAATTTACAAAGATTATTTCAAAATACAAAAGGTATTAAAAATCAATACTATGTTAAAGTTGAACTAAGGAAGAGAAATGCGTCCCCAGTTTCAAGGGTCCCTCGTATCAAAATATTCCAAGTACTTTGAAAATTATTCAAGAAAAACCTCAAAAAGAAAATGTCACAAGGGAGGGCCTAAGGAACTTTTCATGTTGGTTTATTCAACATAAATTAAACACATAGCATGTATATCAGTTCCCGCTTCCATAATAACAATCGAATTTAAAGCCTGATGCTTCCTTCAAAGGTCAATTAAGATCAAAGGCTATCTAATGGACGCACTCAATTTCCACCCCTAATTTTATCAACAGAACTTTGACGAGCCAAACTGATCAACTAATGCCTACACACTCAACGAACTTGTTGTTTTAATTGATTCATTTATGTACTCTCATCTTGAAAATTCATTTTCCTAAATTTAATGCGGTTATATTCCAAAACATACAATGTTAGCGGGATTAATACAGCTCTGGTTGACGTTTAATTCTCGTGTAACTCGATAGAGTATGGCGCATTTCATTAATAACCATTATTAGTTGTTTATCGGCCTTTTACACCAATTTGTTCGTTTTATTGGCTTGGCTTCAATTTTGATAACCATTGTAAAGCGACAGAGTTTGAAGTTTCAATTTATTTGCTTTATGTGGCTCAACAGGCAACAGATCGGTTTTTGAACATGAAACAAGGGAGCAAGAGCAATCAAATTAGAGCTTGTAACATGAAGCAACGCACACCGTAATTGAGCTGCTCAACTGTGTATTGTTTGTTGTTGACATGAGGCCTAACATTTCTGACACTCTCTCATATGCGACTATATGCTATTTATTGGCAACACTACATGCAATGGTCATTCAAGTCAACAATGATCTGTTAACTTGGGGTTTACTTGGAGCTTGTATCTAAATGTTTGTTGAGAAAACGATCCCTAATTGAGTCAGCTACAGAGTTGTAATGTTCATCAAACAAATTGTTTGTTCTATGTTTTTCCCCATTTCTAGAGATATTGAAAATCTGGTCACATAATTAAGTACTCTATTCTTTTTCCCAGTTTAGGTACTCAGACTTTTTCTTTGTTGAAAAGTCATTGTGCCTTTTTGACCTCTGAAAGAAAAAAAAGCCACTAAGTATTGCCGGTTTTAGAAAAAATTGGATAACTTGATTCGAAAAAGGGGCAAAAATTAAACAGATCCTGTAAATTACACTACGATTCACAATGTTATAGCCTAGATATGCTGTTTTGAAGTTACTAAAAGCGATACATTTCAAATGGGGAAAAATCATGGGGTCCAAGACTTTTGAAAGTGTGTGTACTACTGAATTCTGACAATAAGGAAAATATGGTGACAACTGTCTTTATTAACTTGAAATAGTGGACACTCTTTAATATGTAGAGAAACATATCGCTAGGGGTTAGCCTTATTGCAGCTCCCTGTCTATCACAAAAACCTTTAAATAAGCATGGAAATCAAAATTATTAACAGGGGGACAATACGTTTATATAGCATCTAAAAGTATCAAGTCTAATTTTTCCAATAGTCTGTCCTTGTTTGTTTTTGGCACAATTGTACAAAAAATATGACTTTTGAAGTTTTTCTCATATTATGTACTTATTTTTAAAACAAATCAGATATCTATTGGAAGAATAAAGTCTACAGAATATGCAAACGATAAGTTGCCTAGTTTTTTACTGTCAACTTTAATTTTTTTTTTCTTAGCCTGGCCAGAACTTTTTAGGCAACCACCTCGCGACATATTTCTTTCATTTAAAAAAATAAATTTCATAAAAAAAAAACAGAAAGTGAAGGTCGAGTTCTCTTCAGTTTTTAGACTATAATATGAATATGAAATGTTGAGCGCATTATGCTGAAGATTTTCTCATCCGAATTTAAAAAGTACAAAAACTAATTTGTTGGTAGATTGGGATGGAGCGGCGGTAACAGTATTTTCACAAGAAAACAGAGAAAAAAAGCAAATTTGAAAAGTTGAAAATCAGCCTGTTAAGCGGAAAATTAACTTATAGAAAATTGCATCAAGTCTGGAGAAAAACACGACTCGAGATGAGAAAATTAAGATATCGCTTCACTTTGCTTCGCTTTACCTCAGCGCAACGTTTATTTTGGACCTGGAAAAATTTACTGATTTTGAACTGAAGTATCCCAGTGAGATTACAATCACAATAATTAAACTTTTCCTTTTTATTTTTTTTTTTATAAAACTAGAAAATATGTCAATGTGGTTTTTACCGAATAGATTGCTATATGGAACTTGATACCGAACTTTTTAATATTAATCAATTCATGCCAAAGTCATTTAGTTACATAATTATATCACTAATATGCTGAAATAAATAATGGGGCGTAGAAGATACAAATGGGTAGTTGGTAACACTCGGGACATCAATGTTAATTTTCTCCATGATTGCTGACATTTTTGGTCTTTGACCAAAGCCAATTGTGGAGATTTGGTTGTAGACCTATAAATTGATTAGAGCAACGTGTAGCCGAAATTAACATGCAGTATGTGGAGCCCCATTCCGATTATCAGGCTTTGCTGTTGTAATTAATTTGCGACCCGCTGTTGCTATTATTACTGCTAGCATCGATGGCTCAATTTTGTATATTGGTAGTTATGGGAAAAACTTAATTAAATTTGTAATCCAATAAAATAGCACAGTAAAATTTTAAATTGATTAACGATAAAAAGCAAATAAATCTGTAAGAGAAAATATAGGATTATAACAAGTTTTAACTTACCTATAAGAGTCGGACAAATAGACACTTTGTCGGAGTGGAGAGGAGTTGCTGCTTGATGGACAGAACGCGACCGACTGACTGACGAAACAAACGCCGTCCCGACGCTCGACGCCAACGTTCCCTCAGGCGCCAGCGTGCATCCAAACCCCTCTTTGCCCCCTTTTCTACACTATTCTCCCTCAAACTACCCACCTGTGCGGATTGGCTGCTAAAGGCGTCGAGACCAAACATCAAATCGCGCCATCAATCCTATTCACACTGATTTTAAATCCTCCTCCTAATTAATAAATAATATTAACATAATACTTTTTAATATAGACAGTAGTTGATAATCAAAATGGAAAAATAATAAAAATGGTGTTCGTGTAAAGCGACAAACAATAGAGTCACAGATTACATTGAATACAGTATAACGCGGTCCCCCAATACACCCACAAGAAACACCGCTAGTCTGTCTGTTTGTCGGTTCCTGGTCTGTTGTTTCTGTTTCAGGCCGATCCAGATAAGTGTTCGTCCTGCAGGACGCCTGCTTTTGTCAACTCCTCCTGCCTCATGACATTCTCTGTTATTCCGTTATTTGTTATCGCGAAACATGTCGTTAAACAATGCCTCTTGTTTCTCACTTTTATTTATACACGGTGGTCTTTTGCTATCAATAAGGATTTGAACACTTTTTATCTGGCGAATAAGATGGACGGCCATGTGTCATTTTCCATTTTTGGCCCTTAAGCGGCTTATCCTTTCATCGATTTTCTCGCTTTAGGGTTTTCTTGCACATTTCTATTCGGCATGGACATATTTGAATGTGGACGTCTAAATTGAAATTTGGATTTTGTATGATTTACAGCCAACAATTTTTTTCAATAAGTGATTTTGAGTCGAGTTTTGAGTAGTGTGTCCAGATTAAACTTAATTAATTTCCCGTTCATGCTTCGCCATATTCTTATACAAACATCCCACAGCCATTTTCGAGAATATTCACCCAATCTGTAGATTTAAATATATTCAATGTTCAGAGGTGAATGTGAAGAAATGATATTTAATGTCTATGTAGGTACATACAAGCCGAGAGTGACAATTTCGTTTGGGCGTCGCGACGCTCAAAATCAGCAGCATTTGTATGGAAAGGATAGAACGGAGAGCCAATAAGCAATTACTTTTAAATAGTTGCATTCGCTCTGATTTTGATTTTACTCACTTTTACCTTATTTTAACAATAGTTCATTTCAATCAGGTATTCAATTTTGAAGACAGTTTGATCTAGTTTCTTCATGAATTTTTGTGTTTTCTTGTCCTCACATTTTTTTTTCTTCGAATTCCACACAGGATGAAATTCGCAGCTCAATTTTTTTAAGGATTTTTTTTTTGGAAAAGGAAACATTAAAAATAAAAAGTTACATGTTTTGCGAACAAAATGACACCGATTTCATCACGATATCTAAAAAAAAATGAAAAAGCTATGAGGCTTGGCAAGTGCAAAAACATGAATAAATCTTCAAAATCTCAAACTTTTTCTTGAACATGATAAATTTTACATTTTACAAAAATTCCATAACTTTTGAACGGCTGAACAGATTTTTATGAATTTCACGTCATTTTGTAGGGAATTTCATCAAACTTCTCCATGAAGTCTTGTGATTTTTTTTATCTCTAAAGATTTCTACGTAATCCAAAATATTCGATTTTTTGATATTTTTGAGCTTCCTAATGTTTTTTTAAACGCTCCAACTTTTGAACAAATTGAATGAATGTTGCACCATTCTGAAGATTATTTGATTTAGTTTCTTCATGGATTATTGTATCTTAATTTTTTTTTCTTCGATTTTTTCAACTCTTGTATTCCACATAGGTAGGGTCAAATTTGCCGCTTAATTTCTATAAAGAGGATTTTCTTTTGACAAACCAAAAAAAAGCAATAGAAAGTTACTCGTTTTGCGAACAAAATGGCGCAGATTTCATCATATCTCAAAAAATAAAAAAGTTATGAGCCCTGGCAGGTGCAAAAACATGAAAAAAATTGTCAAAATCTCAAACTTTTTCTAGAATATGAAAATACACGATTCTAGCAACATGACAAAAATTCCATATTTTGAACGAATTGACCGATTTGGATGAGCATTACGCCATTTTGAAGACAAATCGATCTAGTTTCTTGAAGGGTTAGGAGAAACTATAAAAACATACTTTTTTTTGGTTTAAACAATTTTTTTGTCTTTAAAACTGTTCAAAATTAGTTGCGAAAAAAATATTTTGTTATGAACATGCCAACCCAGGGTATTTGTTGAATTTATTGCCTACATAATAATAGGCTGACGTTCTCCTCCATATCTTTAGAATTTTGGACTATAGTACAGCTGTTGGGTACTTACATATTTGATATTGGAGCGTCGATTTAATTCGGGCGTTATAGCTCGTTAAAGATGTTTACGCTTTACAATAACACGAATAACCGAATGGTCGTCGTTTTGAACATTTTACCTTTATTGAGCCCTTTACTATTTCCTTTATTGACCACTATTGTTTCCGATTTGCCAATTTCATTCCGTTGCTTATATTGCGATCTAATCTTCACAATAAACGTGATATTTGAAATTTCCTTGTGGTTTGTTTTTTCGGGATGTGTGTTATGTATAATCATCCAAAGGGCGTACCAATTTACCACGAAGGTTGTGGGAGTGATTTTTCAAGTTCGCGTCACGACACGTTTCGTCTCATGAAGAAGGTAAATCATATTACATGACTGTAATAAGAACGAGAGATAATGAAAGTGGTTTTATGGTAGAATTGCGACAAAGGGGTTGACAATGATCTATTGAATATAGATTAATATTTCTATGATACAATGTGAAATGAATAGAATAACAGTAACATAAAAATGTGGTCATATATCCACTTTCTCTGACGCTGAAAATGCAATAAAACAAGACTTTATGGTGGGATAGAAGAACGAGTGTGAAATAAAAGGGGAGATTACCGATCTCTATAAAATCTAGTCTGTGTACCACTAGTTGATTTGTGACCTCATATTTCCAATTAGATGTAAATATATACGGGAAAGAGGTTGGAAATGTTAATATTCAAAAGGGCACACAAGGGCCTGTCCATTCCAACAAAATATAGATTTGAATGTAGCCCAAAAGTCTTAACTTTCAATTAATGTAACAACATCACGTTCCTTGGAACTTACAAAAGGTTGTATATGTAGATTATATTGGAAATACAGCAGTAATAGTTGCAGGGGGTCAAAAGATGAAAAGACGGTGATAAATGATTTTCTGTCCGGAGCACTCGAAATCCAGATTTGAGATTTGCAAAGGTGATCCTAATGAGGGATTGTGCCGGCGTCTCCGTCACGCCGCCGCCTCCTTCCGCTAAAATTGCTTGTGTATGATAAATGAATTTCACGCAAAAAAGGATGAATGTATGTACATACATATTTGGAAATTTGCAATAAATTTGAATAGTGGATGCGGATAGCTGACCATTATTGTTCGATAAAAATCATCAAGAAAATATAGAGATAATCAATTTGGAGTCAAAACTTGACTAAATGTTGAAGTACCTATCTTATGATCACAGATTATAGAAAAAAATTATTATGGAACAGTTCCATGATTTGTGAATGATATAAGCGCTAAAAGTAGAACTTCATTTTTGCTAATAATTGAATGATTTTAAGTGTCATTCTCATTGATAAAATATTTGACAGACACATGTTTGATCTACTAAAATAGCACCTAAAAAAGAGGTTTATAGAAAATCGAAAAAATGGACAAAAAGTCCAACCTTTGTTACAGAAGTAAAAATGCATAATATGGAATATTAAAAAGCTAACAATGAAAAAGATTGTGAACAGAGAGAGCATATAGGAAGTGAACTAACCGAAAATGAAAAAACAATGAGAAATAACGCAAGTTGGGGTATGTAAGCACCTAATCCAAAAGCTTATTCCGCGTTGATCTCTTATTCAGAACGTGAGAGACAAGTCTTAGCCATTAAAGTGAACGCCGGTCAGTTAAAAAGCGGGCCAAATTGTAATTAGTGTTCCGAGTCTCACTTCACTTTCCACTGCTTCATCCTGCGGGATCCTGTTCGATTAAAAGAGGGGATTGCCAACCTGGTTCAAGTCTTAGATTTTAATAGGCTGACCGGCCAGTCCGTGCACTTAACTTGAAGGCTCATCTCCCATTTCTATTTCAGGGGATGAGGATTATATTGAAAGATCGATATTGCATGGAATAATATGATTCAACTTACGTCAGCCACATACAAACAGAACAAAACCGCACCGAATGAAGTGACCGAAAAGACTAAACTTATTGCATCGCATCTAAATAATTCGGGTATTGTCCCAAAAGTCGCGCCCGTAACCTATTCTTATTTTATAATACAATGACATATCATGATATACACACGGGAGGAGGGGAACAAGAGTTAGTGAGGCGTATCTCCCTGAATAGCAGGAAACTGGGAAGGGTACGTCACTACTACTCAATTACCACACTTCCTATTTCAATTCTGATTCACAAATCGGTATTATTTTAAATAATGGCCCGGTAAACTCATTTTTTTTCCAATCGCCAGAACTTTTATTGAAAGTGATGTTGGAAGGTAAAGTGACAAGGCAAACAAAATTAGATAAGTGGAAAGTGTGGAAAAGCGTCTTCTTTTCTGTTCAGTTCACCTTTATTTTCGATCGGCGTCGTACTCGACTGGTTGATTACCGGGACAGGAGCCGTAAATTTTGTTTCCGTCCCTGTCCGTGTCCGTCGATCGGAAAATTGCCGCAAAAACTCGATTGGCTTCGAGTGCCTTCTAAACACTTCACTTCTCAACAATTTAATCTCCTGTTCCACTAAATGTCCTCTTCTACCCAAACACATTCATTTTCTTGTTCCGAAAATTTGACAAGAACTTAATGAAACACTTACCTTCAATCTTGGAAAAGACAATTTTGTGCTGTTTGTTTTGGTTGAATATCTGGCAAGACTAGTGACAATAATTCTTCAGTTTGTCACTGCCATAAGCGCATAAGCCTATGGGTTAATTTGTACGAAGGCGTAGAAGGACTGGTATTTTAACTGTCCGATGGACAATTTCAAGTTCAGGTTAATATACAGGGTGTCTCAGATTTTAATCGGGAAAACTTAATAGACGATAGAACTTGCAAAAATAGAACAAAAAGTTCATATCAAACAAGTAGTGGCTATGTTTTTCTTTAAAATAATTTCACAGTCATGCCCCATGTGCCTCTGGCCATTAAACTTAAATCAAATTACATCAGATTAAGTCTCATAGTAAGTATTATAAACAGGTCAAGCTATATCATAATCGATGAAATAGATTTTCAAATATTTTAACCCTGTATCTCGAAAAGGACGCTTTGAAAAGTTGATAATATAAACTTTTTGCCTTATTTTTCTATCTATCGTCTATCAATTTTCCTGAGACACCGTGTATATAAAGAATTTAAACCTGAATAAAGTTTTAACCGTATGGAAAACTTCTTTATTATTAATTTCAAGAAAAAAAAATATTCTTCATGAAAAATTCCGCATCTTTCAAAATCGAAAATAGAATCATCAGTTATCAAAGTTCATAATAGGTTTGCAACAATTTGAAGCTATACTTTACTGACATCTTCATCTTCAACTTTTCATTTGCTTTTTACTTCGCAATATGGAAGGAGTACCGGCTAAGAAAAATATTTGCAAAATGAAGAAAACCTTCCCTATAAAAAAAAGTCGTTGTATTCTGTACATAAACGCTCAAAAAGACCAACACAGGTATATTTGACGTGATTTGCGGTTGAGTGAGCTCGGCCAAACGCGGCGAACCAATCCCATCTGTCTATATATGTGTTTGTCGTGGCTGCATATAACTTCATGTCTCTCAATAATTGCTGATTGTTGTTGATCAGTCATTGGAATTGGAAGTGGTGATGCGCGCCAATGGACACATCCCACTTTAGTCCCATCAAGGAGCATTTTTAAACCGATCGGCATCATTGAGCTGAACAGAAAAATGTCAAAGTTAAACGAAAATTGAATTAATCCAACTACAGAATTAGTTTTTTTGATATGGAACTAGAAGCGGCGAAATCTGCATAACGACAGTGCCTGGCAGTTTCCCAATTGTCCCTTGGAGCCCACTTTTCCTTTCTTTATTAAAAGTTTTCACGTTAATTTCATTCGCCTTGAGATGTGGAGCTAATCAGAAGATTTTGTGTAGAGCTACCTCAGGTGTGAGCTTTTGATTTACGATTTAACAACGCTTGAAAGTTTCACAAAGTTTTTGCCTCTATACATAGTACATCGATTGGCATCTGCGAGGTTTTGCGTAGGGTGAGTGGCAAAGCGTAGCTCTCGAGCTACATCAGCTATCGAATCATAAAATCAGATCATTCAGAGTCTGCTGTCTCTGATTTCATTTAAATGCACACACCCCGCTGAAAGGGTCTCGTATAACCCAAATCAAACTGCAAATAAAATTTATTGCACACTTGTTTGCTCAGTTTCCATTTTTGTTTTTTTATCGTCAATAAGTCGGGTAGGTGAACGTACTTTCTCAATTAATTCACCTTCCCGTCACGTCAATCAAATTGTATTCTTGAATATGGAAACATTGGAAGAAACCCCATCCCCTGCGACAAAGTAAGTGATTTTTGTGAGTTTGAGTAGGTAACACATTTCTAGATCTAAGGGAAAATTCACTTTGCCAAGAGACAAAGCTCCGCCAGCTGAAAAGGATGAAGTAGGTAACATCTAGTTTCCATTTTTTCCAAAATACAATTTCTAGACCTTTATGGAATCCCCCTCTTCATATGAAGACGACATCGAAGACCTCTTCTTAAGCCAAATATCAAAAATAAAAGACTTTAGGTAAACCATCTGATGAAAATATCATATATATTCATGAAGGTGTTTTCAAGTGGCGAAGACCACCCCCAGGAAACATTAAATGCATACTTGAAACAGCTTGAAGAACAAGCAAACTTGATTCCGCAAAAGATCGATAAATATCAACGTGATTATGATGCGGTTTTGACTTTACTCGATGACATTTCTCATAGATTGAGGTGAGGTTGACGTTATAAAATTGGGGCAACAACTCTCTTTCCAGAGACCATGTGTGTATAGGTACTCCTGAACCAATCGTACCAGTGTACGTGCTTCTAGAAGAAGTCAGGCTTCATTTAAAGCAACTAGTGAAAACTTCCAGTGATGTCGGAAGCTTCATTAGCGAGTACCGTTTAGGGACTTGCTGGAAACGGACTATAAGTCAGCTTGAATTGGTCAAAGAGGAAAATAAGGAGTTGCGATTGAAATTGACGTGAGTTCTATTTGGGAAGAGATTCATTCATTAAGTGCATATTTTGACAGAAAGTCCACTTGGGCTCAGATGGGCCTTGCTGATGTTAAAGAGGCTCCTAAGAAGAAAAGGTTTGAAGTGTTGTTGGTTGAGTGGATTTAGGATCGATTTTCTTTTCAGGAAATGTTTGATATTCAAGTCTTTGAGTTTCATAGTCAATTTGTTTGTTTTTGCAATAGTGATGATGATAGTCAGCTGCCGTTTTTTGACGCCTGAGCAGACATTGTGTCCACTTGTCAATTTTTGCTATGAAGAAACCAAGAAATTCTTACGTACTTATTTATTGTAAATTTATACAATAAACTTGTTGAATGTGGCTGTGGCAACGTTGTATCATGTCCTTGTCATAATTATTAAACTGAGTGGTATATTACAATGACACAAAGATAAATCAAACATGAAATGTTTTTTAAAGAAAATCCACCTGATACGACTTTTTACCGGAAACAAACGCGATTTTTGGCATTGAGGTGATGTCGTTCTTCACTATATACTTATCACTCTTGGACTCACGTACTTTTGGTTTTTGTGGACCCAAATCTAACCCGTAAACAGCAGAGGGCAGTTGATGCAACATGGCCGATGTCTGAAAAAAGGGGTTGAAAATCCATTCACCAAATAGAGCACTTACAGCAGTGGTTTGCAAGTCAGTAACTCTCAGTATATTAGGATCGGTTCCTCCACACACTATAAAGTCCTTGGTGGCAAATTTGCCACAATACAACTAAAAAGTGCCTCATTTCACTAAACATAATCTTACTGTGCGCATATACCTTGGAATTGAAAACATCAGGCTCCAGAGACGAAATCCTTTTACCGCTACCATAGTCGAAAATTTGTATAGGATGCTCCTTTTGCCAGGCGCACGTCAGCACCTATAAGACACTGGTGACACTAATGACAAGTGGTTGGCGCATGCCCACCTCAGTGCCTCGCTGGCTGATATCCAACCCTTCGCCGCACATGTGCACCCCTGAAACGTGTCTGACCGCGTAAGGCTGTCTTAAATCCCAAAACTGCACCACATCGTCCCATCCTCCCGTTATAAATTCGTAATTGTTTCTTGTATGGAAACAAGCGGCAAATACTCGAGACATGTGACCGTCGTGGGCGTCTTGTTTGTCACTGGAAAATATAGATGCTGATGTATCATTGTGAATCTGATTCCAATCATTGATATGTAGTAGATCGATTAGATTAGTTGAATCGTTTTGTCGATAGAAAGTACTGAAGGGTGTTCTGTTGGTTGGAGATCCTCCAGTTATTAGCATTAGTTCCAACCTGGGTGTTAAAACTCTTTCCTGGACCCTTGTTTCCTCGTCGTAAAAATAAATCTTTGAATCGTCTCCAAAAGTAACAAATTTGGGGAATCTAGGATGATAGACGATTCCATAAGTCTGTCTTTTTTCCTTTATTGTGAACACGCATTGATTAAAGTTGTAGCTCCAGGATTTGACGCATCCGTTGGCATCTTGAAATCAGACTTTTAGCAAATTATAGTATAATTATAACCTGTTCCTCACAAGTACAGGTAAAGCAATTGGTAACGGGGTAGTTCTTGCTGACAGGCTTATGTTTGATGCACGTCACAGGTGCCCTATTCTGTTTAACATCCGCATCGCTCAAAGTTAGCACAGGCTCCCCAGTACCGCTTTGGTACAAACCGACAACCCCATCGGCATATCCCACTGCCACGTAATCGTATTCTTCGTTGTACTTGCAACAGAGGGCCTCGCGTTTGCCTTCGCTGCAAGACACATTGTTCAAGAGGGCGCCTATTTCGGCGGGAAATTGAACAATTACAATTTACATTTTTGAAATAACGGTGATTCTTCCGTCCGTCGCAATCGCTTCGCTTTGCACTATACTACGTAATCTTTTCGATATTATATTATCCCTGTCCAGATTTGTGGCTGAATCTTTTTTTTTAGCTGTAAAAATGTAATGATTTTTAAGGAAATACTTTCACGTAGCAATTACTGATCAATTGTCCGGCCATTTGGGCATGAATAAACGTACCCGGTACAGAGCCGGAAGCCTCGACGGTTGTCGCCCCTTTTTCCATCATAAACTGTGGCATCAGCGAGGGGTCCAAGTTTGATTTTGGGTTATTTGCCATGATGGGGATGTTTTGTCTGGTTTTGCTTGTTTAGTTGTTGCTCAAAATTTTGACAAAAGTGAAAGGTAAAGTGCGTTCTTCGATAACGTGACGTACATGTTGCCAACTATACAGGGAGAAATTGACAGGATGGGGGTTAGAAAATACAAATGACGTTCACTTCCAATAAGGTGCTAAACCACTGCCTCATGTGGTCCCAATACGACACTTTTTGGACACCCATTTAACACAGTGGATCGGCAGACAAGTCCCACCTTTTTATTTAAAAAAAAAATGTTTCGCAAGCGCTCCCAGCTGTCATTGATATGTCAACAAATGCAGAGCTTGCTCATATGCCATCGTTCCAAGTTTCTTCACAATTTAGAGGGCGGACCAATAGTGCGTGGATGGAATATTGTCGGTTTATAAAAGCACATTTGATGCTGAGGCATGATAGACAGACCTTAACTACTAACCTAAAATAGTTTCACTTCATTCGCACCGCGTATACAGAGTGATTCATATCAAAATTACATTTTCTTAAATGGAACCCTCTCTATATTATTACATAATTTGGGTTCCTCAGTCAATTTTAGATTGACCTTATGTAGCACACATGGTACCTCAAACGAATCGTTCACCCGCAAATCGCTATTTTTTGAAAAAGTTGAAAAATTGATCCTTTAAGAGAATTGGAATTTTTTGGTGATGCAAAACATGAAATGTCCTATTCAATTCTTTTTGAGTTATGAGAAATCGTTATGCCGATAAAAAAAATTCAATCAATTCTAACTTCATTTTTTCAAATAAAACTAACTTTTGGTACGAGATCAAATGTAGAATTTTATTCGCTTTCTGGCGACATACGATTGTTAGTGTCTATCTCTGATATTTTTCTTTAAAATCCACATTTTCCTGTTAATTCAACGGTTCTATCAACTCTCAATATCTACCCAATCAAGTAGGCCGTGGAAAATAGACTATTAAAATTTCAAATATTGTAAACTGGTACATAAAGAGTGGACAGAACATCAGAGTTCTTTTTCAAGCTTCTTAAACAAGCTAAACCTTTTTCTTTGTTTTAAAATGTCCCATGATGTCTTATAATGCTTCCTATTCAGGGTCTTTACCTGATTTTTGGATATGTCCTATATTAACCCAATTTGATGGGTAATTTGAAACAGCATCTTTTTCTCATTTTTTATTCTTTATGTCATGATTTTTTCTATAAAGTTTTCTATAATTAGTCAACAACTAGACTCAACTCTGAAGCCTAATTTGAAATCGATTGGGTTATATTCATGAAAGATCAAACCTTGGAAGTGAAATTTGTCCCAATTTGACTTTGACAGTATATTGTTTGTTTTCCATGGCCTACTTGATCTCAATACATATATCTAGTATTGAGAATTGATAGAGACGTAGATTATTGAGATGGTGGTTCATTATGATTTTAGTTCAATTATGTTTTTTGGGAACATCAAGTCCCTGAGTGGATTGGAAATTACCTAAAGCGAGGTTTTTCGATTGGTTAGTTAATTGTAATGTGAGTGAATAAATGTGTTTAAAGTTTGAAGAGAGAGATAGAAACGTCGAATTAATATTAAAATGTGGATTTAAAAAAAAATTACCAGAGATAGATACCAACAATCGTACATTGCCAAAAAGCTAATAAAATTATACATTCGATCGCATAAAAAAAGTTGGTTAGTTTCATTTGAAATAATCAAGTTAGCCTTGATTGAAATTTCCTAAATTGCTATAACGATTTCTCAACTCAAAAAGAATTATAGCTAGTATATACGGCCTACTTCAGGAAATTTCATGATTACCAAAAAATCCCAATTCTCTTACTCTTAGGATCAATGCGATATTATTCATTTTTTTTAAAACATCAACTTTTTCAAAAAATAGTGATTTGCTGGTGGACGGTTAGTTTAAGATACTATGTATGGTACATAAAGTCAATCTAAAATTGACTGAGTAACCCAAATATGTGATAAATACAGGGGGTTCCATTTGAGAAAATGTAACTTCGATATGAATCACCCTGTATACGCAGTGCGAATGAAGTAAAACTATTTGAGGTTTGTCTATCATGCCTCAGCAACGAATTTTAAAAATGTGCTTCTATAAACCGACATCTCGTCCACACACTATTGGCCCACTCTGTGTATCAAAAATGAAAGGAGCGGATTTTAGGTCTTCACCGTATAAAGAACACCATAGCAAAGTACAAACTATTTTATTAATGCAAAAAAAGAAAAATCAATGCTTCATTTTCTTCTTCTTCGATTTAACGGCCATAGGACCGGGAATTTTGAAAACAGTGCTAGAAAACAAGTGTTACAACCTACAACAGAGAGAATGACAAAGGAACTTACTGGCAAGTGGTGCAGATCGGACTGAACTTGCAAAAAACTAGAAACAACGTTAATATTACGGGGTTTTCAAGCTGAAATACTTACTCGATAGACAAACTGAGCAAACATAGCCAATATCAATGAGCTCTCTATGGCAGAAACAGGCAGCTCTATAGTCCACCTTGACGGGAGGAGGCAATACCAGTTTCTCCCTTATAGGGGGTTCTGGTAGAAACACCCACTACAATTGCATGTTTTAAACAGAAATACACCCATCAGGTCTCACCAGTAAAAACTGCAACAGAGCTGCCACTTGGGGCACCTTCAAATACAACCCCCCAGTAATATCGCAGCCTTGCTGCAATAAACTCAGATGCTGATCCAATGCGCAAACATCAATAACAACACCTAGTTTTTGTGCTGTGAAAAAGACGTTCATGTAGTTCATGTATTGTGAGGCCGAGTCTCCACTTCCTGTTACAATGCAAATTCTGCTATTCAACTAAGAAAGAGGTGTTTGGGTTTGATGGGCTAAGTGGATTGTGTACCTTAATTCCTGCAGCTTTGTTCCGATGTAACCGAGCAATAAAGCACAAAGCCATGCTTATGGCGCCTGCTAAGAGAGATTCTGTAGCAATTGCAACATTGTCCGTGGCCATCAGTAGGGCCAAGTTCTGTTTTGTAGTTTTTTCTACTTGGAGGAATGCTTCGTATTGGCCGTCCACTTGACGCACGTCTATGGGCTTTTTGGGGCCCGGAAACACGAATTGGCTGGGAATAATTCCCTCAATGAACCTCACAGCCACACAAAATCACACAACGAAATGTTCACCAAACCTCTTTATACCGGCATACATGATATTGAAAAAAAAATCTCCCATCAACAACACTTCCTTACTCACCTGGTTTTAGAGTGGCAAGCCATAATAGCTAGCTTATTCTGCGCCTTCTGCATCAAATGCGAATTAGAAAACGCAATAACCGAGTCAATTACACTGGTAAGAACATTAGGCTTGTCTCTCAACAACTTCTGTGTGGGATTTGTGTCTAAAATCACCACTAAAAGGCTGGTTTGGTCGGCTGACGTGATTTCTGGCTCTTTTTCAGGAGGCAGTTCGATGTTATTCATGATAACTTAACTCATAAAACTGCTATTATGGTTTATTTACATGTAAACAAGAATACAAGAAATGCAAAAGTGAGGTTAGGTTAGGGAGTAGACGTGTGACGTATAGTTTGTACGAAACTCACGTGACAAGGTTGCCAAATGTGCTCAACAGCTGAGAGCTTTCGCGAAATTTCAAATCGACTGGTCATACGACGATATTTTTTTTTACTTAAGTAGTGAGAAAGTTGATAAGACTCGCATCACGGCTATTATAGGTACCTATATAGTTGATAGTGTATTTCTAGGTACAGGGTGTTACTCGTGTTACGTTATATTATAGCCAGTTGATACCTTTTTTATTATTTGTTCTTGAAAAGAGTTAAAATGGTCAAAGTTAAAGTAAATTTGATACTAGCCTAGTTTACATCGATAACTCGTTTAGTTCGATCCGATAGGACCAAGCTGGTGGGGATAGTACGGTAGGACCAATGCTTGATTCCTGCCCGTTTACACCGTCTTGCAACGCGTGAACTAAATGTGTACGCCCGCAATTCGTCAAATGTCAAAAACAAATCGAAATTATTCATCAACACAATTCATAAGCAAAAAAAACATGAGTAAGTACGCTCAGATTGCCTTAGAAACTCAGAACCAACACATTTCACAATAATAACAATCAACATAACCTCATAATTTTGATCCAGATCGAACCCAATTTGGTTCGGTACACTTGCTGGCGAGTACCGAACCAAGAGCGGACCAGCTTAGTCCGCAACTGTTTACACCATATGAACCAAATATTTGGTTCGGATATAGTCCGAATTTGGTACTTGGTCCGCGGACCAAGTTGTCGGTATAAACTAGGCTACTGATTCATCAGCTTTCCAAGTCGAAAAAAATAAAAGCGCGTCGAAAATACCTACCTGAATGTTTTTAATAAGTTAGTTTTGGTAAGTTTGAGTTAGTTTGTATTAGTTTGGGTTAGCTAAATGTAAATTGCATATATATTTCCGCATGAATTACGTTTCTAAAAATATTTATAGTACAAGACAGTCGCATGTCTTCATGTAAATGATTTCTGTTTTTCTATATAAAATCGAGAAAATGAGAATGATGCATCTCTGCAGAAAATGTCTTATACAAAGTTGTGTTACTAGAGCGTTCTAGATACCAAAAGATATAAAAAAATATTTATCTGATTTTGGCTAAAGAAAGTTCTACCACAAAAAAGATTTGATTAAGTGTGTTTATCTACTTCACATTGCTCAATATACTTTTTATTAAACACTTGTGTTTGTCAACCACTGAAAATATGTATTAAACATTGGACAGGCATATACAGGCGGGTGACCTTGAAAAAAGTACATTGCATAGTGCCACACAATAGAGAACACTAAAATAAAAAAAAAATCCCATGAACATGGGTCCGCGAGGCCTTCGGTTAAAAGATACGGGGTGATGAATTTTATTTTTGTTTGTTTTTTTTTTAATATCTTTAGCCAGTCACAAGAAATGGATAAAAAGTGGTATACAGGGGTTTTTTATCATGCTAAATTCAAATATGATCTTAAGCTGGATTTATAGATTCGGTAAGACGTAAGGCGTATGCCGTAACGTAAGCCGCATCATATCATCATTCAAACAACCGTATTTCCATTTATACTCAACGCAACGACGTGTCGCTAAAACATAAGACATAAGGAAATGGTTCATTTCATTTCTTATGTCCTTACGCCTTACCGCGTTACGCAGGGGCATGCGTATCCAATGATATTCTCAATAACCAAGCTCCTAGATTACAGACAGACAACATTCTGTTTTGCACAAAACATTCCCTTTGTTTTGTTTACCTGGATTTTGTGCTCGTAATAATTACTACCTGGCATTTGGTATTTCCCTGGGTATATTTCCGATAAATAGCATATCATTGGAAATTTGTGCTATGTATATTCTTTATGATGGATTCCAACCCTTTTCGTGAGATCTTGTGTTGTGTATTTGTGGAAATTATCAGTGAAATGGACAATGTATTACTCAAAAGAATGATCTTTGATTGAGTGCCTGAGTGGATTCAGCAGTGCCCACTTCTTTATGATAAGAGTTCGAAGGACTTCAAAGGCAATTATAAAAAGTGCAATGCTTAGGAAAGCATTTCAACTCTTCTCGAAATTACCGGTAAGCACATGGACATTCAGAATACACACCATAATTCCATGCATATTCCATAATATACTTTAACACAAGAGCAAAACAAAACTTATTGAGGTTATATGCTGATTCCGGCTGATTGATAGCAATACGGGAGGGCGAACCTTACGCCTTACGTATACTATAAATCGACACCTGAAAATTAACGCCGCTATTTCTCGTTGCGGCTTACGTTACGGCATACGCCTTACGTCTTACCGAATCTATAAATCCTGCTTTTTAGTTTGTGATTACTGATAGAAGGCGCTACATACAGGGTTCCATCTCTGTGAATCGTACCTTTTAACCGAAGGCCTTGCGGACCCATGTTCATAGGAACTTTTTTTCTTATTCTAGTGTCCTCTATTGTGTGTGGCACTACGCAATGTACACCCTGTTTAAAATACGTATAAAACACTATAGTACATACCTAATGTTTGAACATTTATTTATCTTTTGCTTCTACATTAGGTTCCCCCTGCATACATACAGAGCATATACACGCTGGAAATATCATAGTTAAACCGATGATACGCTTAACATTTCATCATACCTTGCATGTTGTCTATGGGAAGAATTGCTAAGTAACTACATATGAAGGTACATACTTATGAGTTCCACGTGTACAAAAAATTCAATACCGCAAAAGCTATCATTATTCCGTTTACTTTTCCCTGGCTATTCAAAGAAGTTTCATTCATTCTATAACAAGGAACTTTTCACATAGGTGACACTCAGGGGGCAATTTAATATTTACAAGATTGAAATTTTTCGAATTTCGAGCGGCTGGCTCGGCTACACAAGCGGTATTCGCGTGTATTTGAATTATTTCTGGTGCCAGCTAACCCATGTCAACTTCAAGGGATCAACATAGATCAGTCAGTTGGCAACGCCGCGCCGGTACGTGGGTTGATTAACGTTTCGTATAGTTTGTAGACACTCCCGCAAATAACCACGACATAACCTCAAATATAAATAAATATAAACAAACACTGATGCACAAATCCCCCTCTTTATTCAGTTACACAAAACAATGCTTAACCAACATCAATAGAATGGCCCCCAAAAAGCCTAAAAAACCTGCCCAACCCTCCGTCAACCTCTCACCGATAAAAACAGACCCCCAAAACAACCTACTCTTGGAAATCTACGCTAAACCCGGTGCCAAACAAACCGCTATAACGGATGTAACAGACCAGGGAATCAACGTACAAATAAACGCTCCTCCTGTAGAAGGTTCCGCTAATACGGCTCTGGTGAAATTTATAGCAGCCTTTTTGGGGGTCAAGTCGAGCAGTGTATCTTTGGAACGAGGTCACAAGTCGAAAAACAAGGTTTTAAAGGTGGAAAAGGTTTCTCGGGAGGAGGTGGTGAAGAGGATTAATGAGGAGTTGCCGGAGGGAGCGAACAAGCTTCAGGAGCAATAATTGCGTCGTGAAAATGAGTTCAATGAACATGAACCAAGAACCATTAGACTTGTCTCAACGTACTTATAATCCTATAAATATAAATACGCGCCATCGCCCTTAGCCACCACCAGTCAATGTTTACATTTTTGTTTGGCACAGCAATAATTTGGAAAAATGGACGGTATGAATAAACTACGCTAAAAATATGAACTATCTTGTCTGTATTTGTAGCTCAACTGCAACTAGAATTTCTCATAATGGTTCTAGTCCTGATAACAGCCCGAGTGTTTTTCGTGATTCACAAAATAACAACAGGGCACTCGAAAACACTCCCAAAAAGGACAAAGCCCTGCAAAACACTTATTTGTATTGGTTCTGGAGGACACACTACAGAGATGCTCAAACTAATGGAGCGTTTAAACGTGAATCATTATAGTCCCAGAGTTTATGTCATGGCATCAAGCGACAAAAGCAGCTTGGTCAAGGTTGAAAAATCCGAAAAGGCCGATTTTTCCATTAAAACGATTCCTAGAAGCCGCCACGTAGGCCAAAGCTACTTTCATTCGATTTTCACAACAATTTTGTCAACAGTCTACGCCATGCCACTGATTTTGTTCGAGAATCCGGACCTGATTTTGTGCAACGGTCCAGGGACGTGTGTGCCCATTTGTCTGATAAGTTTCCTGTTCAAGTGTGCGTTTATTTGCGATACAAAAATTGTGTTTGTTGAGAGTTTTTGCCGGACGGAGAGTTTCAGTTTAACGGGAAAAATATTGATGTATGTTGCCGATAATTTTGTCGTGCAATGGCCTAGTTTGAAGCGAAAATTGAAACGGGCAGAGTATATTGGTCAGTTGATGTAAACTTTTAGGTTAAGTTTAGGTGTTCTACATAAAACGACTTTCTAGAATAAAGTGATTTATTAAAGTAGACTTTATAAAAAGGTTTGGTTGTCGTCCAAAAGGTAGATATAGACACCTGACACATAATTCAGGATTACTTTATTTTCCATTAAGCTTATGATTGAGTTTGCGTTTTACAATACGTGCATTTATTATTAGTAAAACCCCAAGCAAGTTAAAATCCCATCCTAGTTCCAAGGGGGTTATGGTCTATATTTCATAAATTTACGTTAAAATTCCAATTGATATGCATTTAGGCGGAACAATGAAGCATGGACGGTGGATTGATGACTTGGTCAAAGCAAGTGTTGTAGGAAAATATAAATTTTGATTGTAATTGACCGTTGTTATGAATTAATTGAATATGTCGGTTTTATTGTGACGTGTTCCAATAAAATAAAGTAATCCCATTAAAAGATCGGCATTACGCCAAAAACTAACTACTTGGGCACAAAATATAGTACGCTAATAATTGTTACATGATTAAAGTTCCTGCTTTAAGGGCCTAAATATCAAAGATTGCTTGAAGAGAGGGCAGGATCAGACTCTGATTTCCTCGATGAGAAGCACAAACACCCTGAGCTGTTCTTCTCATTCGGCTTTAACTCTTTATCCCGTTCTGCTAGACATTTCTGGTAGTAGTCGTAGTCTTTGAGGTACCAAACGGGGGGCCAACGGTGCTCCACCAGATACGCTTGGTTGTCTGGATGGAGCAGGCGTAAGTTCCGGGGAGACATGCGACATAGTTTGTTGTAGTTGATGCAGAGGTGGTTCATGCACCAGTCGGCTAGTTGATGCCCATTGTGCAACTAGAAATCGTATAAAGAACATGGTGGGTGTAGAAGTTAACGTACCTTAACTGGTTCTAGCAGTCTTAAACATTGTTCGATTGCTTCGGATGGCTGCAGGCACTCCAAGTCTTCAATAACGCGCTTCTCCACCAAATTGACCAGTCTAGGGAGACACAACCGATTGGCCAGCTCGAATAGGTTGGCGCACCGCGATGCTGCCACCGCCGGGATTTCATCCGTGTATAAAAAGTACAGCAGCTTGTGAAACGTGTACTCTCTTACACCCGGAAACTCAATCTGTAATATACTAGTCGGTAAAAAAAGGCCAAACTTTTACGGATGTACATACCACTTTGGCTTGACTTTCCCTAAAGTCTCCACTGAACATAGCCTTCATCACATCGCACCTGGCAGCCAACATTGATTTGTGAGCTGTACAAACACCATCATCCAACTCGAAGATGACATCAGCAAACAGTCCTTGGTCCAGACACACATCCTGGAATCTCCGCTTCAGGAAATTCTCGTAGTCTTCTTCAGGAGGATCGGGCGCAACAAACGGGTGCTTGGTTAGTGATACTAAAAGCTGGGGTAACTCTAGAAATTCGGCAGCTTCACGTGTTTCCTCTAAATTAAGTGCGCTACGATCCACTGTTCCTGTATAGGCAAACTGCAGACACTGTTGCATGGCACTGGGAGTCACCAACTTGGACAACGTCACTACAGTTTGTCCTTCCGGCTGGACGTTTCTAATGCACTGAAACGCGGGATGTTCTAGTTCTCTAGCGGTTGGCAACGCCTGGCAACTTGCTCTTCTCTTATGCGTCTTCTGCTCGGCTCGTACCAAGCACTCGGTTTCGTCAGCAAAGTCCCCGAGGGAGCTCACCATGCTTGAGTCACTGGTACTGCGTGCCATCAAATCTACCGTCAATAGCCGGTAGAAGGCGCCGCTGCTAGCAGCCAGGACGAACCTATGGGCGGGGAATCCCATGGACCCCACTACCAAGACTACATCGGTGTGCGCACGCCCCAAGTACAAGTTGCCCATCTGTTCCCAGAAGGAGCTGCCGCACACGTGCGCCTCTGGATTCATTGGTGGAGGTGGTTTGAATGGAGCCTACATTAAAGTTCTTCAAATTGAAGAAATTACATTGTTGTATAGTACCTGTGATAGAGGCCGCTGCACTCGCTTCAAATTCGTCATCCAAAACCGCTGCGCCCTTCTGGCAATCAACGCGGCCCTTATGGCATTCTCAAACACTTCGTTAACTCCGTAGTAAGTAAGAACTGAAGTCTCGTAGTAATACAATCCCAGTTCTCGTGCAACGTCCCTGGCCTCGTCGGGCATAACCAAGTCGCTCTTGCGCGTGGCTCGCACGAATGGACTTCGGTCGCGAAAGTGCGACAAGTACGCTTCGTCTCTGTACATGTAGCGTAGATCGTTCTTGCAACCGACCAGTAACACGGGCGTGCTGGGACAGAATCGTCTGATCTCCGGGAACCACATCAGACGACAATTGCGCAGCGACACTGGGTTGTTGATGCTGAAGCATAGCAGTACCACGTCGGAGCGGCCATACGCGAACCTTCTGTCCTTTTCGTGGTCGCCGAATGTGTCCCAGAGGCGTAGGCTGACGTTGACGCTGTCCACGATCTCCCACGACCTTTCTAGGACATCTTTGTAGATGCGGTATTGGTCTATTGCCCATACTGTTGGGACGTGGGTGGCTAGAAGTTGTGCTAACGAGACCTACAAACCAATGGTTGACAAACGTGTTGATACTATCATAATGAGAACCTGTTTGTTGCAGGCTCTGGCACAAATGAGCCGTGTTTTACCAACTGCCGTATCCCCAACGACGACACACTTGACCAACTCCTGATGGGGTTGTTCATTATCCATCCCCCAAGACCGCTACTCTTACATCCATCACACTGTGGCCCCCTAAATCGAAAATCATATTTGATTTGAAACTTTTTAAAGTTCAAAGTAACCAGCGCCAAACTTATTTAATCTGGTTAGATACTGGTTGTTTAATGAAACAGCGCTCGTGTTTTCTATCGCTCGTTATCATCAATTACAACTTTAGATCAGAACGGCGGTACATCGCATTTCTATTTACCGGTAAACAAATAATGAATTGAAACGTCCCGTCGGTATTGATTTGAGGAGATTTATTTCCCAAGAAAATACAGATTTGGATTATGTAAGCTAATTTGCCTAATGCATTCAAATAGAGCTTTCTGGGAGTTGATACAGCGTGTTCCGCACCAGTTAATTGTATACTTACCTTCAGAGTAAGTACCTTAACCTCAAGAGACCCAAGACATAAATAACTTTGAACCAACTATAAATAAATTTGCAAATCAAAAATAGCCCAATTTAAATAAATTGGCTTTTGTTGCAAAGTTGTGAGGGTGACCCCAAAAATAATTTTTCTCCACACTTCCTCGTTAACTTTCTTTCAAACTATGACCTTGACGGCCCTCAAACGCAAGGTTAAAGCTGAAATGAATGAACCTCTTGATTTATTACCAGTGAATGCCAACATGATGCTGCCTGTGACGTCTGACGGCCATCGATTTCTCGCTGGATTACGAAATGCGAATATAAAATGGAATGGGTTGGATTCACATGAACGTGGAAAATTTATTTATAGACGTTTTAAGGAGCTCATTACGAAATCTTAGTTGAATTAACGGGAAAATAAATAAAAAAACTTGATCAACAGAGGCTAAAGGTAAATAGTTTATGAGACTACCTTGTATAATACTATCAAATGACGTTGCAAAGCTCAACCAATCACAATATACCTTTTGGTACTAAAAAGTTGAATACCGGGGCTAGTCAAATGGTCGAAATACAATAGAAAATTGAACAAATTCCTATACGGTGATGTCAAATTTCCTCACAACAAGCAATATAGCCAATGAAAATAAAGTGTTCAAATATGCGGGTAGGGCTTAAAAAGTGTTGTTAAATTTGGTTTTAATCAAGATGAAACAAACTAGGGTCTAATGTGGATTGCAATTCTCACGTCATTTAGGTACGTGGCGTACGCTGATTGGCGCGGCAGTACAAATTCAAAGTGGCGCGCGCATAATTCATTGATGGGTGGTTCTTCAGGTTGTAGGGTTGGGAGGTTATTAAAGTTTGATTTATATGTGATTTTTGATTGTGATTCGGAATCCTCTGAAAAAAGCAATAAACCACTAGGAAAATCGAAGGCTAAAAAATTTACAGAAGGGATTCTGCAGAGATTTTATTTTGGAGCCATCGATTAATTAATGGGTTGTTGTAAAATAAATGACCAAATTTCCAATTATTGACCTTAGCTGTAGAATTCTTGAAACAACATCGTACACAATCCACAACCAAAATTAATTATTCTGTTTTTATCAACACCAATTGGTACCGCGGAATTGAGGCAATTCCGAGCCAATTAGACTGAATTATCAACCAAAACAAAAAGGGGCGGATGCCCACTACATTCCGCCTTATAAGCCGCTCAAATACTTGTATAAAATGCGTTATAATATACAAAACCATACTTACATTCATCAGTTTAATACCAAAAAGTAATCACAAAACATTTGATTATATAAACACGCAATTGCATGTAGTTTTGACGACGCGACGTACTAAACAACACTGTCTATTACTGAGTAAACTGCGCTCGTCGTCTCGTCTTGAACCGGCTTGATTTTTCAAAAAAAAAGACACTTTTCTTGGTTTTCGACAAGCTCAAACAACGACTCTATCTCGTGTGAAAGCTCTATCGATTTTGGTTTGAGCCTCAATCCCCGGCCGTGTCGCCGACTGTCGGCACACTTCAAAATGGATAATTTTTTCCGTTATCCACGTGAATGGTTCATATGGGCACTTTATTTCCCCATGGATGGTTCATGGGCGGGTTTAATGGACGATTTTCGGTTTTGTACATTGATTTTCACGGCTGACGTCAACGATCGACAAGGAGGTGGAGGGGATTGAGGCGGTTGAACTCTTCATAGGCGGATATTGAGGGATTTGAGTTGGAGAGTATTTTCTACAGAAAATGTTAAATCGATTCCACCACAAGATTGATTATTCCATTAAAGTGAATTCCTCGAAAGACCTGACAAGAGCCTAGATTTTAAGATACAGGGTGTTGAAATTGATCATCACTTTGATACTATTCCAGATATCTTTTTGTAATTTGGTACACGTCTCCTATGCATCAATATGCATGGGCCACTGATTTAAAAATATTGGAAGACAAAGCAGGGTGTCAATGCAATTAATTAGATTTTATTTTTTTAAGCGAATGCGCCGGACGAAAAAAAAAACAAAAGAACAAATTGGCTCAGAAATAAATAGAAATTTCAAAAATAATTTTTATTTTAAAGGGAAGCAGTGGCGTACAAGTTTTTTCCCCAAAAATATTGAGTGGACAACCCGTACGGGGCCCGGACGCCACTGGTAAAAATGATAAAATTGTTTGTACATCACAAAATGCATATTGATGCAAAGAAGACGTGTATCAAATTTCATAAAGATATCTAGAATATTATCAAAGTGATTATAAAAAAAATCATTTATTTTTTAAAATTTCAACACCCTGCATCTTGAAAATAAGGCTCTTGCAGACCTATGTCTATATGAACTTTTTGTCTTGAAATCATTCAAGGATTATCACCCTTAAGTATCAGCAATCAATTAATAAACACCCTGTATATTTTGCTGATTGATTTTCTGGTTGCTGGGATTTAAATATAAACAACTGACAAAAATATCATTTTTTAGCGATCACAAGTAGTGTGCTGGGAATATGAAAAAATTGGTCTTTCTTTCTGCATTAAAAGTTATATATATTTATTTTTTTTCACAAACTTAGATTGTTCAAATTAAGGCGCCATCTTGTAAAAGAATACTCGGTTGCTATCAACATAATCAATTATGATGTCATTAAGAACCCGGCAAAAATGTCCCATAAGACGGTTAGCTGTTGACAAAAATTTATCGGTCGGAAAATATTGCGAAGAAATTTTTTGGTATGCCTAGCACACTACTGGCGGTCGCTAAATTTTCAAGCATGATTTTCAGTGGTTAAAATACCTGAAACGAGAAAATCAGTCAGCAAATATGTCGTTATCTGACGGTCAAGTACTGCAATGGATTGTATTAATTTGTATCAATCTCAGCAGTAAAGATAGGGAAGTAATAAAACCACAAAAGCGCTGTTGTAGCATTTATCATTCATTCTTTGGACATCAGATTAAGGAAGAAAGTATTTCTAGGAGTAAATTGAATAAGAATTATAGTTACTTAGGGATTTTACTTACCTCCGGATTAAAGTCATAAACACACTTGGCAATCTCGTAGGCGGCGGTACATTTGTCATTCAATGTGTGTGCTGTAAATAGATCTTTACTCTTGGAAGCTGGGTTTTATGGCATTTACCGGCATCTTTACAGTGTTTGATAGCATCAGATGCAAAAGTAGCTACAGAAGGAGGTGCTTGAGCTTCTACTGTTTTCACGCCCAGTTCCCAGTTGAAAGAATTGTCGGGAAGTTGCTACATAAAGCTGTAATAAAGTGAAGACAACTAGCTCACTTACCAGCTTGTAGTAGTTCATTACGCACTGTAGATAGCACTGAAAAAAATGATTAACCAATAAAGGGGTGTAAACTGTGTAAACGTACCATTCCGTTTTTGTCCAGGTTCCAGTTGCCAGTGTGCATTCCTTCTATTTGTGCTGAAATTCATTGTTTAAAGGTTATCTTAATTTTGAGGTTTTACCATCAGTGACCTTTGCCTTTGGTTGGCACACGTTTCGGATTAGTTTCAAAGCCGCCTTCATTTGTGCATCGGTCATCTATCAAAAAAACGTAGAGATAAATAGTCCAGGAGACAGCGTTTTTTTCTGAACTTATTTTCCCATTCGCTGTATTTGAATGAATCTGTTCTTTTAGTGACAAAAAACAAGAATTTCTGAATGGACTCAAAAAATAACAAACTATGCAAGTCCACTCTTTTTGCCAGTCAAAGATGTTTAACGTTTACTAAATAAAAACATAAAATTTATGAAAACAACATTCCGGCTTATCGCAGATGGTGAAAAGTGAGTCTGGCTGAGAATTGAGAATTTGCTGATTCAACAATTTTCATTAGTCAGACATTTTATGAAAACTCACAGATTATCCAGACTATTTTTTTCCAACTTCAGAATAACTTTTGCTACTGGAACTATTTTCATCACTGAGAAAAAAAGGAAGAAAATACGTTAGAACATACAAGTTCTGACGTACTTTCCGCCGCAACTCATCGAAAAACCCCCCTCCTGGGAAAATAAGTACCGAAAATCGTCACTGCCTTCTAAGCTAAATATGTCAAAACTTACCTCATAACTCCGTTCCACCACCCCCACAATAACAATAAAAGTGAGCAAAAACCTTGCATTCATCTTGGAAGAAATCTGCTAAACACTCATTCATGCCGAGCCATATAAACCAAACAAAACCTCCAATTAACAAATAACAAACATTTATTATAATTAATACTCAAGACACTGTAATCATACAGGAAATGCATTTATTATTTTTGGTTGTAATCGTAGCGCGAAACGTGCAGTTTAATTGATGTAACTATGTCGGAGGATGTCCTGTTTTGTCCGTAGTGATCAACGAAGTTGCCCTCTGGGTTCAGCAGGTACATTATAATGCTATGGTCCACAATATAGTCATTATCCTTATCCCTGGGCCCTGCGCTGAAGTACAACCTGTAAGCCTTGCAAACTTTCTTCACTTGGTCTTCACTCCCGGTGAGCCCCAACAGTCTGGGGCTGAATTCCGCGCAGTATTCCCCCACTAGTTTGGGCGTGTCTCGTTCCGGGTCCACCGAAATGAAGATTGGTTGTAGTTTTAATGGTTCTTTATCTTCATCTGACAACTATGTGTTAATGAGGGAGATTACTAGATGTGGTTAAGTACCTAATTCCTTGACTACAGCCGCCATTTTCTCCAGTTCATCGGGACAAATGTCAGGACAGTGTGTAAACCCGAAATAAAGAAGACACCACTGGCCTTTGAATTCTTCACTTGTACGTAATTTCCCCGTATTGTCGATTAGTTCAAAGGGGCCCCCTATGGAGGCCTTGCCCAGCATTCTGGTTTTTTCCTTTTCGATTGCTGTATAAAGTCATTATACAGGGGTTTCAAAATTGAGAACGAAGATTTTAAGGGCATATTGAGCAGCCCAAAATATAGTTTTTTCTCATTGAAGAAGGGAAACCGTTTTTAATTTTTATCTTGGAAACAAAGCTAGATACAGAAAAAACTGAGAATACAATTAAGCAACATTTTTAATTGCTTGACCTAAAAAAATCATAAATTCTCCAAAACAGCAGTGGCGTAACATAATTTTATCTATGTGTATCAGTTAGATGACCCTCTGCCACTTAAATGAATGATATTGTTTTAGTCGGACAAAATAATTACCCTTATGACATGCCAAATATTGTCAAAAACAGCTGAAGGTTTTTTGAGTAATTAATAAAAAACCGATTCTTCAAAAGAGAGCAGTGTCCAGTTACGGCTTTCAATTTTTATCTTGAAAACGAAGCTAGATACAGAAATAACTAGAAAGACAAAAAAGCAACAGTTTTTATTGCTTCATCTGAAAAAAATATAAAATCTTCAAAAGAGCAGTGGCGCACCATATTTTCACCTATAAATATCAATCATATGACCCTCTGGGACGCCACTGGAATGAATGATTTTATTTTGATCACACAAAAAATTACCCTTGTGACGACAAATAATCGTGCTGAATGTTGTCAAAATCAGCTGAAAGGCTATTGAGTAATTTATAAAAAATCGATGTTTCCCAAGGATTTTGACACCCTGTATCATGAAAGCAAAGCAAGTTAGAACATATCTTTAAATAAGAAAAAATCTTTATTTTCTGCTGATGAGTGCTGAATATGCCCTCAAAATCTCCGTACTAAATTTTCAAACACCCTGTAGTTTACTCGATTAATTTAGGAAAACGCACCTTGTTCCTTCTCCTTTTTCACATAAAACATAAACCCAAGAAGTGTCCCACCCAAAGCGGACGTTATCGCCAGGTTTCTCCATGATATGGGGCCAAGGCCTTTGGCAAAAGAGCTTCGCTTTTTTGGTAGTTTGTCACAATAATTTCTCACAGTTCCTTGTAGCAAAATGCAACTTTTAGGGGGCACAATCTGTAAAAATAATTCCTTGTTGACTTCAACCGGGATATTGCGAGGGACATACCTGGGAATGTATTAATTTGCTGTTATGTGACAAATCAAGGGCATTTTTGAGGATTTTCGTTAATAATCTAGACATTTTTGTCAGAGATGGGAAGTGAGGTTATATATTATATATGGTTGTTTTTGAGGTTATATTCGTAGATTGATTTGAAGGATACACCCAAGGAAAAGTGGTCCCTCTATGATCCATTATACGCAACGTTGCCAAATCAAACAGTTTTGTCCAATCTACAAAACAAGGGTGAATCTTCGACTAAATTCAAGACAAAAACTTCGTTTACACTTGGGTCCACAACGGCTTGGTTTCTCAGATAGAGGGCGTCAAAAAAAACTGTATCATTATGATTTGTGCCATTAACAAAAAAATATAAGCAAAAAACCTAATAAAATAGTTTTTTTTTCGCCCTGTATCTCAGAATTGTGGACCCATGTTCCCATGAACTTTTCGTTTTTAAATTAGTCAAAGATTCACCCCTCAAAATTTTTACAAGTACTTAATTTACATCCCTTATATTTGTTTTTTCAGTTTATTTTTTTCGCACAATTACAATACATATTAAATTTTAATTAATTATGAATACATATATGATATCCAGTCTACTTTTTGTCTAACTTAAGAAAACCAGAGGTATTTGAGAAATATTTAGCTTCACTGACATTGGTCTCAGCAGCTTGAGGATTAACAATCTCCAATCCCTGCAAAGGCGTAAAAGCCACACTGCTAGCAGTACCAGAAATCTGTTTTTTAACCGTCGTGCTGCCCCCCCATATCTGCTGTTTCTGCAAATTCTTCTGCAGCGTCTTTGAAATACGAACTTTAGTTTTCTCGTCCACTTGCGGCAGCCGAATGCGGCCAGTACTCGATTTGCCGATGGTACCTCTTGTGTAGCCCAAGTCCTCTTGGTAAGCGTCGTCTTCAATCTAAACAAAATGAAAAAAAGTTGAAAGATAATGCCCCCTAATGGCCAACATTGTATAAGACAACACCTAAGCTTGCCCATACTTTATACGGCATAATCAGTTTCAAGACAATCTGATCTAGTTTCTATATGAATTATTATTTTAAAATTTAAAAAAAAAACGAATTTTTGAACTTTTGAATTCCACATAGGGTCAAATTCGCAGCTCAATTTCTATAACAAGAATTTTTTTTGTCAAACCAGCATTTTACACAATCTCCATAACTTGAAAGGCTGGACCGATTTTGATGAATCTTCCGTTATTTTGTAGAAAATTTCTTCATGATTTTTTTTTAATTTAAAAAAAAAAATCTCTTATTAGATCTCTACTTAATTCAAAATATTTGACCTTGGCATCGATTGCACCTTGCGCAATTTTGGAGATAATTTGATCTAGTTTCTTCAAGATTGTTTGTGTTTTCTTGTCTTGACATATCTTTTTCAATTCAAATTTTTCAATTTTTGGAATTCCACATAGGCTAAAACTTTAAAACGCTTTAACTTCCAAAAAATATAACCGAATCAAATGAAAATTGAGCCATTATAAAGACAATTTGATATAGTTTCTTATGTCAGCCCATATGTCATGAGTCATAGGTTCACTTTCGGCCAAAACGGAAAACAATATCTTTTCATTCATATACCTTATCTCTTTTGTCAAAAGAGAAAAACTTACATCTGCAAAGTTCATGCGATTGGCGTGCTTCCTGAACTCAGTCAAAGCGTAACGTTCCTTCATCTTCCTCACTCTCTTACCCCCTCTTTTCTTCTTCGCCTGATCAATAGGCTTGGGTAAGGGTTTTATGAACTTGACCGGAGGAGGCTCCTGCAACTTATCAAGCTTCCTCTCAATCTCGTCCCTCAAATTCCTCCCGATCCGCCCATCGGAGCTCTCGTGACAAGCATCAACTCGCGCTGCCAGAGTGCATTTTGTCGACACCAAACGAGCTGCTTTGCGACGCATGTCCGGAGGTGTGTTTTGGACAATGTCTGAATAATAGACGAAGCCAGTGTGCGGCAACATTGCAGTCTGACTGAAGCCAGACAAGGATTTTTTTTGTTGACCTAATAGCAACACGTTGCAGGCTGGAATTTTGGACAGTCTGGTCAGTCCGCCTGCCACGCCCATTATTTTAGCCGCAATGGACGCCCCCAAAATTGTGGTTATATTGGGGGCAATAAACGTCATTCTACTCTCCACATACTCGTAGATTTTCAGCTTGAAATTATTTAACTCTATCGCCATGTCGCAGCCTTCATCAATTTGTTCCTTTTCGAACTTGGACAGTAATGTTCCTTGTGTAGTTGACGCTGTGACAGACACAACCATTATGGTAGCCTGCGTAAGAAAAGTTTGCAGGATTTCGTTGTTTTTCGCCTGATCCAAATCATTTCCCAGTTCCTTGACTGTCCGCACGTACTCTAAAGGACTAACCACCAAAGAATCCAGCTCTGGGAAACGTTTTTGATATTTATCCCGGACAAACTTATGGACAGCGATTATCTCAGTGTCTATGTCAGCAGCAAGGTCATTAGCTTCGACGATTAGCTGATATTCAGGGTCAGCTTCAACAGGCCCGATTATTTCGGTTGCTTTGCGCACTTTGGGGCCGTAGCTTTCGATTTGTTTTATTATGCTTTGTAGTTTGTCTGAGTCTCTTAGTTTGCACAATTCTGGAAAAATAACATCAGTTTTTGTCTGGCTTTAGAAATAAACTCACCTCTGACTGAATTGATTTGTGTAGTATCAACTTCCATCATCAGTTGTTTTATGTCGGGTTTTTCCTCTTTTTCCTCCTCAATCTCGTCCATAGGTTCCTCGTCCTCTCCATGGTCATTGCCTTCTAAATCGGCTAAAAGCTCGTCTGCTAAAGACATTTTTTCACAGTAGACGAATTGTTTACGTTTTGAATGAATGGAAATTAAATTGGAAAGTGAGGTTATATGCCATACTGAGCGAAGTTTGCTGACGATGATGATGTCTGGCTTACATTCAATTTAATTTGGAAGTGGAACTGTCAAAATTTGGCTTGCCAAATGGGAATCATAATGTACCATCTACAATGAACTTGGCTAAAGCGTGACTTTGAACGAAAATTGGTAGTGATGGTAACATATGATTCCCGTTTGTCAAGCTAAAATTTGACAGTCCACTTCGAAATGAAATTTAATGAAAATTTTACACGGGGAACGGATGTCACTCACTTATCACGTTGCCAAGTTGTGAAATTTCTTGTTAAAAATAGTCAGTTCGTAGAACAATCACAAACCAGCTTGCTTTTCATGGGTCAGGCAAGCACCGTCACTTTTGACCATGTCATTTCAGTACTTTTGGTTTTGCGATCAGATCATAGTTCTCGTTATGGAGGCAATGCCAATAGTTTATAAAAAATTGATGGCACAATTCTATGCCATCAACAATTATTTGATAATATTTAATTTATCTTGGATAAAATTATTATTCCATAATAAAACAATTACAGAAACCTTCTTATTTCATTTACAGACTTCAAAAACTTCAATCCATTTGTCAGTTTGCCTTTTTTCACGTTTGAAAAAAGGACACTTTTCGAAACTGTTTTCTCTGAGATTTTTCATAAAAATGGCTATCACCATCCGAAGAAGGGGCAAAAATTTTTTCAAAAAACCATGAAAAATGGAAGGTTGGGACACGTGCGGACGGTTAGGTAAAAAAAAGATGCTGCAATGAGACCTACTCAGCAACCATCATATCAAAAATATATCAAATTATATTGAGTAGGTACTTACAGTTGATTCACAACCAAAATTCACCAAAGTAAAAAACTACACGTGATCAAGGGAAATAATTGAAAAGTCACGTGTAGTCTTTTTACTTTAATGATTTTTGGTTGTGAATCAACTGTAGGTACTTCAAAAAAAAAAAAAAAAAAAAATCTGATTTTTATCGGTGACCTTTAGGGGGGCATATATCCTTAGGAAGGGCTTTTAAGAGAAAAAAAACTAGGGGAGCTAATCATCCTTCATTTTCTCATGTTCTACCCAAATCAGCGTGACTTTTATGTGAACATCCTGTATACAATGTAGTAAAGCCTCTATAACCATCATCGCAGTTTCTAAGTGACAAAATAAATATTTGATATATATTGATTGGATAAACAACTATTCCACAATGATATGTCACCTTTTCGGATCCAAAAGTTAAGTTCAAATGTTCAAAAAATCGGGCATAAATGTGTGGCCTCTAACGACGTTGCCAAGTTAAGTATCAGTGTTTATCGTGCTACGTTGACAACCAACTGTTTTTTGGTTTGTCTTGAAGTTCACGTGACAGTGTTGCCGCCTGGTCCAGGTGTAAATAGTATTATTTCCCGTTTTATCTCTTTATCACATCAAAATTGACAAAGAAAAAACTTTGTTTCAATTTATAAACAACAGATTTGTGGTCTGTTTATCATGACCATCATAGAATGTTGGGGTAATTGTTAAACATCAATACCGCTTGGCAACACCGCAACTTAGAAAAAAAATAAACTGACAGGTGCAGTAAAAAAAATGTCACTCATTTGTTTTGCATAATTCCGTCAATTTGTTTATGAAAAACCCAACCCAAAAGGGTCAATAATCCACAAACAATGTCCCGCGCCAAATCGCGTCAAAACACCGAAGTGTGCGGAGACTGTGGGGCCTTAGGTAAAACACACTAACCGCAATTAATTAAATTAATTGCAATAATTAATAGATGCAACATGGGCGTCCATCAACAAAGGCATATTACTGTGTACTCAATGTTGTAGCGTACATCGAAGCTTAGGGAGGCATATTACGCAAATTAAGTCGATTCCGAAAAGCCATTGGCACCCCAATCAGTACAATGTAAAAATGAGGTGTTGGGGTTGTTGGATGTTAAAGAGTTTGTTTCAGATGGTGGCTACGTTGAATAATAATGGGGCTAATGGGATTTGGGAGCATAGTTTGTTGGAGAATGGGTCGAAGTTGATGAAGAAGAAGCCGGGGCCTAAAGATCCTTTAAGGTTAGTTTGGTTATTTTTAGTTCTACTATTCTGAAGAGGACAAAATGCTGGATGAATCACTGTTTTGCAAAAAAAACACTATTTTGGACATATTGTTTCAACAGAACATTTTCCAAAAACCTCGATTTTTTCCAATTGTGGATTATTCCAGTATTTTTCATGTACTGTGCTCTGTGCTTGCTACCGTGACCACTAAAGAAGTTAAAACAAACATTTAAACGGGAAAAAGAAATTTTCAAAATTTGATTCACAACTGATAACAAATTCGTTATTGTCAATTATTCAAAATATTTTATATTAATGGATTTTTCCATAAAAACTCATGTGTTGGAGAGAGACAAAAAATGTATTTTTAATAGGATCCAAAACAAACACCTTTTTTCAATAAGTGCGATACATCGTTGGTTTAGGAACATATGAGGGTTTTAAAATCCGTAATAAAAAATCCAGGACCGTATTTAAAAAAACAAAGTTGATGATGGCTGCTCATAGACGAAACGTCGAATCATTAATTTGATGACGCCATTTTGTGGAGGAGAAAAAGTGGCAATGAAGATGTGACATTTATTTTGAAATATCTCTTCTAATTCACATAGGAAAACATAAAAACGATTTCACCAAATTCTGGTTTTTTTCGGATATCTCCGAAAGTATTCGGAATTTATTAAATTTCAAAACGGCATTTTAATGAGTACCAAAATGTGCAACTTTGCCCCCATTCAAACTCCGCTGTATCTCCTACCGTTTTCAAGGTACCAATGGTCAGCATCGAATTTGTAACACCCTGTATATTTTTGTTGAGAAACAGTTAAAATGTTTTGACACTAGTTTGAAACTACATTTTTCTCAGTGAATTAAAAAAAGATGTCGATGTAGCTGACACATAAAAAAAACACTTTTCTTCCAACGAAAACTCAAATGATTTACCTGATTTTTTGGGTATTTCGCCACACCCTATCAAAAAACAATCAAACTAGTGTTAATATACCGGATCTTCTATATTACCTGAAAAAAATTCTATTAGTAAACAATAAAACCTAACAATATCAAACGTTTCAAAAGCGAATCTGCTTTCGTCGTCAGTGTAACCTAAAAAAGAAACAATTAATTCAAATTCAATATATTATATTAATATTTTATAGAACTTGAATTGTTGCCAAATGAACGTAACTCACGTAGCATTCAGGGCATTATAAATTTATGATTAATTTTTCCATTTACCAGCATCAAACAAGAATATATAAAAGCAAAACACCAACAATGCGCCTATGCATTTCGCGAAAACTATGAGGACGGTTTACTCAGTGTCGAAAACGAACTAGGCAAACAATTACACGCAAGCGTGCGTACCCCCAACTTAGAGACATCATTTAGACTGTTGGCTTCAGGAGCAGATCCCAACTATTTCCATGATGTAAGCCTTAAAAACCGCATTTTACATTTCACAATAAACAATTGTTAGGAAAAAGGCTCTACCCCGCTTCATGTAGCTGTAAAATCCGATCAAAAGCTACAGGTTGAATTGTTGTTGGTTTACGGGGCTGATCCGACTTGTCCTGATAACCAGGGACGGACTCCGTTGGATTATACTCGGTGAGTCATGCCCCTATCCAGCGCTTGGTGTTAAACCATCCAACTACTTCCACAGCCAATCAAACAACAAAGAACTGATGAATCGGCTTATTGAAAGTCAATACGAAGTAACCGACATGTTCAGCTATTATTTATCCATGCGCAAACCGGACCATTCCACGGGAGTACATTTTTTAATCCCCTCCACTGGCTTTAAATCTACTTCCTTAGCCAAATTGCAAAAGGTACATTTTATCATTTATTACGTTAATATTGACCAAAGAAGGTTTAGTTGCCCGACCATGTCTTCGAAGAACTCGTTATGGATGTCTACGACGAAATCGACCGCAGACAGACTGAAGCAAGTAAGTAATTGATTTTAAATTACCTGAAATTTTAATTTGATGGTTTTTGCCTACCTGAGGACAAGTGAGTATTGATTTGTGAGTCGTTGAAATGAAAGTGTTGAAAAAAGTGTGCGCTTGTGGTATGTCTTTGATTAATTAAGAAGTTGGGTTTTATTGGTTTTAAATAACTTTCCTCCCAGTTTGGTTGAGTTGCGCAGACACAACCGACTTAAATGACGTCCCTTTTTTACCTGTGGACAACACTCTGTCAACAACCCGAAACCAGGGACGACAAAAACTAGCCCGTTTTTCCACTCCCGAGCTTAAAACTCTTGTCTATGACATTCTGGTGGACACGCAACGTCGGCAAAGCATTGAAAAAGGTTCTTAAACCCCATCTAACTTGCATTAGCTAAACTTTTCCGTTATCAGGAAGCATGTTACAACTTCGAGAAGCATCGGAAATAGACGATGATGATCCGTTGTACGATTCCGTAGCCGAAGACGAGGACTACGCCATTCCTATGGACAAAGACGAAGATCAAATTAATAATAAAGACAGCATAATCTCGATAGAGGGCATCAGCAAAACTAATCAGGTCTTGGAGCAACTAACCAAACAGCTGAAGAACTCGGACAATACGATTACGGAGTTACGCCAGGAAATCTCCAAGCTGCGCCAGTGCGTTAAAACGCTGCAGCTGGAAAATTGCGAGCTGCGCAGCAAGCTGTCGCAGAAGCAATTTATCAATGGGGATAGTGGCTTTGATTCGTTGGAGTTCATTGCGGAAAATGAAGTGAATGGGAAGGGGGACGAGTGTGAAGTGAGGAGTAGAACTAGGAGGCCAACGAGTATGTATGAGACAAGGGAGGGGATTAATAAGGTGCACAATTGGCAGGCGTTGAAGGCGCAGGTGAGTTTACCGGTCTGATACCTGTCAATTAGCTTGTTGCAGCTTAAGCAGGACAGGCACTCGCCTTTAGACAGAGAAACAGTGTTGCAGTGCACCGAACAGATAACCAGAACCATTCAGCAGTTGTGCAAAAGTATTCAGGAGCCGGAGAAGGAAGAGTGTATTTCTTGTGGGGAAAGGGTTAAAGTGGCTATTGGCAAGCTAGCAGGGACTTTGTCAAAAGTATGGTTTTTATAAAAGTCATTATTGGTGGTTTTATGGTCACTTGCAGGACGCTGAGGCGGATAAAATCAAGCAAATGCTGGAAGTGGCAAACCGTCTACAACCCGAGTGTCTCGATTTGCAGCTGGGCCGCATGAAAAACGACAGCAAAGCCGTTGATGTGCATTTTTCGAATATCCGCGACATTGCCTACAGTCTTGCCAAATGTACTAAAGAAATTGTTACAAAGTATTCGTCGAATCAGTAAAAGTATTAACCGCATGTCTTCCGATTAATTTTAGGGTCAATTTTTTCGATTTTTTTACTTTAATTATTGAAATTCCAAAGACTAAACTTGTAAATATTTTTCTATGGTTATTTTTAACAAGTAATTGCAATACTACTTGAGTATGTTAGTAAGATTAATTGTTTTTTTGTTTAAGGAGTTATATGGGAATTACTAGTTATGAAGACATATTTTAACCAGACTGACGTTAAGACTACTTTTATGTTTTTTACGCTAAAAATATTACTAAGTTGTTTCATTGACAATGTGTTTTATTTGATTGGTGTGATTTGGCAAAATTTGGGAAAGAAATACTTTCATGAAAAAAATCATAACTCAAAAACCAGAAGAGATATCGTTTTGTGATTTTCACCAGTGGATTTAAAGTATACTGGGTAACTGGGAAAAATTTCGAAAAAAATTAGGTTAAAGTTTGGAATGATACGAAAACGAGATACTCATGAAAAAAACATAACTCGGAAACCAAAAGAGATATCAATGCTCGATTTTCACCAGTGGATTCAGCATTAAATTTCTTACCAAAGTCCCCAAAAAACTATACAGGGTGACAAGGAAAAAATAATTTGAAATTGAGAAAAGTTCAACTTCTGAAAAAACTTTTTATAAAAAAGTGTGAACATTGATTAAACCACAAATAAAATTTTAAAATTTTTATTGCAAAATTAAATACATACGTATAAAAATTTGCCTATAATAATATATACATATAAATAAAATCACAAATTCACTAACACTTCCATATCACTATAGCCAAATTCCCGCCAAAAAACATATACAGCAAATTCGTACATTCGAAGGAAATTTCAAAGCCAAAATCCTCGCCAACAACAACATGGAACGGGGGCCCCAATTTTTTGTCCATTTCGTCTTTAATCATTTTTGCGGCTGCCTAATATAACAATATAAATAATCAAGGCATTTGTAAAAATAAAATCAACCTCATTATTATTGGCGAATTTTTCACAAGCCGTAACAACCAACTCCATCGTCTCCGTTTTCATTTCCTCCGGCATATCGGAATGCTGCATTTAAACGCAAATAAATCGATAAATCACCCTTGCATGTTTCTGATTGAATTTATGACTCACCCGTATTAGGGGGTAAGTGTGGACTATTTTTTTCGGTTCTTCTTTCGCTTCTTTTACCTCGTCCGCCATGGTTTTTTATTTTAAAACCAGTTTGGTTGTGTGTTTTGGGCGCACTTCAACCTCGCGCTCAAATTTTGATTTTTGCGGTTACAAACAAAATGTTGCCAACTGTATTTTTAGGGGATGGAGGTCTAAAAGTTAGGACAAAATCCTTGTTTCAATTTTTAGGCAGGAATGCCACAGTTATTACAAATCATAAGATCTTGTCTTGATGAAAGTCACTTCGCTAATGGGCAATGGTGAAACTCAACATTTCTTATTTTTCTGATTAATACACCAACAATAATGAAAAACATGCACTTTCAATCCTGAAGAATTTCACGAATATACTTCGAATACTGTATGCTAGATGGCGAGAGGTGTCATAATGGTTCAGGCGTTTTATGTTAACAGACGTGGACAAATAATATAGCGTCAATCCGCATGAATTAAAAGAAGTGAATCTCGCTCTGCTTGAAAAGCGTCACATCTTGAGTTGTGTCTCATAAAGAATACTTTTACGTCTGGTCAAGGTTTACGTCTTTAATTGTCAGTGTTCCTGCCTAAGGTGAATAAAGTGATATTTGGTTATCATTCGTGAAAAGTGTCATATTTTGAGTTGTGACTGTGTTCTAGAAGATTGATGTAGTAATGTTTTGTGATTTATTTTTCACAATACATTCATATTTCAAGTTTTTTCACTATTTTTGCCCGATATTCTTACAATGAAAAATTAATTAGCAGAGATTTGGGATATTTTTTCCAACATTTTCATTTCTATTGATCTCAAAGACGCAACCGATTTTTTTTTATGTCTACTGAGAAATATGGTAATTTCGAGTTCTGTCACTACTCTTGCTAATCACCGACTTTATTGATTAATTCGCCATTGAAACGATCTCAGCAGCAGTATTCAACTGCAACCAAAAATGATCGCATTGAATTGGGATCATTTTTACTCATTTATCGCAACTGTTAGGATTCAATCGAATGCAGTGTTGCCATTACCTGAAAAGTCCTTTATTATTCTGACACAAATGTGAGGTTATAGTTGCTACATTTAAAAACAAACCAGCTTGAAGATCACGTTATTATTAATCCCCCCAAAACCATGGAAAACTATAAAAAAGGCAAAAACGAAGAAGAACCCCTTGAACGCGACAAAATCCCCATTGCCAACTTACCTGATAATTTCCTATGGATGCAGGTAAGAGGAGGCAGTAAAATACGCAATTTACTGCAACATGCCATAAGTAATTTACCCGAGGCCAAATCGGTAGTGTGGACGGGATTTGGGGCATCTGTTGGTAAGGCGATCACGTGTGCTGAGATACTGAAGAGGGAGTTTGGCCAGAAACTTCATCAGATCACCAGGATATGCTATAGAAGGTATTGTAGTGAGTGTTATTGGAAAAATTATTGAAATTTAGTGTGGATGAGTTTTGGGACCCTTTGTTGCCTGAGCTGGACCAGATTGTTGTTAAACGAAAGTTGCCTGTGGTGCATATATTGTTGTCTTTAGATTCGTTGAGTGAAAGTGAATTGGGGTAAGCTTGATTATTTTTAGTGAATTGTTTATAGATTGTTTTTAGTTATCAAGCCCCTGGAGATATTATTCCCTATAAAGGCAACAACGAGGTGAAAAAGCCCCATCAAAGACAGTCAAATGGACATCAAAATAGGCGCAGAAATGTTAATAAAAACCAATAACTTCATCAACATTTATTTACTAGATTAAGCACATAACATCAATAGAAAATATACCAATGAATACATATACAACATTTAGTGCCTCGACTCAAACCCTGCAACGGACAACAATACAAAAATATCAGTATTTTTCAGTTGATCACAGCCTTATTGTTTTTCCATTTCCTTTCAACCCTCGTGGCGAAAACCCACCATTCCGTCAGTCTTATAAATCCCTGACCATCACAGCCTAATGTCCTGCAACACATTTAGTGCCAATTATTATTATACTCGTAACGATACTTTTTCAAATCAACGGGCAGAAAATTCACGTTTATCGTCACCGGATGCAACACTGTTTGTGGGTTGGTTTCCATCAAGTTGAAGCTTTGCAAAAACGGCCTTAAAGTTTTGTAGTCGATGGTTAAAGGTACGTAGTAGGAGCCTTTGGTGTGCAGCACAAAGATGGGGATGTTGAAGTTGGGTTCTTGTGGAGTGGGCGACAGTTGCAACAGAGAGTCGGAGCGGGGCGTGTCCTGTTTGGCGTCGGGTGATTGGCTTTGAAGGTCTGGTTCGGATATTCTGGATGGTTCGCTTGGTGGGGACGATTGATTGGAGCTGGAATAAACAACCCAATGTTGATGATTTTGTAACAAAAGCCTACGTAACTGGAATTTCTTTTCCCATTCGTTGGGGTTGTTCTCAGAAATAATAAATCACCCAGGGATAAAAAAAAAAAGATATTTGTGCAGGAAGTCATGAACATAAAATTCACCTTAGAGTACAATCAATAAATAACATGGATTTTGGGTTATAGGAAACAAAATCAGTCCTTTAGTAATTTCACAGTATGTCCAATAAAATAAATAATAATTATGATTCAACTGTTCATTTCCGACCCATAGTCTATATCAAAATTAATACATCGACGTCCCTCATCATTCCCCGAAAGCATGACACGCTTACACCCATAAGTTTTTTGGAACACTGGCAATCCATAGGTGACTTGATCGTATTTTTTATTGAACACTCTTTACCTATGTGTAAACGCCACATAGAAAGGGTTTTTCTCACATTTTTGTCTAATACGTTATCCATTGTGAAGTCTATAACGGCATGTTTAAGAATAATTATTTGCATGAAAGATTAATATAGGAAAAGGTATCGTTGGTTCAAAACAATACCATTAACAAAATCTGGGACATTTCTCTCCAACTAAATAGTCAAAAAATGGTGGTACTTGGAGGATTTGGAACCTGAGGGAACAATTTCATTAGCCATACAGGGAGAAAAAGCTTAGCTCGTTCCTTGATTTGAGTGAAATAGTAAGTTTTTCGACTTTTGTTCTTCTGAACAGACGTGTTCGTGTATTTTGCTCAGTTTCTGTTTTTTTATAATCTTTTCACTCAAAGTGAAGTACATACTTGGAATTTTTTCAATATTCTGAATCTGATTCAACTTTTAACTAGTGTTTATTCTGTGTTTTAACGGTGAAAATCCCTTCAAGGGTAGGTCTTTCTGACTTCAAGCTCTCTTTGTTTCTGGATTATCTTTTTGGGAATATTTGTGGATTCACTTCTCTTAAGTGAATTCGCAACAACGTCCAAGATAACTTTTAAATCTAGTTGTTTTGATTTTCTGATACATTATAATTGTTTTCTTCTTTCAATTCTTGTGAACTCTTAGTTATTTTGGAATACACAATTCAGGGTGTTTCAATTCACGAGAATAAAATCGCAACCCGAACTAATTCCCGAGCGCGAGAGTGAGTGAGAGAAGTGTATTTTCCTGAATCAGTTCACTCGTGCTTCAAGAGGATCTGCGTCGATATTCGTAATTCGTGGAAGTATACAGGGTGTCCAGGAAAAGGATTCAGATAGAACATTGAAAAATAAGATGACAAATTTCCGTAAACTTTTTTCCCAGAATCGAAAGAACGCCACTGGAAATCAATTTTTCTTGAATAACTTTTCAACCACTTAATATAATTTGATGAAAATTTAATATGATAAACAGTAAACATTTCCTCTTAAAATACTGATCCAAAAACATAATTAGCTTGTTTAGTTTACCAGAAGCGGACTAGGTTGTACATTTTAATGCTTAAATTTTCAACACCCTGTATGATAAAGACTTGAAAAAAATAAATTTAGATAGCCTGAACCTTAGACTACAAAAAAAGGTTATCTTGTTCATTATCGATAAAATGAAGCGTTTTCGAGAAAAAACCATCGAAAATACCCATAATGCAGTGCTGTTCCTTGAAGAATTTTTTTTTAGAAAATTTAAACCTATTTTCCTCGAAATGTATGAAAATTAATCTGAAAAAACTATGCAAAATTCGAAAAAACATAAGTTCACATTTTTTTAAATAATTTTGTCAAGAGCACCACTTCGTCATCAATTTTCTCGAGGTTTTTTTTCATAAAAATATATTTATTTTCTAGAAAACGGTTCATTTTATCAATAATGAACAGAAGAACTTTTTTTGTAGCCTAAGGTTCAGGCTAGCTATATTAAATTTTCATCAAATTATATCAAATGGTTAAAAATTAATTTGAAAAAAATGATTTCCAGTGGCGTATCTCCGTAGAGAGGGCCTCTAGGAAAAAAGTTTACGGATACTAGTCATCTTATTTTTCAATGTTTTATCTGAATCTGAGAGATCTCCCACATTTTCCCGGACACCCTGTATATCACATGAACGAGCCCTCCTCCAACAAGTTAAGAGTTTAATTATTTTGTTCAACAATTTGCGATTCAACCGCCCGCTACCAAAAGATCTTTCACGTTGAAGTACTGTCACAATTTTGTCAAAAAATCTTGGTTTATTTGCTGAGACATGACCAGAACGGCTTATTCAGCACTACATAAAAGGTAACTCTCCTTCAAGTTCATTGTACAACTCACCTATGATTCTCAAAACTCGTCACCGAACTCCTCCGCTCATCCAACTTCTGCCTCTTGGGCACTTCATGCGCATTCAAATCCTGATTAAACCTCAACTTAATGTTCGTCTTGTACTTGTACGAAGCACCTCCCACATCCTTGTCCTCAATGGGCTTAACCACGAAATGCGCATCGTTACTGTTGCTATTCTCCGGCTCCGCTTTAGGCACTGTCATTTCGTTGACTTTACGAGCAGCTGGCGGCATCTCGTTTTTAACTGGCACATGCGCAAACGGTGGCTCCTGCGGCATTGGCGTGGGGGTGTTGCAAATTTGCTCGCCGTGTTTTTGCAGATGGTTGAGCAGGCGCACTACCATGGGTTCACGCGGGAAGTGACCCTCGACTTCGACCATAAAGCGCATTGCTTCGGACATGCATTCCTGGTAGCCTAGTCTGGAATTGCACATTAATAATAATGGTTTGTTATGTTTTAAATTGAAACACACCGATAATGTTCGACAGGGTTGCCTCTATCCTGGGTTTGTAGGTGTTTCATGTGTTTGATGGCCATTTCAATAATTTCGGTTTTTTCAATTCTGCCACGTCCTTTTTTCAGATAGTCCGTAGGGATCAGGCGGGATAGGTCCGCGAGGCAGTTGTTCATCCTGTCCCTTCGCCGTTTTTCGATGATACGGTGCGACATTGGGTCTTGCTTCAATTGAGAAAATTTACATTAAAAATTGTTCAATAAATTGAGAGGAAACACGTTGATTGTCGCTTCTATTGTTTCAAATGAATTGCAACAATCAACGTGCGTTTATAATGAGAATTCCTAGCTGCGCAACCCACTTTGGTTCAACTTTAATAAACTCCCGCAAGCCCTTACCTTATGGCTTGACAAAGAGTAATTTAAATTTGGCCCTAAAAGTATAAACATACTCAAATGTGTCACTTGGGTATTTGCGGGGCCACGTTTCGTCCACACCAGGATGTGCATCATCTGGGTTGAAAATACAAAAAAAATGCTAGGATTTGTCAAATGACAGTTTATAACCTAAAATGTGTTGTTTCATTTTGTGATACTTACCCTTGCCACTTTACTTTTCTTGTATTGGCCGTATTCAGAATCATCTTCACTGCATGTAGCAGTGGAGAAGTTTAAATTTCTGATGAAAGAAAAGAAATTAATGAGTAAGTTTCCTTGATTAAATCATATGTATAAAAGGTAAATAATAAAACCAATTGGTGATTAAATATTTATTCAAATGTGCAGCTGCAACTGTGGAAGTTAAAAAATCGATACCCACAAAAGAACTTTTAATAAAAATTTCCAAATTACAAAATTTTGTCAAGTTAACCACAATTTTTACCATATAACACTAAGTACCGTAAATGGGTTGCATTAGCAGCTGTGGAAGCCGTTTCTAGAAAAAATTGTGACACTAAACCTGCGAAAAGTTAATGGGAAGCGAAAAAGCGGTAAATTTACGATACTTACGAGTCGCAGCAGGGGTACATGGCTCGGTCGTCCTTCAGTCTGCTGACTGGTTCTTCATTTGTTAAACACCTGCAAATAATTTCGAAATTGCATATTGTTTTAAACGCTAAATATTGTTTCCAAAATTGAAAAACTCGAAATTGTTCTTGTTGAAGATTGAATAATTAATTCGGAAAAGATTATTTTTTGGCGAACAACTATGGCGTACCATTGTCTGTATAACACAGAAACTCCAACCCTGGATAATTCAAATTCTCTCCAATTACTTAAGAAATTTCATTTTACACTCTGAAAAATTTTTATCGAAACTGGTGAACGCGTTTTCAAAACGGAGGAAAAAATCGATTTTTTTATAAACTTCTTGAAAAAAAGGCATTTCCGTCTTCCGGCCATAAGTGTTGGATCTCAAATTACTTCTCTATGTTTTCTGAATATACCTATACTTAAAAAGTTTCGATCGCTTGAGCCGGTTGAGCGGGGACACCCTGCATGTATATACAGGGTGTTTATTAATTGAATGCCGATACTCAAGGGTGATAATCCTTGGATGATTTTAAGACAAAAAGTTCATATGGACATAGTTCCGCAAGAGTATAGATTTTAAGATACAGGGTGTTGAAATTTTAAAATGCATGCATCAAAATGCATGGGAATGTTAGAGAGGGCGCCACTGATTTGAAAAAATTGGATGACACAGCAGGGTGTCAAAGCAATTAAGTAGATTTTATTTTTTTAAGCGAAAACCATACGCCGGACGGAAAAAAATCAAGAGAACAAATTGGCTCAGAAATAGAGATTTCAAAAATAATTTTTATTTTGGAAGGAAGCAGTGGCGTACAAGTTTTTTCTCCAAAAATAGTGAGTGCAAAGCCCGTACGGACGCCACTGGTGAAAATAATGAAATGTTTTGTACATCACAAAATGCATATTGAAGCCTTGAAGACGTGTACCAAATTTCATAAAGATATCTGGAATAGTACGCAAAGTAATTATAGAAAAATCATTTATTTTTTAATATTTCAACACCCTGTATCTTGAAAATTAAGCTCTTGTGGACCTATGTTCATATGAACTTTTTGTCTTAAAATCATCCAAGGATTATCACCCTTAAGTATCGGCATTCAATTAATAAACACCCTGTATACAGGGAGTCCGGGAAAATGTGGGAGATCTCTCGGATTCTGATAGAATTTTAAAAAATAAGATGACAAGTTCCCATAAATTTTTTTCCTAGCGTTAGGTTCACAATTTCGTCAAGAGCACCACTTCGTCATGGCTTTTTTCGAGGTTTTGTTTAATAAAAATTGTTTTTTCTCGAAAATGGTTCATTTTATCGACAATGAACAAGAGTACCTTTTCTTTAGCTTAATGTTCAAGGTATCCAAATTTATTTTTTTTAACTCTTTATCATACAGGGTGTTGAAAATTTGAGCGTTAAAATGTACAATCTAGTCCGTCCCTGGTAAACTAAACAAGCTAATTATGTTTTAAGGGAAGTATTTTGAGAGGTCCTTACTACTGTTTATCATATTAAATTTTCATTGAATTATATTGAGTCGTTTAAAAGTTATTCAAGAAAAACCGATTTCCAGTGGGGTCCTTTAGGGGGCCGTATCTCCGTAGGGAGGGCCGCTAGGAAAAAAATTTATGGGAACTTGTCATCTTATTTTTTAATGTTTTATCTGAATCCGAGAGATCTCCCACATTTTCCCGGACACCCGTATATCTTCATTTTGGGAAAACTATTATTGATATACAGGGTGTTTCATTAATATTGCGAAAAAATTCAGGGTGAGTTTCCCCACTTAAAAATAATAGGGAACTTCATATAAAGGTGTGTCCGGAAATGCTTCGTTACAGAGCTACATGGTTTTGAATTTTTATTTTTGTTTTTTCTAAATAATATTTGAACCAATGTCTATATTTTCATAAAAATCGGTATTTGAGGGTTTCTTTTTATGCGGGATTCGAATTTTATCTCAGTTTGGCTCTAACTTGTAGAGGGCGCCACCTACACTCATTTGTCCTGACATGTACAGCCATAACTTTTTTGGACGTAACCGTATGACATATTTGAGTGAAAAAACATATTTCTCCTTTATTTTTATGCAAAAAATTTATACTTGTTGGAAGTCGCTACGTGGAACCATTTTCGAGATATTTGGATTTGAAATAATTAATACATGGGATTTTGAAATTATGGCGAAGGTAACCTGCTAGAAGTTATAACATATTACGCATTAATGCTTTATATTTTCAGTGAAAAAGAAAAAAGTCGACTTGTGTGTGATGTTATCAACAACTTTCATGCAGATATTATTTAAACAAAAAGAAATAAAAAAACTGAAAAAAAAAAAATAATAATAACTTTAACACCCTGTAGCTCTGTAACGAAGCATTTCCGGACACACCTTTATATGAAGTTTTCTTTTTATTTTAAAGTGAGGAAACTTATCCTGTATTTTTGGCACTATCAATGAAACACAATGCTCGGCCATAATTCCATTCATATGTATTCATTATTTCAAATCTAAATATCTCGAAAATGATGGCACGTAGCGACTTCTAACAAGTATGCCTTTTTTGCATAAAAATAAAGGAGAAATATGTTTTTTCACTCAAATATGTCATACGGTTACTTTCAAAAAAGTTATGGCTGTACATGTCAGGACAAATGAGTGTAGGGGGCGCCCTCTACAAGTTAGAGCCAAACTGAGATAAAATTCGAATTCCGCATAAAAAGAAACACTCAAATACCGATTTTTATGGAAATGTAGACGTTGGTTCAAATATTATTTAGAAAAAACAAAAATAAAAATAAAACTTCAACACCCTGTAGCTCTGTAACGAAGCATTTCCGGACACACCTTTATATGAAGTTTTCTTATTATTTTTAAGTGGGGACACTCACCCTGAATTTTTTCGCAATATTAATGAAACACCCTGATTTACACCGTTAAATTTTCCATAACTCCACTGAACTTTTGAAGTTATAGACATGAAAACCCATTGTTATTTGTTTTCCAAAGTAATATTACCTAAACATTTGACAAGAAGTCAAGGAAATGAACAACTTTCATTCAATATCTGTCATTTATGTCATGGAAAGTGACAATAGATCTATCAAATCGCGTACCTATAAGGACTCGTGTTTGGACATTTCTATTCTATCATTATCAAAATTTACAACTCCATTGACGTAAAATTCGATTAAATGACAGAAGCCAGGCTACAAAAATCTATTCCCGTAATGAGTAACCTCATGTCATATCCAGTAATTGAGAGCGGTCACATTTTGCAATAGCTTCTTCACATCACGTGAACTGTGATAACACTTGATAAACATATGCGAATTGATAAAAGGTCAAAAATCGGTCATAACAGCGCTTTACCTTCGAACTGTAAATTTCCAAAAATCACCCGACACAAGCAAATAAAAAAAATTCCATGACGTCTCCGATAACAAAAACAATGGCAATTAACAACCATTTCCCGAGCAAATATCTAATCTATTATGCAAATATTATAGACGACCTTACACCTTGATCCTAATAGATGTATAATATCCAAATAAAAAAATTAGAAATTTGACTTACCGATAAGCCAAAATCATTTTGTAATCCAGAAAAAAAAACACAAGCACCGGTTTCACGCGTCGCGATTTTGTGAAAACCCTCGCAGTAACTGGTTCGGCTATTTATACCCGTTCTGATAAATTTATTCCGTTGATAAAAGTGATAACGTAACGTGCAGTGTGCGCGATCTCGTTGGACAGCAGTTGGAGTTCATGTGTTTTGGCACGTTTTGGCCCGATTCCAAATTAGAAGGTTAAATGGTCTGTTTTTTCTCATTTCTAAATAAGGAAAATTACGTTTATCATCTTAGGGGAGGGAGGCGAAAACAAGTAGAAAATTACCTCACATGAATAACTTTGACCTGGGTCACCTAGCATTTTGAAGGGTGAGTCCAAGCACCCTATGACGTCAGCGGAAGATGTGCATGATCATATCTTGTTCATTGAAGTATCATGGTATGATCGGGTGACCATTTAAAAAATGCATAATATGATCACGCGCATATTCCGCTGATGTCATCGGGTGCCCAACACATTTAAAAAATAGAAAACCACTAAAAAAAGAAAAGAAATGTTTTAAATGTCAAAAAACATCAAAGGCATTGCCGTTTTTCAAAGCAATTTTGTTATTTATAAATTTTATTATTTCAAATTCCCCCAGCACGTTCTAAATAAAATACGTTCAACCCACCAGTTTTATTTATTTGTTATTCTGACTGAACATAATTTTCTTTGACCTCACGTTTGGCTGACTAATATGTATTATAAATAAGGCGTAGAAAGTTTGGAAAACTGATATGCTTTTTGAAAAAAAAAAACTAGCTGTAACCCGACAGATCCACAAACGCCGCATACTTTAATTGAGAATTATTGGAAAATCGACTGCACGTGATCGTTTTTAATGACAATAAAGTCGACAGATTAGAGCTCATTGTCGGCATCACATGATATCAATTTTTTCTGCAATTGGCAAATTTCCGATAACACTTCAATAATTGATAAAGTTGTTCATTTTTTAATCACGTGTAGTTGATTACGTCATTAGTTTAAGCCGATAAGGATATATTTTTGATAAATAACGCCTTATCTTGTCCTCATGATTTTTCTTAGAAATATCATTGGATGTTTGTTTTGTGTTCAAATTCAGATATCATATAGACAGCCACGTTCGAAAATATTTTGAGTTTGAGATTTATCGTATTTTTTGTTTTGATGGTGATTTTTCTATTTTGATGGGTTTGTGAAGGTCATCGTGCTTATCCTGATAATAAAAATAATACAAAAATGACCTTAACAAAATTTAAAACTTGACATAATATGAACTAATTAGGAGCAGCGCTTGACTAATTTCCTAATAACTTTATTAAAAATGATGATGGAAGGTTGAGTCAAGCGTCAAGTTCTAGTTAATTAAATTGTCTATCGAGAATTTCATCCTGCATGGAAAGTTTTACAAGCATAAAATATTTTTTTTTAATTAAAACAATAGGTACATGATAAAATTCTTTATAGCTTTATTAAAAATTATGATAAAGGGTCAAATCAATAAGCGTCAAGGCTCGCATCAAGGTGTAAGGAAATGAACGACCTTCAAAAATTTATTGGCAACACTTTTGAAATTTCCATCGTGAAATTATGTTCTAAAATTAATGAATAGTGAGAATTGCTTTCAAACGCTTCACTATCCCAGTAATTTGGTTAAAAATGATGATAAAGAATCGATCCAAACGTTAGATTATGTACTCTTTACCTATAAAAGACGGTTATAGTACATTGAATTGTCTCCAAAAACTATTAAAGATTTTTTTTGAATTCACATCATGAAAGGGTATTCACACTAAAGAAAGGTTTCATGAACTTTTTGTTTCTTTAATTTTGTTCAATATCTACTTATTTAAAAATTTGAATTGAATAATTCATAATATGTTCATTTCGACTAAAATCTATTAAAAGAATGTTATCTAATGCATGAAATCAATGACAAAAAACTATTATTTAATTTTGTTTTTTGAACTTTTTTTTCCTTTTAATTTCGTTTGGTGAGCACTTACAATTACTTTAGAATTTATTTTTATCAAATTATTGATTCTTTTTAAAGACCTATGTAAGAAATAGATAATAATATATAATAATTGATAAAAACATAATTGAGAAAAACTAGCGTACCTACGTAAATCATGAAATTATTGAACTCTTTCCTCTGTATTTCTATACAAAATTCTTCGTTATTTTCAATAAAGAATCAATGCATTATAAAAATTCAAAGGATGATAAATAACAATAAAAAATAATATAAGGTAATTTGCCGTTGAACTTCTGAAATGTTTTATTCTCTCAACTATTATTCTTCAAGGTGATTTTTTTAAAAGAAACTGCAAGGCACAAAGTGGCAGGTGCAGTGTCAATTAAAGAACAAAATAATGAAGTTGAATAATTAATTTTAAATATAAGTTAATTTGAATATATAAATATATAACCATACAACAGGTCAATAGTCTTGTTTGAATTTGGTGCTTCAACAATTTAAGTCAAGTCAAACCCATCGAATCGGATGTGGAAAAACCAACCAAGTAAACACACCCACGGGAAAATTTCCAAAAAATTCAATCGATTAATTGCACAACGTATCAAACACCCATCCTATTTTTATCATAATTGACGTCATGCACGAACTTACCTCTCAAACTTGACACGTTGTGTATTGTCTTCCCAATAAGAATGGGTCATATCCATGTTTCTAGAAACACATAAATTTCCACACAAAACACTCTCAGCGACGAACAAATCGGATGTTGTTCTGAATGGGTTGATTGGATGGAGACTAAAATGCGAAACACGCCAAAATACACGTGAGCACGTCCATGTAGATGCGACTTACGTGATTGTGTTTTTGTCTCGTTTCAATCGGAATACGTGACTGGGTTGATGGAATTTTGTTTTGCGTTGCGCCTGCTGGATATCGGACGATATGCGTGTTTTGCAGGAATTTCTTGTTTACTTCTCGACTTTTTGTTTTCTCTGTCCTCTAATAGGTACACGGACGGCTATTTGCGTTGATTAAGGATTAAGGTACCTACTTAGCGTTTATTGATTGGTAAAAATGCCATTTGAGAAAATGAGGTCACACAGTACAACCTGTGTATTTTACAACCAATGGGAAATTATGCTTAATTTGAAAAGTTGGATTTTGCAACTCCACAAAAATTCCACCACTTTTGAACGTCTGGACCACCGATCTCTGGACCGATTGTGATGAATTCTTGCGTCATTTTGTAGGGCATATTTCTTTATGAATTTTTGTGATTTTTAGATTTAATTTTTTTCCATGTAGGGTCAAATTTGCAGCTTAATTTCTATAAGGATTTTTTTTGAGAGATCAAAGAAAAACATGAGACAGTTACATGTTTTGCGAACAAAATGGTGATATCTCAAAAAATAAAAAAGTTATGAGCCTCAACAAGCGCAAAAACATGGCAAAATTTCTAAATCTCATGCATACGTTTTTCTGAAAATGTCTTTTCCTACGACCGTGCGGAAAAGTTACTTTTCCGCACGATTTTTCTATTGTCAAAAATAAACATGTTCAGGACTAATTAAGTGATTTATGTTATATTCTACCTTATGTAGCATTTTGAGGTATTATTAGAAAATCGTTGCGTATCAAAAACATCTTTTTTTTATAAACAAGATGGACAAAACCACTCGTAGGAAAAACATTGTACCTAACTCTTGCGGAAAATTTCTTTTCCGCACTTGTTAGGTAAATAACTATTATAACGGGCCAATTTTGATGATTATTGCATCAATTTGTGAGGAATTTCTTGAAACTTCCTTATGAATTTTTATAATTTTTTATCTCTGAAGATTCTTACGTAAATTAAAATATTCAATTTTTCGACACTCTCAAACTAACTAAAACTTTTAAACTCTTATAACAGGAATAGTAATTTTAGAGTGTGCCTTTGAAAATTTGTATTCCCCAATAATAGCTGACCAAAGAAAAAAAGGTCGTCAATATATGGAATACATCGGAAACAATAATTATTTGTTTCGTAACGCAAAGGAATTGATGAACATATGACTTTATTAATAACGAAGTTTAGGAGAATCACGTGGTCCTCCACGCTACTTTAAACGTGAGCCTTGACTTATATCATGTGTAAATAATCCAAGTTGCGACGTATGTCGTTTGGCCCGCTTTTCATCGACATTTTCGACGCGTGTTGAGAAACGAGAATATCACATCACGTGATATAAAAAAAAAAACAAAAATCATCATTTCCCCATTCTTTAACTTTCAAGTACATCAACATCACGAACACGAGAGGGTCAGTGTTGATAATTCCTTGTTAATTATTTTAATGGGGTTTCCTATTGAGCGGAACGCACGTGTATTGAATGGACAATAACGTTTTTAGATTCACGTTTTTATTCACGATGTAATTACGAAACCCAATGTGGGTCCCTTATAATTAGCTGTGTATTTTTGCAGTCGGCACATGCGATGGGCTTTGCTGAAAATAAACTACTTTTAACAAAAAATAAATCTCTATGTTTGAACTGTCATAAAATTTGTGGCCTATTATAAGTTGTGCTTAAATTAAGTGGTGAGCGAGTAAAAGTGTACCCTCAAAAGAGGTACTTTCACGCTTTAACGATTATATACATATCGAAAATATGATCCCATGTAAAATTTCAGGGCATTAAATTCTGCACATTATCAAATGAGACCAAACGCATATAGGTATTTTTTGAACTAGCCGTTTACATATTTAGTTGGTTACATTATTTTACATATTATTATGAAGAAAAAACTTTTTTTTAGTGAAAGTAAATGAAAAGTTTCCAGATTTTGTTACAGAAAGTAATAATGAAAAAGAGAGCTATACACGGAAAAACTAGCTTGGAACACGATTTTTACTTACTTACCAAATGCCTAGATTGATCAGAAACTTTGCACACTGAAAATATAATAATTTCAATTGAAAAAGAGCTAAAATATAATCAATACTTTTTAATAAAATTAAACAAAATCGCGGTTTACTTGAATTATCTGACTCGTCGAACTGAATGAAAGACTGGTTGACGTTGACGCTTTGACGGGACTGTTGGCCTGTGTCAAGACTGTGTGCTGTGATTATTTGATAATATATTATATCCTTGAACCGTTATTGTGTAAGTATATTTAAACCATCAGAATATATCTAGGTCTATACTGGGCCAAAAAATTAAAAATAGATATAACGTAGTGAGAATATTTGTTACAAAAATTATAGTTTGGAAAAAGTTTCACTTCTGCCACGTGTACGATCGTGCACATGCTTTTTTTGGAAAGATTATAGTATGGATACGCTCCTTTGGAAATAATTTTTTTTTTTAACTATTCATAGATTCATAGATGATGGTTTGTGAATTTGGCCCATTCATTCAACTTTGAGTGTGGGTTCCGTTTTTTTTTTGTAGACTAGTTCAGTTCACCTAATTTGAAGTTGAATAAAAATGGAGCGGAATTTCACTAAATCCCAAATTACCGTCACTAAAACAATAATTATTGGTCTTAAGATAAGTTTGTTAGTTTTATCAGTATAAATAGCATTTTCTCACGGAAACCAAAATATGCCATTGTGATTATGTGTTTTATTGACCATAATTCCCGAATCGGACCAGTTCCCACGATTTTGTAAAGATATGAGATAAAATAAAATGTCAATTGCTTTATTGACGTTCTATTCATAATTTCCTTTAATGATTTGCAAATTCGTCACTGTCACGCTAAAAAAAACACTATTTCAAGAGATTAGTTGGGTTGTTTTTACATAAACATTATACTCAGTGAAAATGAAAAATATTTTACGAAAAATATAATAAACTTAAACTAATTCATCACTCGTCTGGCTCTCCGGGGGAATCTTCTGTGAACCAACAATAGTAATTTTTGTCATTAACAATTCAAACCGGGCAAAAAATCTAAATACTCACTATTATCCTTTTCCCGCTCCTCAGCCCTGGCCTTCATCCTTGTAATAAACGCCGCCCCCTTATTCTTCCTGAAATTCTCATAAGGATCGTTCATGTTACACCCCACCCCCTTAAACTGATCCTGCCTATCACGCACATCACCGCCCGAAATGGGCGCGTCTATCCCTTGTTCATTGGCTCCTAAGCCACGCCCACCCCAGCCCATTTTCCTCAACATTTCATGACCCTTATTGGAAGAATCCAATTCTTGTACATCGCTGCGAGAGAAATTACTGGAAAAAAAATTAGTAAGACAGTACGTCAGCACTTACTTGCCAAAACCAGAAGTAACGGGCGGAGACACCGAGCGTCTGGGGCTTTTTGATTTGCTCTTGCTGCGCGAGTAGCTCCGCCTTCGACGTCTTGGACTTTTATCTCTCGTACTGGAGCTCCGCCTTCGTTTGCCACGGCTGCGCGTTCTGCTTCTGCTCCGCGTCGGCGTCTTCCTCGCCGATCTTCTATGCGTGCTTGGAGGGGGCGTGGGGGATTTGCTCCGATACCGCCTCTTTGGAGGCGTATCTTCTTTGTCCGGCTTGATAACAATAGGGGAGGGGCTGCGCGATTTCATCCTTAACCCCTCCTTGATGGCATCCTCTTTTTCACGACGCGCCTGGTTTTTGGCACGGTAATACTCGTACAAGCCTAGTTTTTCCCAACCTTCACTGTCCCTAGGACGTTCGTGGGTGGGCAAGGAATAAAATCCGTCCACTGCCGCCAATAAGCGTTCGCTGGGAGGCGCCGGGGGCGGTAGACGAATGTCCTTGGGGTCAAGTGGTTTATACTCGCTGTCCTCAAGCTTAACCAAAGGAACCATCAAGCCAGCAGGCAAGTCGTAATAGGGCGTATTGGGCACCATCTCCTCCAACACTGGTTCTTTAGGCTGAAACCCAGGAGGCGGCTTGGAAAAATCAGGAAACAACCCGGCCGCCGGAGGAATAAACCCTGGGGGCGGCTGGGAAAACGGGTTTTCACCATTCGGCGGCTTAATGTCCAAGTTGGGAGGGGGAATGTTCATGGGCGGCATAAAGTCCTCCCCACTTATCGTAGGAATGGGAAACGTTTGAGGAGGCGGCTGAGTGATGGTCTGGCTGAGATTTTGAATAGTTTGCTGTAAAGTGGCTTGTATTGTTTCCAGAGGGATAATGGGGGCGGGCTGGGTGACTACAGGCTCAGGCACCTTCTCCATATTTTGCTTTTGTTGCTGCAAGTCCATGATTTGTTGCATGGCGTGGCAGACAAAGGCTTGATGTTGCGACTGATAGTTTTCAAAAGTGCTTTTAGTCTGCTCGGTTACAGCGTTCATTTCCTCGTGGTATTTGACCAATTGGTCCGCCCTGTATTGCTGGTAGCTTTCGATGGGCTTGCGCAGTTTCTCCAACGTCACTGGTTTGAGATAATTAGACTTGGAGCCCCACAGTTTCACCAGCTTGTCTAGTTTCCCTTTTTGATCTTCACTGGCGCTGATCATGGCGTTGCAGAACATCGGCACCACAGCCACTTCTAGGGCTTCTTTAAGATCATTGGCATTTTTCCTGGCACTGTGATGCAACAAGTCGTTGACTAGGTAGATTACGTGTAGCTTATGGGGAAAACTAGTGGACTGTAATACTCTGAAAAATCGAGTCTTTGCATTGTATCGAAATTAAAGCTGATTTTGTGTAAAATATGTGGGATTGTTATTAGAATGGGTAACATGAACGTGGCCTGCGTGAAACAAAGGCGGCGTTGCAAGATGTACGATAATGGAAGATATCATTGTAATTTTTTTTTGTTTTGATTGTTTAAAACCTGGAAAAGGGATACAAAAAAACAGATTCCGATAATCTACCGGTAGTTAGTAGCGATATAATCAACAGTTTTTATTTATTTTAGTGCTGAAATATAGAATGTTGAAACGGAGCGGTAAGTGAAAAATAATTATCACTATGATATGCAAGTAGGTGATACCTAAATAAATTGTTGCATTGACTATTAAAAAAATAGACCTCTAGCTTGTCTTTTCTGAAAGCAATCATACATTAGCTTCAACAAAACAAATATAACTATTTCTTTCTATACCTCCACCACAGTTTATCCAACAAAGTGTCCATTTTATCAACAGTTGAAACATTGTAAAATCAACTCTCATCTAATACTTTATATTTAAAGATACAACAAGAACGATATTTTTGGCATCCAAATATGTATTTTTCATCCTGACACGCTTTATTTAACAATAACTTATCATCTCCTTCAAAAATGCCTCGCCTGGCAACAAGATCAGGTTTCTTGTACTTGCGATCTGCCAGTCGCTTTTACTACGTATCGATTTCACATTCATGTTTTTTCGTCTATGTTCATATTGGTTGGGTCTTGTAAAGCTTATGCGGTGTTGCTTTCATATTGTCCTCGTGTTAATGCTCAATATGCTTTGTTTTTGTGTGGTTTTTACACTATTTGTGATTTGACGATATTATTTGTACATTAATACGTAGTAAATATAGTGCCATCTTGATTTTAAAATAGATTCTAAGACCTTCTCACTTCAGTGGCGTATTGTGTATTTTTGGAAATGTTTGCATTTCATACAGAGAAAAATATATTTTAAAGGAAAAACACAAAAATTAAAGTGATAACAAACTTCGCTCATATACATAAAGAACATTCCTCGTTCCATAACACTATGTAACTCTACAAATTCTGAAAATTTTCAAATCTCACTGGAAACTACTCTTTTTTATCAGTAATTTTCGAGAAAAAAGTGTGATGGAACCAATCGTTTTTGAGAAAACACTTTTTGAATAAGACATGGTTTCATAACATTAGTAGTTAGTATACATTATACAGGGTGTTTCTTTATTGCGTACAAGATACTGGATGTTAAACTTATTTTTTTTTTGGATCGGTTCATTACAGATTTTACAAATTTCCTTGAACCGATTTTTTTGAAATTTGGCTGATTTATTTTTAGTAATTAAAGCCAATTTTAGCCATACCTCAGTAAATATCATATTACTTAGAATTTGATGTTCAATCTGAAAATAAAATAATAAATAAGTTGATGGTCGTAACTTATTCTTGGTCCACCTTGTAGTTTATTTTTCATTTTTCTCGTTTTTCTAAAATTTTTGAAACTATCGAATTTTAAGCCATCAAATACAGGATGGGCACGAAAAACTTTCCACCCAGGATTTCTCAGGTGTTCGGTGATCAATCAAAAATCGCTTAGACAAGTCAATAATTATTTTTTACACTTTTCTTTTGTCATTTGCACTACCAAGAATTTTAAATAGATGAGGTGGTTTGATATGTATTTTTGTCAAGATTATTTCCAAAGTTTCAAGTTGCTTCTATTAATTATAATTTTTTATTCTCAATTTATCTTTGGAGAGAGTCTGTCACCCTTCATTTGTCACATACTTAGTTGTCATATGCATTCTCTAGCAAATATCCCAATAACCAATAACTTCATATTTAATTATAACCAAAAACTTGTGTGGGATGTCATACATTTTTTTCAATCAAAATCAACCCTGTAACTCTCATTGAAGATAAAAATAATGAATACAAAAAAATCAAATAATTTGAAACATTCCCAATTCCCCGACCGCCGCCCATGAACATCATTTATCGATTCGCCTGGTTCCGCCTATTCTATCCTCGCGCTGTTGCTTTGACCATGTATGTAAAAAGAGATGGAATAGAGGTCCTTGTCCCACTCGTAAGCTCTTTTAAATGTGTTTTTGATCGCAAAACATAGGAATTTATGAATGAACCGGTTGCTTATGCTCGGTCTATTTTTGTTTATAGTCAATGATTCGTTGTAACTCAACTAGGATCCTTTGGGGCGAAATTAGTGAATGGTGAATTTCAAAAACAATCTTTTTTATTATCGAGTGGTTATTGGTTTGTTTTATAATCATTATTCTTAAAAAATATACCTGATATTCTAGCCCAAGACACTTTAAAATTAAAAAAAAAGCAGACCAGAACGAAAAAGCAAAGTTGAACCAAACCAACCACGTGAATTCGAAATCCAGAAATCGCCAGAATAAAAAATTGACCGACATGCTTTACACTGGAAACCGAGAAGCAACTCGGCAACGTTGCGTTCTCTACTCGTCGATCCACGAATGAACCGTGCCGATCGTTGTTCGGATGCGAACGGTGCGCCGACGATCAAAGGGTCAAATGGGCCGCATAACGAACTTTGACGCTCAAAAATCGATAAAAAAACGGGACTGATATTTTTGATTATATTTTCTGAACATGCAATAAAAAAGAAAATACGTGCAATGAACCAATAAATCTATGTACTCACTTGAACAGCAAACTCTGCACAATACACATGGCCTTCTGTCTAGTACTGGCGTGCTGCAAAAACCAACTTTTACCATTACTAATGCTATCCTTAGTACAACTATCGATAATGGGCTGCAACACCCCATTGAGTTCATTAAGCACAATCCCACTCTCATCAGCGGATTTTTGTAAATCTGTTGCTTCACACTTGGCAACTGTTGCCTCAAGTACTGCCTGTTGTTGCTGCATCAACACGTCATGTTGCGCATTCAAATTTTGCTCCGATTGTTTAATCTGCTCCCTCAAAGTGTCCTGTTGCTGATTGATATGTTCAATCTCGATTTTCTGCTGAGGTGTGAGTATAGGCGGAGCCGCGTTCCAGTTACCATCATTAAGGTTTAGAGAGTCAGTAATGGGAGGGGGCTGTTGCATTTGTTGTTGTTGCTGTTTAAACACAGCTTGTTCACTTTGTACTTTATACTGATAATAGTTGAAATATTCTCCCCCGTAGAGAAACTGGAACTTGGGGTTGCCTTTTTGTTTGTTTTTCGTCATTTGCTCGAACTCTGGACCATTGCGGGCGACAAATTGGGCCAGTTTGTCGATTATGTTCCGCAGGTCTATGTCTGTAAATAAATGGTCAATGGATTGTTTGTGTGGTGAACGAAATACCTTCAGGCGGAGGTGGAATGTCCATTTTTGTGGTTTTGTTTAAATCGGTGTGGTTAGATTGGGAAAACGGTCACATTTTCATGATTAGATTTTATTTTGTTACCGTTTACCAAATTACTACTGGTGTAAGTGAGGTTATGATGAATTTTGACAGCGTTGTTCTTCGTTTTTAAAACATGCGCCTAGAAATCAGGACTTTCATCCATGATAATCTTTAGGATGCACTGTTGTCAAGTTCATATGATTATTCTGGAAGTATGCATTTCAATGTTATGAATACTTGACTATATTTTTTAAATAAAAAGCACTGTTTAGTGTTTTGTTATACATGGTGATTCATAAAGAAATGACAATACTTCAGGTACGTATTCAGGACTTGAAAATAAACATAAAAGTGGGTATGAACTCAATATGGGTCCTCAATAATTCGTTTATATCTTGAGCCTTGGTAGGTACTGGTACAAAAATTGGGAAAATCTTCAAAATATCCACTTTTTCTTGAATATGATTATAAATGCTTTTCGAAATACAGGGTGTAAAAGTTTTTGATTAATTTTCCTATTTTTGATATAGAATCAATGTTAATCTGAATATTGAAGTGAAAATTGATATCCGGGGCTTTTTTGGTATGTCGAATTCGAATTTCATCTTAGTATGGCTCTGACTTGTAAGGAGGCCACACCTTATCCCAATCTATTCAAAAGACTAAGAAAAGGATCATAGTCTGGCAACTGTGCTGTTCTCGAACCAATAAACAAAACGAAGACTTGCCACCCTAACCACAACGTCCTCAATACTCCAACTGTCAATAACAAAAAACAAACAAAACGAATGTCAATAATAATAACAAACCAAATGTTCAAATAATCATGTAAAAATGCAACGAATACTGTACTAAAAATGAAAATCAAAATGAGATTATATATTTATCTCAACGCCATAGTGGTTGTGTCTATTTTACTCATAATCTTCTATTTTTATAGTATTCGACAAATTAGCCATAGGGAAAGTGCTTATTCGGAATTGTCCATTAGTATCCAAGAAAAGACAACTGAATCTGTTTTTTATAAAAAGTATGTAACTTATAAGGTTGGTCATTTGTTCCTGGTTGAATGGTGTTGTTTCTAATTATAGAAACGACATAGTGATCGCTGTAGTAGCTTGCGGTGACCGCCTCTCGGAAACTCTATCAATGATCAAATCCGCTCTGATGTTCACCAAGGAAATAATCAACTTTATCGTAATTGCCGAGGATAACCTTATTGAAAGTTTCGAGGAGAAGTTGAGCGAATGGAAATCATTTCTAAACGACGCCTTTTCCTTCAAAGTGCTGCCGCTGAATTTCCCAACTAAAGATGCCAATGAGTGGAAACGTCTTTTCAAACCATGCGCCGCCCAAAGACTTTTCTTACCGGTAAGTTTTGTCCAAAGAAAAACCCCTTTTATTACACGCTTTATGTTTATAACCGATCACAATACAATAATTTCATTTGAAAAAAAGCTAAAAAGTAAACAGTGATGTCTAATTAAATAAAAATCGCAATTATGTTGAATTATTTGAGATTTGTCGTTGTTGGCTTGTTTGACGGGGTGTTGAGGTTGAGGTGGTGGATGAAAAACAGGTTGACGGAACTGTAATTATTCTTAAACCGCCCGTCTGATATGCAACGTTGCCAAGGGACAAAAAAAAGCACAACGGATTGTCACACGCTTCATATTAGCCTCACTTGTATTTCTCTGTTGTTTATAACAGTATCTTGGAACTCGATTTTTACTCATTCCAAATGCCCAGATTGATTCGAAACTTGGAATTTTAATTAGTTCACGCTTCTGAACTAAAAAGTAATAAATAAATTATACTTTTGAAAAAACAAAAAAACACGCTCACGACCTTAAAAGTTGAACATCATTTTTCATGTAAGAATAAAATGATTAACGAGAAAATTAATTCCACTATGGTAAAAGCGTGGGGTGCTTTTTGTAACATATTTATACACAACTCAACAATTGATATCAAAGAACCCCCCGCTTTTATCGCAATGACAATAATTTTCTCATTAATTATATTATTTTTAAATTAAAAAATATTTTCTACTTTCTAGTTCAATGGCGTGTTTTTTTTTAATTATAATTTATTATCCTCTTTCACAGGACATTCTACCAGACGTTGACTCGTTACTATACATGGACACCGACACGTTATTTTTCACCCCTGTCGAGAGCGTTTGGGCTTACTTTAGTAAATTCAATCGCAGCCAGATGGCGGCTGTGGCCCCTGAACATGAAGACCCCAACGTGGGGTGGTACAACCGATTCGCTAAACACCCATACTACGGCAACCTCGGTAAATATTTCCATCTTATGGCCCAAGTTGGAATTAATGTAATTTCAGGAGTGAACTCTGGCGTGATGCTGATGAACTTGACTAGAATGCGCGCCTTCAAGTGGACTGAGTACGTTGTGCCAATTTACAAGAAGTTCAAGCTTCATATTACATGGGGGGACCAAGATATTATCAATATTATTTTCCATTATCATCCGGGAAAACTCTACATTTATTCCTGTAGATACAACTACAGACCTGATCACTGTATGTACACTAGCATCTGTAGACCGGCTGAAAAGGACGGAGTCGCAGTTATCCACGGTTCTAGAGGTTTTTTCCACTCGGAAAAACAGCCGGTTTTTCGGGCTATTTTCAATGTGTTTGAAGCGTTTCAGCTCGGTGGGGACCTCTACAAGGACTTTTACCAACCAGTGGAGGCCTATTTGGACGCCCTTGAAACGACCAATTGCGGCAAAATCAAGGATGTTTTTCTCAAAAATATACGCAGATATCTCGATCTGGATTTTGACAATACTTGAGTTCACCGTCCATTTTCTAAAAAAATACCTCATTTCTGTATTTGTAATCGTTTTGTTCACAGGGTAAGCTTTTTAGTGTCTATCTAACTGTTAGATTGCATTGAGATATTGTAACAAAAATGCCAGCTTAGTGCCAAAACGTTCCTAAGAAACGCATTTTACAATTTTCGATAGTTTTTGTGATATTGTATAAAAGAATCTCTATTTAGTTGAATAATACTGTCTATTATTTTGGGTGTGTGCAACTGTTTTTGTTTGACAATAAATAATTATCAATTTTAATAGTCTGTCCTGTTCGAATTGACTTGGCAACGCCGTTTTTTCTATGCTGTATTCAACATTTCATATGACAACTTTGACATTTAATTTCACAAACTTTGGTGAATAAGAAAATAAGGAAGGAATGACACATAGTCGTAGTTTCACTATTCAAAAGGATCTGTGGTCAATTTACTCTTGACTCCTTAGATCATCAACTTCTCAAAAAGATAAGGGGGTTGATTAATTTATTTATTCGATTTTTTGACTGAGGTCCTCCTAGACCATAACGCTGATACATGCGTTGAAGGAGATCAAATTATTGAAGCTGTGATTGAAGTTTGCAATGTAAAAGAGAGCTTTATTGACTTGACAACGTTGCGTAGAGTGTAATAAGCTTAACATATGGCAACATCGACACGTAACAAACATCCGTCGTTAACGTCACAACTGTCGAAAACATCAGGATTCAAGCTTCATTAAATTTGTCCCTTCCAGTATCCATCACTGTCACTATCTGCATCAAATCGTCATTATGCCAAATAGCCATTGATTTTAATGTAATTTTCACCTCCAATCAACGTTTTAAACTGAAATTTGTCCATTAATCCGTTGAAATATTTTATTTTTCCAAGTGCATCAGTTAAACCTCCAGTTTTGAAAGTGAAAATGGCCAAGCAAGTACGAGGGTAAGTTTGTGGATTCATTATAGACTAGATCGAATTTCGGGCAGATTTATTTATACATTCAGCTATTTTCAGCTTAGATTAGCGATTTTCTTCTTATTATATGTTAGCTCAATGTATTATACTGTTTTTTAGTGATAAAAATTTCTGACATGACAATTTCACAGCAAATTTGCCGTTGCCATTGACAATAATATAATTTAGGTGTTGTTGTGTTTTCATCAATAATTCTCTGTTTAGTCAATTATTGTTTTCGATATAATATGATTTTTCAATGAAAGTGACACTTTTCTTGCCTTTGATGCGATTTTCATCGCAATTTTGGGGACATCCTGTACATTTTTTTGATGATTCCAATAGAAAATTTGATGCTGAATTCAATGGTGAAAAGCACAAGTCCTTTTTTGCTTTTCGTATCATTTGCCATTTAAATTGTCATAATTGATGGGTTTTTTATTAATTGAATTGATGGGAAACTCGTTTTCTCATTTTTCTACCTGTTTGGCTTCATTTCAACTCAACTTCAAATTCCAGCAACAAATCCGGTAGGCAACAACAACGCCGTTCCAACAAATCCACCTTCAAAACCAACAAACAAAAAACCAACTTCAAATCAAAAAACAAATTCTCCGCCCCTGGCAAAGTCCAGGACGCGCGACAAAAAATCATCCAGAAAAAGCGCAACGTCCTGAACGACGCCCGCGACGTCCTGGCCAAAAAGGCCAAAACCCAAGACGCCCGTAAAAAACTGAATAACCTAAGACACGGCAACGTCAAATTGATTGGTAATATTGTTCAAAAGGTGGATCGCCATGGACAAATTACTCTACAAACTAACAAACGTGCCCCTTCCAACCTTAACCTCACTGTTCAAAAGCAACTAGGATTGATTAATCCCCCCAAACGAACCCCTCCGAGGCGTACCAGGCCCGTTCAAAAAGTCCGTGAGACTTACCAGACTAGAAGCGAACCTGGCTTGTACAAGTGGGTCAAGCCAGACCTGCGCCCTGCAAGCCATTTGATTGGTTCATTAGAACCAACCAGAGCGGTGATGAGAGATGTGGTTAGGGAAGAGCTTATGATGGCCAATCGCTGGTCCGAGTTGATCACACCAAAGCCAATGAGATTACAGCCTAGTGGGTACGTGGATTTGGATGCTATGGACGAAGATGAACCTATGATGGCGCCTAGTAGGATTGCACTGCAGGGCTCGCGTAGGTCCACGAATGTTCATTCAAGACTGGACAGGGTTCCTGTTCAGACGGTGTCTCATGGGATTTTGGGACAGGCTACTAAAACTAAGGTGGTGGTGCCGATGGGGCATAGAATTGTAGTTTCCAATTTGCAGAGTTCGGTTACTGAGGATGATATTAAGGTAAGCAATAGTGTAGTGTTTGACGCGTTATAACTCAAAAACTAGACGTTTTCTGTAATTTTTTTTAAAGGAGTTGATTGAATCTAAATCAATTTTTATTTCTGAAATTAAGCTTTTGTACATTTCTATTGAGTGGTTCAATAGTTATGGCTATTTTCTCTTTTCTGTTATTAATATTCTTTCAGCCAAACTGTTCTTTGAGGCTTTATATTCTATAACTCATAAAATAAAAATGTTTTTTGCATTTTTTTTACAGGAATTCATTGAATTTAAATACATTTTTCTATTTTAAATGAAAATTTCGTAAATTTTTATTGAGTGGTTCAATAGATGGCTATTTTGTTTTTTTAGTTATTGATTTCCTCTCATTCAAACGGCTCTTTAAGGCTTTATAACTCAAAAAATAAGAGTTCTTTGCGATTTTTTTATAGGAGTTATCTGAATCTAAATCGGTTTTTCTACATAAATTGAAAATTTCATAGAAATATACCGAGTGGTTCAACCGTTATGACCATTTTCCCTTTGAAAGGAATTATTTGAAGACATCGGCCAACTTCTATCAGCCAAACTGGTTAAAGCAGGCGTAGCAGAGGTGATCTACAAAAACCTATCCGATGCCCAAAAGGCCGTAGATACTTATCATAACAGACAACTAGATGGGCAACCAATGAAGTGTCTGTTGGTCAACAAAAGACCTTTAAACCAGCCCACAGGGATGGCGTTGCCCAAGAATGAGTCCTACACTGTCAGATCTGCTGCTATTTCCAATAAATTGGTACCTGATATTGGTACCATCCACCGCGTTTTGTTTCCGAGAAAGTAGAGCAGGCAGTGTGTATATAAGTTAATATTTATGCGTTTCGTAGCAGTTTTTTGTAAGTTACTGGTAATAAATAATGTATTTCGACTTGATCATTGATTTCTCACTCATTTCCTAATAAAACGCACCGTAAAAGTAAACTTATATAATCACAAACATTACCTCTAATGCAAGAGTAAAAACACTAAACTACATACAAAAACGGAATCCTCAAATAAATAAGCTTCAAAGCTGTTGGCACATAATTCCTAGCTAGGCGCATAACCTCAATGTCTGCGCTGCCTCAACAACTCCTTCTTCTTGCTATCCGCCTTTCTCAAAACCTCCGCATACGACATATCCAGCTTCTTCAGCTTGTTCAACTCGTGCGACGCTGGACTGGGTTTAAATTCCAAGTAGCTCTTGCTACTGGTGCTGCTCTGACTGGGAGTGGGGGAGGGCGCATTGCGATTGGTCGCCCAAAACTGCATCGTGTTGCCATTCCAGTTTTCTGCCTGCTCTGGTTGGCGGCTGCGCCTGCGCCCTTTACTACTATAAGTAATCTTAGGACTGCCTATGATGTGAGTCACAGGACTATCAGAACGTTCGGTGAACTTGTTCTTGCGTCTGGACGATGAGCGCTTGCGCACCTCAACTGACAGGTACTCCAGGGGCTCACGAACTAGAGGCCTCAGCACAACCTCTTGTTTGTCCACAGCTGGGGTTAACTCGTTTTGAGCGGACATTTCCGACATGGTTGACGACAGTACTGACTGTGTATCATCATCTTCCATGGGCGTTACTGGAGGTACCACCGGAAGTTTATCCTCCAAAACCACCTCGCCCTCCGGTTTATTTTCAGCCGCCTTCTTCAGCACTCTGTAGATTTCCTTGAACAACTCCCGATACTCCGGCTTGTCCCTAAATCGACTGTCAAACGGATTGGCGTCGTCGTAAATGCTGAATTTACAATCTTCCCCGTCAGCAATGGTGCACAAAAACGAACCAACCCTGCCGTCAGTCTGAGTTCCTTTGTTGGACGTTTCGTCCGCAAACCCTGAAGAGCTCGTTTCCGCCTCACTGAAGTCAGTAGTGCGTGGTTCCTTCAATTCATCTTGCAAAGATGAGGGCTTGCAACGGTGCCCCTCCACCAGAGGGCGGTACTTTTCCACCATGGCAATGTATGGGTTGGGTTTTTTGGGGATGGGGGATGATTGGGCATGGTCCTACAACAAGAGGAAATAGATTTGACGTATTTGTAATAAACCAACCACCAAAAAAAAAATAGTCATACCAAGCTAAAACTCATGCTTTAACTGGTGGTTTTTGGCGCCAACAGTAGCACAACAAAACAAAAGGACACTTGAAGGGACGGTAGTGGGGCAGGACATATTCGTCCCGGACAAACACGTACAAGTCGAGCAAAAAGGACAAAATGGCTGATAAGAGTGGTTTTGTGGTCCACCAGTGACGCTTGTACTGTTCCTTTAAAGAAGTGATTAATTGATGATGAATTTGAGCTTAGAACGTGTCTTCAAGGACTTTATATTCAATAATTGACATTGAACAATGGTCAAATTTTTAATCAATGTCATTTGTAGGTCATAATCAATGGAAAATTTACTAGCATTTTTGACTTATTGGTGATTTTATTGTGCCGATTGGGTTCATCTTCTGACATTACCCTGTCACTCTAATTAACTGGAATTATACATTATAGTATATTGTTTGTAGGAAAAAAATAACAGAGTCGTTTTTTTTCACTACTTGGGATAAATGCGTTTTTTGCAAAAATAAATGAAATCGCTATTATATCCCAAACTATTGGAGATATGTATAGGACATCCTTTACTTTTACCAGAATGTTCCATTTGATTTTGGAAAGTTGGGTCCAGCCCGGGGAAAACTGGGCACCCTGTATGTCAAATATACAGGGTGTCCCAGCAAGGGTGGCCTCCGGCCATATCTCAGAAACTACTGGACCTAAAAGTTCAGGAAAAAAAAAATTATCACTAAAGTGGCCACGAGAAAATGCTGGGAAATATTTATAACTTCGAAATTTTGCCGCTAGGGGCGCAATCAAAGCTTAAATATTAAAATTCGAAATTTCTCCGGAAATTCTCAGATTGAGGTATATCTTTATCAACATGGTTAGAAAACCTAGACAATTTCACGTCTTTTTGGTACAGGGCTCATTGGCGTACCGATCTTCGTGTGAGTGGGGGAAGGTAGTGAAAGTGTAATTGTTCAAGTGGCTGTAACTTATAAACGACCTGTCCGATTTTGGTGTGTATAGGCTTGTTTGGAAGATAAATGTGAGTACTTTCGTATATCGTATCTAGTGATGCGTGATTGTCTCCAGAAAAGTTGCTAGAAGGCGTAATTTGAATTAAAAACAGTGTTTTTCATTTTACCGCAAAAATTTAAATGGTATGGTATAATTCTGATGATAATAACTAGTCCAAATTATGTAAAATTTAATGTTTTAAGGTTTTTAAGGTTTTTTTTTTTTTTTTTTTTTTTTTTTTTTTTTTTTTTTTTCTTGTAAATTTAATCTTCATCTCGATTCTGTTATCAGAATTATACCGTACAATTTAAATTTTTGCGGTGAAACGAAAATAACAGGTTTTAATTCAAATTACGCCTTCTAGCAACTTTTCTGGAGACAATCACGCATCACTGGATACGATATACGAAAGTACTCACATTTATCTTCCAAACAAGCCTATACGCAACAAAATCGGACAAGTCGTTTATAAGTTACAGCCACTTGAACAATTACACTTTCACTACCTTCCCCTACTCACATGAAGATCGGTACGCCAATGAGCCCTGTACCAAAAAGACGTGAAATTGTCTAGGTTTTCTAACCATGTTGATAAAGATATACCTCAATCTGAGAATTTCCGGAGAAATTTCGAATTTTAATATTTAAGCTTTGATTGCGCCCCCTAGCGGCAAAATTTCGAAGTTAAAAATATTTTCCAGCATTTTCTCGTGGCCACTTTGGTGATAATTTTTTTTTTCCTGAACTTTTAGGTCCAGTAGTTTCTGAGATATGGCCGGTGGCCACCCTTGCTGGGACACCCTGTATATAACAATAAAGTTCCATTAAAACCATTTAACTTTTTTTCGTAAATCGCATATCTTCTGAAATAAGGAAGTAGAGGATCTTATATGGGACACCCTGTACAATTCAACAGAATTTGACATCAGTCGTCCCAACGACCTTTAAATGACCTTGGTGTCAAATTATTGTCCTTCAAATGTCCTCAAGAACATATCAAGGTTTCCCAAACAAGCAGCGATAATTTAAACAATTTTTATTAAAATCTTCACCATCAATGTAAACTTAACTAGCTTAAACTAACCACAGCCAACATGCATATGTACAAAAAAGCCCAACAAAACAATCACAAAAAACATTCAGACAAACTCAAAAAGCCCAGATGCCTAACCAGCATGTTCCTCACCTGAACACTCATGGTGAACGATGAACGATGCTGTGACGTATTGAGCGAATTGAGCAAACTTATATCGTCATCTTCAGGCACTTCGGAGGGCTGCTCCACCTCCATGCTGCCCAAGCATTTGCTGCACAGCTGCCCCTGTCTGCAACATCCCAAACTAATTTATGATTTCTTTATTGAAACCCATTACCTAACTTCCGCCAAAGTGGTCAGTTCTTCGTGCATACTCTTCATGTTCAAATCATCGTCTTTATGGGTCAACGTGATCACCTGGCTCTCCAGAACGCTGTTTTGTTGTACCATCGAAGCAAGGTTTTCTTCTAGTTCTGTGAGTTTTCGTTCGTACCTGCTGCACTGAACACGTGACTCTCTAAGTTGATTCATTAACTCTGTCATTTCTTCCATGGTTCTGTCAGATTCAATGGGTTGGTCACATTCTGGTTGGTTGGACGTGGTTGGCTTGCTTTTGCAAGGGTTAGGGGTGCTTGATGGTCTGCTAACCTAAACCATATACAATCAATAAGTGAAGTGTAAAATTCAAGTTTAACTTTACATGGTCTAACTGCAAAAAATTCTTGTTGTCCTGGCAGGGGGAGGTATCAGGTTGATAAGCCTTGCAGGAAATTGGAGACAATAACGGTTGGTTGTGAGGAATCCGGTCTGGCACATTTTGCACTCGTCTTTTAAGTTCCCGTAAATCACTCTCCAACTCCTCATTCTTCGCCTCCAACTTCTCCACAGTTTCATTCAGACTTTTCACGTGTTTTTTTTCGGTGTTATTTTCGAATTGCAGTCGATGGTTGGTACGTTCCAGGTCCTGGATGTTCACTTCTAGTTGTTCGTAGATGCGCAGACGCGACTCGTTTACTTCCTTAAGCGCTACAGTCTGTTTAGTGAGGTACTGAAACATTTTGTTTAATTAAAATAGCCGGATAAATGTACTTAATAAAAATACCTCTATTTCTAGTTTCTGGTCTTCAATGGTCGTGTGTTTATCTTTGAGGATGGCCTCCAGCTCCCGGTTGCGGTCCAAAAGAGTTTTGCCTAGTTCGGCTGCCAAATGTAAATCTGAAATTACATAAACTTGTTTTGGTCGGTTCATGATAATTTTTGTGACGAACAGGTACAAAAGTCAAGGATTTTTAGTTAATTACTAAATGGAGTGTATTGGGTTTGTTGTTGCTTAGTATAATTTTTCTTTGTATTTTTAACTTTCCAATTGCGCAACCGTTTCAATAGGCATAAATGAATAAATACCTATTGGCATTTCATAATTTATTATTGTTATTATTCCTGGCCATCTAGGTTCATTAATCTCAATTTATCCGTTGCGTATCTATTCATCATACAATGGGTTTGATTTTATTCAATCTAATTGACAAAACCCCATTTTCCGGCTTTCCTTTCCGCAATCCAGTAATTGTAGTTTTCCTCATCAAACATTCATTTAAGAAAGAGAATTAGTTATTGATTCTTTTATATCTTGAAGGTGCATATTTAAAACTCGTTAACCGTAATTACTTGATCGTTAATTCAAGATGGGATTAAAATTGAGGGTTTACTTGACAGCAAATTGATAATTATCCTCGTTAATATGTCCTACATGTAAATATATGAGCCACTTTCTATTGTTTTTCTTAAAAGTTATTAATCCTTGGGAAAAATAATGCGAAATTTGTCTTTTTGTTATATTCAGTTTTTTAGTGAAACTAGCCGTTTTTGAGATATTGCAAAATAGTGTCAAAGGTACAATGTTTACAACAAGTGTCAAAAATATCAATTTTATCAAAAATCGTTCTTCTTGGAAGAAAATGAATGGAGTTTTTTTGATAGATTTTAATGAGCTACATATTTTATGTTATATTCAATTTAACCATTCGTTTTCAAGATATTTGCAAAATTATATGTGATAAAATAATGGTGGTAAGTCATATAACAAAAATTCGAAATCTCAATATTTTTCGAGTGCCGGCACTCAAAGATCAATTTTTTTTAATTCTTGATATATTTTGGACATTTTTCATCTGATCAAAATGAAATTTGATACAAAGTTTCAGCTTGTTTATCTGTAACGTTCTGTGGAAAAAAAAATTCTCTACTCTGCGCCTATACAGGCTTTACCTGACATTTCATATATCGCATATCTTTTTTGTTTCGAAAAATTTCTCGAAATCAATTACGCTTTTTTAAAGATTGGGAAAGACTAGACGAAAAATGTAGTCTTTGTCTGGGACGATAAATCTCGTTTGACCAGTCATGTGAAAAATAATTTGCTTTGAATGACATGATAACAAAAAAAAATACAAAACAAAAATAACAAGACAACAAAAAACAGCACAAAAACCACACAAAAACAAGAATTCGTTTTTTCATATTTTTATTATTGTTTCAATGATGATTGTTCGTTTTTTTGTTGTTTGCGTTGTTTTATGTTGTTTTTGTGTTGTATTTTTCTTGTTATCATTTTCATAAAAAGCAATAATTATTTTTGAATTGATTTATTTACATTTCTTGTCTAATCTTTCCCAATATCTTTGAGACGACGTATTTGTTTCCGAGGAATCTATCAAAACAAAAAATAAGATATATTATGCGAAATATGTAATTTGGATTTCGGGTAAAGTGCCCTCTAGGGGAAAAGTAGAGACACATTTTTTCCACAGAACGTTACAGATAAATAAGTTGTTCCGGTACACCTTGTATACATATAGGTATATAATTATGATCAAACATTTTACTCGAAAACCATAAATTCCAGGGACAAATTAATGGGAAGATTTTTAAAGGCCTCAATGAGGTTGATTTAACCAGTAATTTTCAAGATATTTGCAACATTGTGTGGAGTAAATATACATAAGTATGTATAGGTATACCGTATAACAAGATGTATAACTATGACTAAGTATCACTTTTTTCGATAATTATGAGTCATAGGGGAAAATGAATGGTAGGTTTTTCATGGATCCTAATGAGATACACTTTTTTTTATCATATTCGATTTTTCAATAAAAGCAGTCGTTTTCGAGATAATTGCGAAATTCTGCCGAGTCAACCAGTACAGATACACCTGAATTGAATATGACTGGGTAACAATTTTCTCGATATAACCGTGAAGCTGAGGGAAAAGTTTATTAGAAGTTTTTAATAGATGTTAATGAGATACATGAGTAGGTATATAGATTATATGATTAAACATAATTTTACTCGAAAACTAATTACAAAATTGTGTGGGGTCAACGATGTCTCGAAAACTGTTGATTGCTAGGAAAAATTTATTTTATTTAATTTTTCTATAAATTTATTATTAGTTTCACTTTATTTGTTTAATGGCATTTTTAAAAAACTACAAATTGACGTTTTTGGAAAACATAAACATCAATGAAATAATTGCAACTCAAAAAGGCACTTCAAAACCCAAATACCTGGATTCTCTCTCAACAACTCCAACTCTAAAGTATAATCCCAACAATCCAGCGAATTCAAATTACTAGAACCCGAACTGGAATTCAACGAGTGCATATCCGAGCCTTCACTCATTTTCGAAATCACTCAAAATCGCATTTTATCGGGCCCCGATTAATATATACCAGTACTGCCAGTCCGGTGGCACGTTTACTACTGACTGGGTACCTGAACTCGGGTACCCCAGTAAAAGTACTGAGACTGAGATGGAATGGATTTGAGTTCAGCGTATGGTATGGGTTGAATGACAAGACAACGTTGGTTTTTTATCCACCAGACAAATCCCCATAAATCTAATGGCGTCAATAAACGACTTTAAATTTGAAATTTGATTGAATATGGCGCGCAATTGTTATGGTTGGTGAATACCTGAAAAGGTTTTGTTGTCACACTTCTTTGATGGAATTCATGGTTTTTCCGACAGTTGCTTGGTTTTGGTTTACCTATATATTTTATTGGTTTTCTGAGAAATTGTCAATTCTAGGAAGAAAATGAATGAGGACAGTTTTGATGTGTTGTCATATGATAAATAGTGGCACAAAGAGGCATTCAATTATTATAAAAATAATAAGTACAGTATGCCACTTGTTTTAAATAATAATAGTGAGGCTGTAATAATTATTCTATTGTGTGCAAAATGTAGGTTTAGGACAAACCATACTCTACATTATTAAATATTTGTATTGTTACCAACATTTTCTCCACCATTGCTCCAATATAAAAAGTAACTGGCCCAATAAACATAAACCTATTGAAAAATCACGTTATATAACCATATAGCAATATAAAAACAGTGTTAAGGACAAACAAGTCAGCAAAAAATGATTTCCCAACGTTTGTCATCATTCATAAACATTGCATAAGTACATTAGAAACAATGTACGTCTGACCGACCAGATTTATGTTCTCTTGAGTTTTGATTGAAAATCCTCTTTATAGCCTGAATGTCCATGTCAAGTGATTAAATGCTAATAATGTTGTTAAATTGGATTGTGGGAACTCAATTGAATGCCCTTTATGCGGAGAAAGCGGTTCATTTTGTTGTTAAGTTGATGAGTAGGTGACCATAACCGTGATTGAATTGATTAGATTACTTTTGAAGCCTTTGCATCTCAGAAACTGAAAGTTTTAGAGGTTTTTCCAACTTTGTTTAAATTCATTTTTTCATACACATGCTGAAATTTTCATAATAATTTATTGTCAATTAGTTATAAAGATAAGTATATTTTAGTAAAATTTGTCTCCATGAGAGTCAACTTGTTTTCAATTAATTTTTGCACTCTTGTGAAATCTTCATTAATTCTTGTTAACTAGGTTTTCTTTATTCAGTTCAACATCTTGAATTCTAGAAAATAAAAGCGACAACTTATTTTTATTGTTTATCAGCTGATTTCTTGTATAATTAATGAGGCTCATTAATTAAACTTATAACGACTAACTGATAATACTTGTTTTTTAGTTGAAATGGAAATTGCAGTATTTTCGTACTCCTGCCATAACTGACTAATTATATCCGTTTCCCTCAGCAATTAAACAATTTTCTTTTTATATAACAAGCGCCGACTGTCAAATTATCAATTAATTACCGGCAAATTATTAAAAGCATGAATCTGTGTAGTGTTTCGTTCTCATGGCTTAGTATGAGGTTTTTCACACATTTTTTTATCATTTTGTCTTGAATTGAATTGAAACATAGTCCGTCACGTACTTATTGGCTTTATGAATTTCCGTATTAATTAATACAAATTTTAATCAAAATTGCAAATTTTTTACTGGACGCCCTGTAGCAGGTCAACGGTACGATAGTACAACAGGTGAAGTACAGCAGTACTGGCAGTATAATAACATTAACTGCTTGATCGAGCAATAAGGAAATGAATGAGGAGGCCGCAGCTTCGCAGAATTCAATTTTTTCGCAATTGATGGGCTGGTACTGTTTCGACACATGCTGCACTGCTGCAGATTGGATAACGTTTTTGTTGCAGGTTGCAGGAATTGCGTTACGGAGAAGATAAGGTGCTAGGCTTGGTTTTTGCAAATGGCAGGTTGTTGGTGTTTGGTTTTTGATATACATTATACAGGGTGTCCGGGAAAATGTGGGAGATCTCTCGGGATAGAACATTAAAAAATAAGATGACAAGTTCCCATAAATTTTTTTCCTAGCGGCCCTCCCTACGGAGATATGGCCCCCTAAAGGACCCCACTGGAAATCGGTTTTTCTTGTATAACTTTTCAACCACTCAACTAAATTTGATGAAAATTTAATATGATAAACAGTAGTAAGGACCTCTCAAAATACTTCCCTTAAAACATAATTAGCTTATTTAGTTTACCAGGGACGGACTAGATTGTACATTTTAACGCTCAAATTTTTAACACCCTGTATGATAAGGAGTTAAAAAAAATAAATTTGGATACCTTGAACATTAAGCTAAAGAAAAGGTACTCTTGTTCATTGTCGATAAAATGAACCATTTTCGAGAAAAAACAATTTTTATTAAACAAAACCTCGAAAAAAGCCACGACGAAGTGGTGCTCTTGACGAAATTGTGAACCTAACGCTAGGAAAAAAATTTATGGGAACTTGTCATCTTATTTTTTAATATTCTATCAGAATCCGAGAGATCTCCCACATTTTCCCGGACACCCTGTATAAGTGTTAAACTGTCAATTCAATTGAATTCTCTTTAATTTTTCATCAATGACGTTGATAATGAAGATATAGCTTGTCAAAATGTTTTCATCATAATAATTCCTTTTTAATTCTGATTCTGTTGTCAGTCTAACGATAATAATGATAGAGGGGACCAAATAAGTTTATTGACTCGATGTCAATAAACAGCAAATTCTCCTTCAACAAAAACACTATCCTGCTACAAATATTTACATAATAAGCCTAAAATATGCAGTAATTGATACAAAACAGTTGCAAACCGCAAATATCCGTGAAAACATTTCCTGCCACTGCGGAATAAATCGTCTATATTGCCATCTACTGTGACTTACCAAATTCACTGCTCACATCAAATTGCACTTGAATCTTCATTTTATTAAACGAAACTGAATGAATTTCGCTAATTGCGCTTTTATTTTATACTATAGACCCCCTTAATGTATAGGCAAATCACAAAGTAATGTCCAGCGTTCTATTGAGCTTAGTTAATTTAATGTGGAAAAAAAGTACATTACTGTCAAGTTCCATTGTACACTTTTTCGTATATCGATGTTGCTCTCATCCGAAACAGAAAGAGAAAAACTCTTGTTAGTGTGAGTGCAAAAGAAACTACACGAGCGTGTAAACTGGAACATGATTTTGATGTCTTTGATCAATTAAAATGATTGGTAATTGATGAGCTGGAAAATGGCTTGTTATTTGCAAAAGTTGAATAGCTGTAACAATTGGTCTCTACATTTATAGCCGATGTCAAAAAATGACGAAAATAGAAAGCTTCAAAGATTTTTGTGGTTTTTGACTCTTATGACAATTTTGGAGAAAAGTCCTTCAAATAAAAATTGTTCCTCAATAATGGCGAGCTGGGTGAATTTAACTGGTACTACCTTTCCTGATAGTTTTATCAAAAAATTGTTCAAATAAAAGTTGTCGGCAGTGGAAAAATCTACCAATTTGACCTCTACGATTTTTAGGTATAAGTCGAGATAACCCAGATAGAGGGAGCCAAATCTTCCTTAACACTGGTGAGATTGGTGATTGTCACTAATACGAACACTCCGTATAATTTTATAAAACAATTCTTCCAATAGAAGTTGGTAGTGAAAAAATCTACACATTTTATGTCTACAGTTTTAAGATGAAGCCAATAATTTTATCCCAAAAATTCCACATTCCTCAAAACTATGCTCAAAAATCACCCCACCCAATCCGGAAAAAAACTCCGATTTTCTGCTCCAATTTCAATATGGCAGTAATTGGCGTGTCTCGCTTTATTAACAAGTCGTGCGTTATTCATTGCAGACCGCTTTTGCGATTGGCGATTGTTTTTAATAAATTAATTAAGTCGATAAATAATCGGGACAAGCGCGGTTATAGATGATGTATGGAACCAAACTCCGCCCATTTTGTCCACGTGGCTTCATCAATCCTTTCACGTTCATCTTCAACAGTGAGCATCAATGAAAGTGCCCGTAATGATTGTTTTCTATTTAATGATGATCTTGTGGCGATTGTAACTGCGGTGAAACGCAAATTTATGATTTTTGTTTCCTGCGGCCTGAGGCGGGTTTCGGACACTTACTGCTAGTTTAATTCCTGGTATTTATCGAACGTTTCCTAGTATGGGACATTTTTGGCAATATCACGGAAAATATAGTGACTCTACTGAAAAACTCTTGTTGAAAATTGAATTTCCTATAGAAAACTATTAAATTCAATCATCGTCACCCATGGGAGTGTTCACACATATTAAATATCCTTCCGTGACTTCTATGCGGAAAAATGAGATCTTCCAACTTGTATCAGATTACAGATTTATTCACACGTTCCATATAATAATTATAGAAAAACAAACGGACGCCACTGAACTGACAAGCTCCGCCCACCTTTGACGTCACACCGCAATTAATTGTCAATAATTATTTATATAACCGAAATTAGCATGTTATTATTCGTGTCACACAAGCACAGCTGGCTGAATAAAATTACTGAAAATTCATAGATTATTAAAAAGTTGAGTAATTTTTTTAAAACTCAAAAAATCGAGTTAAAAATTAATGAGTACTTGATGTAGAGGATATAAGTTTCTGTAATTAATACTTTCGTTTTTAACATGCACGGCCTTAGCCTTGACATTGATCGAATGAACGTTGTTATATACAGGGTTGTCGAAAAAAATGACTTTTTTTTGTGTGTTTTGCCCATAGAGTTCCAGTATTAAAGTCAATGGTTTTGCCCAAAACTACTCGGAGACAGGGATATGTGAATTCATGAATTTTTCGAAAATTTCTGTGAAGAGTTGAGTTGAAGTTGATCACTTTTTCAATAAAAAAGTTCCCTTCATCTGTTCTCAATGTTAATTAGTAGGACGTTATATATGATCATTTGCCATGTTACTGATAATTAATTTTCTAATAAAAAAAGACCCCTACGTTTTTTCTATCATGTCTATAATTTCCGAAATAAATAAAAAATATTACATTAATTATTCCAAAAAAATCCAGACGTTGTTCTGCCACTGTCACCCTTGTGGAAATCGATTCTAACCTTATGAGGGTGAATTTTAATGAAAAAGGGTGGATTATTGATTTAATCCCAAGCAAAACAAAGCGACAAAACATTCCTCAATCTACTCCCAATTATCTCATTAAGCGCATTCCACATGACTTAAGTAATCATGTGAGTCACCTCATTACCTTCCATCATCCGCCCTCGCGAAAACTCCTCCTGCACCTCAACCAGTCCCTCAATTTTCTCCATTTTTATGGAAAACTCACACTTTTCGCAAAAACAAACTACCGCATTGCGTGCGGTTTCCGTCGCGTTCACAGTCCGACTGGAGAAAAAAATTTAATTCAATGTCGTCGGAATTAGCGACTGGTTTTCAACGATGCACAGCTGATTTTGCTAAATTTGACAATGACGATGGGGCGTCGCGACGCCCTTATGGTCGATGGTGCAGTGCTGTGTTGCCAATATCACATTACACAAAACAACCCTCTTGCCCACTTGATTTCGAACCCTTCAACCTGGCAACAACGCCCCATTCACCCCAATTGATTTTTGGGGTGACGCAGTGATTATGACTAGCACTACCATTGCCGGCTCGTTTCGAATTTCGTCAATTTACTGAATAACGTGCACCTTGAACAGGTGCGCCCTGTGAAATTTAAAAAATTTAAATCCCGAGCGAAAGTGTTCTGTATTGTTCAAACTCGTGATGGAGAAAAATCGATCGGAACCTTTTACAATTTGGCCGCGGGTTAGGAATTAATTGTTGGTGTTACATGATATGGGTTATTGTAGTACCAATTGTGTGGTAATGTTGGGATGGATTGTTTTGGCAGGTGGAATGGTTGTTCGTATGAAATTTGAGCTACCATACCTTCAGGAAGTTATTTTTGCTCATATCAGATGAGTTTAAGACTGTCGAAATTTGATAGAGTACCATCTATGGTGTCTTCTTCCATTGACAGTACCTATTTCCATGGTACCATCTCGGAAATACCTTCAGAAAATTGTTTATTGGAACTTTATTGTTCCACAGATAATAAAATTATCAAGTTCTCTCATGTAAATACGATATTTGAGGTGGAAGCGGTAAGAACCAAATGAGTTATGGGCTTGAATTTGGTAACAATGAGTTCTCAACTAAATCCCCATAAACTATATCTGTATACTTTCACAGTACCATGAGAGGAACCATGTGAAAACCATGCCCAGATTTTCTATTTTTTTTTTACAAAAATGACACTGCATGCGCCATATTTATAATCAAATATTTCGGCAACCAAAAGAGTTATGGGCTTGAATTTGGTACCGATGGTTTTTTACTGAATTCCCCATAAACTATAATTTATGTACTTTTATATACAGTGTGTCCAGAATAAAATGATGTACGTGGGGATATCGGAAACTACAGGAGATACAGTATCGGTTAAATGGAAGAAAAGTTGCGTATTTGCGTGCCCAAGAATAATCTCACTTTGGTTTGTTTTGATTCGATACCGTAATGGAGATACAGGGTGAAAAAGAAAAATGGCCATTTTTTAAATAGCACAATATTTCGGTTATTATAAAAGATGAGGTATTGAAAATTTCTGGATCTGGGTAAGAAGATACGGTGATTTTGAAAATTGTGTCGAAAAAATTGTAGGCCCACTATGTTGCTTCCGGCCGAAGTCAACTTTTGTTTTTCTTATGGGCGCCATATTGAATTTTTTCATTTTCAAAATCCGCATTGAAAATGATTTTCAAAAATATGACTTTCATAAAAAAAAAACAGACTTGACTTTGGCTCGACGCAACATAGTGGGCCTAAAATTTTTTTGACGTCGTTTTTAGAATTGTCGTATCCTCTTAACCATATCCTGAAAATTTGAAAGTTCTAGCATTTATAATAAGCAAAATTGTGTGGTTTCTTCAAAATTTGCCTTTTCCCTTTTCACCCTGTATCCACATTACGGTATCGATTTAAAATAAAACAAAGGTGGAATATTTTTGGGCATACAAATATGCTGCTTTTCTTCCATTAACGCAACGTCGTATCTTTTAAAGTTTCCAATATCCCCATATAGTGCCATAAACATCATTATATTCTGGACACACTGTATATAATACCATGAGAGGAACCATGTGAAAACCATGACCAAACTTTCATGAAATCATTTTTACAAAAATGACACTGCGTCATATGTTTATTCAAATCATTCGGGAACCAAACGAGTTATAATAATAATTATTATTATTATGTTAATGTACTTTTACAGAACGATGAGAGGAACCATCTGAAAACCATGCCCAAACTTTCTGTATATTTTTTTACACTGCGCCATGTTCAATCAAATATTTCGGCAATCAACGGGATTATGAGCTTGAAATTGGAACCGATGGGTTTCTCACTGAATTTCCCATATTGTTTTACAGTACCTACCATGAGAGGGACCATGTGAAAACCATGCCCAAACTTCCTTGAAATAATTTTCAGAAAAATCACATTGGGTCAAATTAATTAATTTTCATTTCGGGAACCAAATGACTGATGGATTTGAATTTGATAGCCATGAAATAAAAATGACAAAATACCATCCATGGTTATTTTATACCAGATTTGACCGATACTTTTCTAGTAGTCTAAGAAACACCACAACCATAATGTAGAACACCTTGCCTGAATGTATTCCAACACCGCCATTGAGAATACCCATTCATCCGTCACAATTTCGTTATTCCTATGCAAAAGGTATTCATTATTCAAATACATCGGCAACATTTCACTTGAACGCATACCATGTAGATATCGTGATAGGAGAGATTGATTCAACACTCGCTTTTGACAGCTCATTCCAGTAATGAGGGCTTTGCCCATGTTTTATGGGGCTGTGGTTATTCCTTTTGAAGGAATACCATCAAACATACCATTTCGTTTGCGCATGAGAAAGTTTCAAATGTCAGATGGTTGAGATTGCGTGAATGTGACATTTCCATGTGGATGGTATTCTCTTCATGAAAATGCTATTGGTCAAAGAAAAAGGATAACATGGATGATAATCTGTCAAAATTTGACTGGTCTACCTCATGATGTGGTATATTTCCAGGAATGACCATTCATTGAATCAATTTCCTGAAGGTATTCTCAAGGTGGTACCATATAACATGCAGTGATAGTATCAATGAAATAACTATAAGCAATAAACTTCTTGGTGGGTATTCTCCATAAAACCTCCCATGCGCAACAAATTACCAACTCGAAAGTCCCATGCCCATCAAACAAACAAAAATTAACGAAATGTGGGTGTGCTGTTTGTAAATGGTATCCAACACGGCACCATTTCTCTGTGAACCATAACAGAAAAAAACGATATCCTTTCTCCAGCGCTTAATTGAGACATAACATGGCGATTTTAATTTAAGAAAAACTGCCACGTGCCCTTAGTTACAAATTTTCTCCATATAAACAAATTGTGAAAGTAACTTGTTATCTAAATTTGTATTATTTATGGTAACACAGCAAATTGCCAACAAAAGCTCTGGGCTAGAAAAAATTATCACTTGCTTTATATATTGTGATAATACATATTTTGTACTTTCTATTTAGGGTGGCTAGAGGGTTTTTACTTACATAATTCTTGTGTTGATTTACATAAAAAATTTCCCACAAATAGATGGGAAGCTATGGAAAAATTACATTAAATTGAAACGCATTGTGTAAAATGCAGATATTAATCTCGAGCAGTTATGGGAAATACCATTCATCAAAACACCCATAGGATTTGGGGGTTTATGAACCTTTTTTGGTTCAAAAGTAATCTGATACTTTTACTTTTTTGCTCACGATTGTTACTATATGGTGGATGTGCCAGCATAAAATTCACTTTTCCGCCTTTTTTTTGTTTTTTACATTTGACATAAACCATTCTGAAAATCTCTTGAATCAATAAAATTGCTGCCGTGTAAAAATAAAAACTGATTTTTTTTCGGAAAAACAATAATTTTTCCTCCGCCATTTTTCAACAAAAATGTTCATTTAAAAAAAATATACTAAAGTGGACGTTAAAAAAATCCAAAAAGTAACAAGCTACACAAAAAATGTAAATCCGCAATTTTTCAACTGATCTGTTTCAATTTTCAAACTGTACATAGGAAAACATCTATTTTAAAAGATACCACAATTTTAAATTTCAAGATTTACTAAGAAAAGTGTGACTTTTCATCCAAGTGAGCATTAAAAAAAATAAAATGAAAATGATTAAACTATAGAAACAGTCCCGTATAAAGATTCAAGAGATTCTTACAAATACACAGGGTGATTTAGAAATGTTTTATAGGGACTTTGTTTTGAAAAATTACTGAGCTAAGCATTTTCGAAAATTGCACTATTTTTATCAGAAAAATTGAAGTTGCCACAATTTGTCCTGTATATTGTTTTAACAAATTGTCTGTCGAATTCTTGAGGATTTTGTATACAGGGTGATTTTTGAATGTTTCCTAATAATTTTTCATTTCCAAAATCCCCCGAAAAAAAGCTGAGTTATTAATTTTTAAAAGTTGTCCTATTTTATAAACAGAAAAATTCAAGCTTCCACAAAATGTCCTGTATGTGCTTTTAGAAAATTGCATGTCCTGTATACAGGGTGATTTGTGAATGTTTATCAATGATTTCACTTTTTTAATTTCCAAAATTTACCGAAAAATAACTGAGTTGAGAATTTTTCGAAAATGTTCCATTTTTTAAACTGTTTAACAAAATGCCATCAAATTTTAACACTAAATCACGTAGAAAAGAAATTTATTGATTAAACTTCCTCAAACTTTGAATTTTACGTCAAATTGATAAAAAAAATAACATTCAATCAAATTTCCCCAATCAAAACGCAATTTGCACCTGTAAGTACATTTCCGCAATGCCATCAGCTTTCTTCAATCTTCAATCAAAACAAATTATTTGATGATGCAAATAATTTCATGTCCATCATCAGGATTGCATGTCTGGTTTAATAAGTCACACAAAGTGAGAATTTATGTACTTTTTTCAATCACCCTGTATAATTGCACTTTGATATACAGGGTGATGCATTTAAATTGTAGACAAAACCTTCCCCAATCACCCTCTGTTTAATTTGAGTTTGACGAAAACGCGTTTTAAATGTTACAGGGTGATTTATGATGGATATGGGTGATAATTTTATGAAAAATCGTCTCGCTTTTATTCGTGGACAGTTAATTTTCCGATCAACACCCGAAGGGTTTATAACATTTTATCGGAGAAAGTATAATTTGATGAATTTATTATCTCGAATCGGTATCGTGCTTTGTGGTGATATTTTGATCGATAGCGGCGAATTGTTTGCTTGAATAAGGTTCGTGAAGATCAGTGTTGATTGTTGGCAGCAGGACTTTCGTATAAATCAAAGCAGAACATGCAGAAACGTGTAATTGACGTTGATCATGTTAAATTTGTCCCAGAGTTTGCACTTGATAAATATGTATGGGAAGGTGGACGAGAGAAAACACGTCCTCTTAGAGGACAGTCATACTGGTTATGATGTCACTAAATAAACGAAAGTTTAGTATCAAATTTTGTTATTTTATTTTTTTGCGTTCCATGCACTTCTCACGATGTCAACAAAATGACTTACAAGCCACTTAACTTAATCAAAGTACTACTTAAGTCACAGTGACTTGAGTAACGTGTTTCCTAGCCAGGAAATCGATTGCGTGCTTTTGCGTACAAATACGAATTCTGTTATTATTTATAATTTATTGCAAAGTCGTGATATAATATTATGGGACTGGAACCCCATAAAGTGGGTTAGTCGGTTGCATTGGAGAATTCAGATTTTTCAATAATTAACGGGCCAAAGAAGGAAAAGCTCAGTCATGGTCAATCAAACTTAAACACCGTCAAATTGTTGAAATCTATTCAAGTGGTCACTTTCATCGGGTGTGTGTAGGAAGAGAAAAAATATTGGGCAATTATGTCTGGTTGACTTACCAATTGATGGGTTTGGTTGGTCTTACCTGCATCATTTCCTGAAACATACATTTTATTGAGACTTATTGATATTTGAACTTGGTTGAAAAATTTTCAAAATTCTATTCACGTTTCAATGGGCAATTATTATATTGTATAATCAAATGTACAGGAATTTGTTGTTTATTACACAACCACTGTCAATTTGGCTCAAAACAATAAAGACATGCAAACATGCATATGAGAGCATGTAAGGCCGTTATAGACGCCCACCTGAAAACTCACGTAAATAAACAAAATGTTACATAAGTGGTATCTAAGGCCATTCAAGTGTACTCAGTCGACTAACTTATTTGTGTCACTTGCAATATTTTACATCTACGTTAATTAGTTTGATGATATAACAATGTAAATTTGATGTTTGATAACTTCATGTCTTATTTACGACCAGATGGAAAAAATTGCTAAAAGACGAAACGTCGTCGGTTTATTTGATTTACAATGTCATCTTGTAGAAGGAAATACAATTACATAAATTGTGTAATATGTTTCAAATTAGTCGTTTTGTCCCTATTCCTCCCTGATCCATTAACGGAGCTTTACAAAAAAATGTATAAGAAAAGAAATGATAGATCAATAAATTAATAAACTAAATTTTTGAGTGGCGTCTGTCGCTCCAAAGAAATCCATCATAAAGCAGTCATTACATGTATAAGCCATTCGTCATCGTCATACAATGTCCAATGTATGCATAAATATTCGAAGAATTCCTGCTTGTCGTTCATTATTTATGACCCGTAAATTTTATCGAAGCCATTGGACTTTTTGTCAAGAATGTGACTTTAATTTTAATTTACCAAATTAGCTAAACTTCCCACGAAACCAGCAATCCGATCCCAATCTAGAAATAGTAATCGCGAGGTCAAGAACTGCAGAAACCAAATATCAGCCATTCATATTTGAAAGGTGTCTGCCCCGTCCATTCTCCGTATTCTATTGCACTAAACGGGACAACATCGTGATTTTTTGCACCTTTTACTTCGGTTTTTATCGCGCATGCAATCTTGGTATTTCGAGCGCAAATGCCACCAATCACAGCACGAATTTGATGTACCCTCAGCTTACGTCACGGGATTCGGCGCATGACAACTGAAACCAGTAAAAGCACAAGGTGCGGTATTTATTGACTATTTAATATTCACCGTTTGTCCAGCGAAGTGGATTTTTTTCATCACGTTTATTTATGCAAATAAAATTAACTGTGTAATGATGAAGGAAAAATAGACATGACAATATGCGATAAAGTATACCGAGTGCTGAGGTAAATCAATGAGAGAAGTCACGTTTCTAATGTTATCGGAAAATCTCTATTATTTGGAAAGTATATTTTTTGCCACTTTGGGTTTATAGAAAATAATTTGAATTTTTTCATTTGCCTTAGTAGGTAATGGATTAAACTGGTTTTAAATTTGCTGTAATTTTACGCCTGTTGACGTGAGAGAGATATGTTTTATATAAAAGTATTTTAGAATGCATTTGTCTATAATTCTCCTCCAATGAACTTTTATGTTTAATAGATAGTTATCGAGATATACGAGAAATAGTTCCGTTTAGAGGTCAGGGGGAATAGGGGCGAAAATCACTAACTTAGAAATAACTCAAATATCTCATGAACGGTCAATCGTAGCGCAAAAATGAAAAAGACCTAATAGATGGATTTTATTTTTTTTTGTAAAAAGTGCCTCTCAGCGTTTTTTGCTAAATATCAGGGTTACGAGTTACGTCAAAAAAAAACAAAATTTTTTACTTTTTCTCCAATATCTCATGAACGGTCAATTTAGCGAAATAGTGAAAAGGACATCATTTATAGATTTTGAAATTCCCTAAAAAGGGCCATTTGGAGTTTTTTTCTAGATGTGAGGGTTTCTGAGTTTCGGTCAAAAACAATAAGGTTTAGTTTTTCTCAAATATCTCATGAACGGTACATCGTAGCGCAAAAGTGAAAAAGATAAGATCTATATAGTTTCTCAAATACACGCTACAAAAAAGTTTTTGGAGGTATTCAGGAAAATAGTTCCGTTAAATGGTCAGAGACGGAATTAAAAAATCTAAAAATAATTCAAAAACCATATACATATTTTAAAAACAAAATTCTGCTGATTATTCTCCTACTATATAAAGTTCATTTCACCATTTATAGTTATCAAAATATCTTATCATTTCCGCGGCCATAAATTATTAATCAAGGATTTTTGGCTCGTACTTTTGTAACCTACATTCCCAGTACGTTTACATGCACAGTTAATGAAACTGTTACAAAACGTTTATAGGCAATAATCAGCAAATATTGAATTTTGGAAAAGTTTGCAACCTTGCTTAATAACGGGAATTTAAATAACCTCAAGTCCGTCCATACTGGCACGCGCAGTGACATCATAAGTTATATGACAGTGACAAAATAACTGGACCATTCTAGAAAACGTCTCTTCGGAAAATAAATCCACGTTGATAGAGCAAAATGTAGCAACAGTTATCTCCTCCATTAATTGCTACGATATCTCCTATAATAACCATGTGATCAGGCGTTTAACAATAGTCCATGGTCGATGGTTCCGCAACTGGCGACCCCATAAAAACCATCTTAATCAATGTAATTTGCAAGATGAACCGTTTAAGATTGGAACGCTTATTTGCTACACTGTGTAGTACTAGTTGGCAGGAATTCCGTGGGCAGATCGATTAGAGAAAAAGTCAAGGTATGAACAATTGCAGGAGCAACCAGTTCAGTACCTCGGCTACCCGGAGTGCATGGTTAATGGACAGGATTATAATTAGCTATTTGTTTCAGTCAGAGTGATAAGAATGTATATAGCTGGCCGTAAAGTGCTTTTTGATTTATTTGTTATCTCAGCTGTGGTACTTGTTACAGGAAAATGGTACCTATGAAAGTTGTTCAGGATTTATTTCTTTGTAGTTGATGGTTTCTTGGAATAGAGTCACTAATAACGCTATAACTCAGCTCCAGTATTTCTGACTAGAAAATCTTATTCTAGTTTTTTTTTCAAATAAACCTTTCTGTAGGATTAATGGTTTTCTAGATGATTTGAGAAATGTTGCGGCACACTCATTCAAGGGAATAGAGTCCAAACTCCTTAATTTTTCAATAACTGTGCTACGGCAATTTTGACAAAAAAACACCAGAAATAAAAGTTGTTGGGAATTCAATTTTCCAAAATTTTCTTCAAAAATGTATGGTTTTCTAGATATTTTGATGAATGTTACGGCACACTCATTTGAGGGAATAGAGTCTGAAATCACTTTTCCTGCTAACAAGAAAACCCGGCCCAAAAATCTAATTTGTTCATAATTTCATAATCTACATTTTTTTTCAAATAAACCACCACGAGTTACGTTTTCCAAAATATCCACAACATGCTTATTTGCTTTGCTCACCTCTTTCAAAGTCAATCGACAACAACTCCCTCTCGATCTCATCCAACGTGAAACATTTCATCTCCATTTCCATCATTTCGTCCACTAAACACACATTTTTCCCAAAAAAATCCACTTTTACTCTCAACACCACATGGTCCTTACATTGCTGTAGCCGAGCGCCGCATACCAGTTTTTTTTCATCCGTTTTATTTGAATGGCAACGGAACGACCTGTTCAACGTGTGTTAAAAATGGTACTGCAGGTACTGATAGAAGACGAGATGGTACTCGGGCATGTGTGAGTAGTATGGGTTTCCAGGTAGGGTTTTTTGTGAGGTTTGTTTATGTTTTATGACAGCTACAGGATTATTATTCACTATTCAGACAAATTTGGATAATTTCAAGCTTTCAAATGACAATCTCCTTTTCCTCAAGTTGATAAAACTTTCACCGAACCTTCCCATATTCGGTCCATCGAAAAAAAATGTTGCAATACCTTTAAATGATCAAAACAACGAACCACGCCCACGTGCTGAGATGATTAAATAAAATTGATCAGCAAAAACCTGTCTGCGGCAAAAAATGAGAGTGAAAAGATCAATGAACCCTGAATACGGCTTTCTGAATATTTCCGAAAAGAACCAATGAATAAAACAGATTAATACACGTATAAATATATTACAATTATACAAAAATATACATTAAGCCGGCACTGTTTTTGTACAAGGAATTCGAGAAAATTTAAGTCAGTCTACCAAAGTGATGTTATAAAATCTCCGTCACACCTAAAGCTACATCACAAAATTACATTAAAATATCAAATTCAGCTTTGAGGAAAAAGACTTTCGTAGGAGGGAGGTAAGTCTTTGTTGGACTCCTCAGTGGGAGCATTTGGAGGCGGATTGTTCGTTACTCTGCAGGAGGCTTCCATTAGATTTGGATCATGAACCTGGAAAATTAACAAAACATATAAGAGTTGATTTTGCCACTACTAAATTTTTAATAAAAATATTTTTGATACTCACATACTCATCTCTATGAGAACGCGGTGTTGCCGACCGTTGCGCAAACTGTTCCGACCAACAGAACAACTTGTGCTTCTTAAACACCCAAATCAGTAGAATAAAAACAGCAAATAAAATCCCCAATGTGGAAATCGATCCCACTATTACGCGATTTCCCACTGAAGAATTGTGCGTTTTTGCCTGAAACATCATAGATATACAAGGTGTTTCATTGACAAAGCAAAAGCAGGAATTTAAATTTCAATTAATTATGGTACACTCGGTAATTTTTTACCTTAGCCAAGCAGCCATCTTCATCTAAACACCCAAAATGGGGACAATTGATGAGTCCATCCTCGAAAAATCTTTCATCAATGCAGATTCGCAACGTGTGGTCTTTGCCACATTCGTTTAGGCGGGACATGTGGAAACGTCCACAATCTGGACAGTTTTATAAATTTTGGGTTATCATTTCGATATTGCAAGATTTTTGTTTTTTTTATACAATGATTCAATAGATCAAATGTAAGAATGATCCGTGGACAGGGTCTTTCCTTATAATTCGCCACCCCTTTGGAAACTCTATTTTTAGAGAGATGCAAAAAATTCAAAAGTTTGATAATAATTAAGTATAATAATGAAGCGAAAGAACACATTATCACTATTGGAAATCAGGAGAATGTGGAAAAGTCGGCCGTACAGTTCTTGTTTCAGCCTGGAAAAATGTCACTTTACCGCCTACGACTACAATTTACTATTTTTTCTCGAAAACGGTTCCTTTTATCGATCATGAACAAAAGTACCTTTTTTGTAGCCTAAGGTTCAGGCTATCTAAATTTCAAGTCTTTATCATACAGGGTGTTGGAAATTCAAGCATTGAAATGTACAACCTAGTCCGCCTCTGGTAAACTAAACAAGCTAATTATGTTTTAAGGGCAGCATTTTAAGAGGTAATGTTTACCGTTTATTATATTGAATTTTCATCATATTATATCAAGTGGTTAAAAAGTTATTCAAGAAAAATTGATTTCCTGTGGCGTCCTTTCGGGGCCCGTATCTCCGAAGAGAGGGCCTCTAGGAAAAAAGTCAGGAACTTGTCATCTCATTTTTCAATGCTTTATCTGAATCCGAGAGATCTCCCAAATTTTCCCGGAAACCCTGTATACAGGGTGAGTCTGAAAAAAGTGCGGATTTTAACATTGTGAATAGAGTATGGTGGAACAATCACTTTTTGTAAATGAACATGTGTCCGCAAACGTAAAAATAATGATAATTTCGAATTGGTGTCTGTAAATTCGAAACGTCTCAAGCGATTTTGATAAAATTTTCAAAATGTTATTTTTTTTTCAAGCAACAAAGCGCAACACTCTGAGCATTTCTTATGAAATCATTTAATTTTCTATTTTTCTTAGAGCTTGAAATACGTGAGATTTTCTGCATTACATTGATTTTTATTTTTTATCTCCCAAACGACGCATTGTACTCAAAATTGAACGGAATATCAAAAGATGGTTTTAACTTTGTAAAAACGTAATACTTTTTTCTTTGATAAAAGAAATATTGGACGCTCTAGGTACGGTCCTGGAAAAGTAAAACTGAAACGAGTTTTTTAAGAACCCCAGGTATACTCCTCGAAATTTTGAACAAAATCGCTTGAGGCGTCAAGAATCTACAGACAAAAATTCGAAATTTTCCTCAACTTTCAACACTGTATTTATTTAACGAGACGTTTGCGGACACATGTTCATTTACAAAAAGTGATTTTCCTACCCCATGTCAAAATGCGCATGTTTTTCAGACTCACCATGTATATTTTTGACAAGAGGAAAATGAGATCTTGAATCTGTGATAAAATATAGGGCAATTCATTAAGAAAAATGAAACTACAATTTTTTTCTGATTTCCAATTGTGATTTGTTCTTTCGCTTAGTTATTATAAAATATTCACGAAAGATCATCAGTTTCTAAAGGGGCTATAAGGAAAAACTCTGTACATTGCTTTAAAAATAATGTGTTCCCATATTTTTTTTTAACAAATAGGATGGTAGGACAGGGGTGCTGGGCTCAAAAACACTTAGTCTGGATGAAAATTATACAAAAATTGTAAAAATCCACGATAATTCACTGTTCATTTGAAGTTGTGCATTCAAACAATCTTAATTTTCATAAAAACAGGTAGGTATATTTGAAAAGTATTATATTTTTTAAAAAATAATTTAGATCTTTTGTAAATTTATGTAATTCTATTTTCAGCTCTTAGAGAAAAATATATTCTGATGTCACGTCGTCTTATTCCTATTTTCAGAAAATGATTTTGAACTTTAATTAATGTAATTCTATTTCTAGCTCTATCTCAGGAAGTATACCTTCTACAAAAAAATATAAAACATGAAACACGGATATTTTGAGAAATAGCATCAAAAAGGTTCGGTAGATTTTTTTCGAAAAACTGACAGTTTTTGTGAAATTTGCAAAAAATAAATTTTGCAAGTTGACATTTTGTGCTGATTAAGTACCTATGTTTATTTGATTTCCAAAAATGTAAACCAAGTTTAAGTACTCTGTAGACTTCAAATAAAAAATATTTTCAAATTAAAGTTTTTGAAAAATATTCAGATGTCACGTCTTATTCTCATTTTCCAAAAAATGATTTTGAACTTTTCCATATCTATGTAATTCTATTTCTAACTCTATTTCAGGTAGTATAGCTTCTACAGGAAAGTATAATATATGAAACTGGTGTACCTACTTTTAGGAGCTGCATCGAAAAAGTTTTGTACATATTTTCTGAAAAACAGACGGTGTTGGAGAAATTTTTAAAAAACTGAATTTTTGCCGGGCGGTAGCCGCCTCAACGTTCACTAAATCCAGCGTTGCCGGACTGTGATGAAAATTATATAGTGCCGCGTATTCTTACATTGGACCTATTTAAGCACAATATAAAAGCATATACCTTAATACAATAACTTACCTTGATATGAAGTAAAAACAACCTCGAACGCCGTCCTCTCCTCCTCCCCCAGAGCTTGCTTGGCAATATAGACAAAAACGTCCATTTCCCCATCAACATCAATAAAAGAATTACCATAACTTATAGGGTAGTACTCTGTAAACATCCCCTCATCTTTACCCCCATTCATTAAAACCCGAGCATCCAAAACCCCACAAAATCTAAAGCTACTGGCCCCCTTTAGACTTTTAAATTGAATATAATCGATACACTCTCCATTGGTGAGGTTTTTACGTAAATTTAACGTTTGCATGACTGCCACCATACCCCCATGTTTGTATATGGAACGAGCTTGGAATTTGCAGATTAATGGCAAAGTCCAAGGGGTGAAATGGACTTTAGCAGCTCCGGGAGTAACGAGGAAGGAATCCTGGCGAATGGTGCGTTTTGTTATTTCGGAACAGAGTTTTGAATCTGATAGTGTGTCTGAAATATAAGAGATAAACAACGATGAGAATGTTATCAAGGATTAACAAAAATGATAATTTTCTTTGTGTGAAACCGAAAATATTCGTGAAAATAGCAAAATAATCCACTTTTATGTTACTACTGCCATAAATTCGTCATAAAAACCACATAAAAACACCCATTAAACCCCCCAAACTTACATTCTTTGATCTGCTGTGAAGATTTGCCAATCAAACAAACAATAATGTTCAAATGCAACCAAAATGCTGTAAATAAATAGTTTGAGAGATCCATTTTTAGTTAAACTATGAAACTGTAAACATTGTAGATTTATTAGGATTATTAGAATTCAATCGATGATTAATTATTATTGTTTTGCAACTTGCAATCATAACAATGGGTGTGACACTGACAGTTGTATTTTGTGTTGACATATGACAAATGACAAATAATAATGACAAGTATCTAGAAATATGCATGTGCACTGTTGCCGATTATGAATGACTTCATATTTTATTTGCTTGGTAAATATTTTGTGGCGGGAAATTTTTATAGAAAAATAACTCAATAAGTAATGAATATAATAATGAAAAATGATTTCCAACTATGTTTCTTCATAAATCATTAAGTTTGGTACATCGCATACAAATATTTTATGCTGAATCGGAATATTGAAATTTTATCAAATGAAAATCATTTCGAGCCATTTCCTCAGTTCTACCATTCTACGAATGTTTCTGCTTACTAGGCTTCATCAGCGCAGCTTGGGTGTGACTGAAGAATAATAGGTTTGTTCCAACCTGCCCAATATTGCTATCGTTCTGGAAGGTCTATTGGAACTGTTAGAATTGAATTATTGCGCATGATCTAGATTTTCATCATTTCCATCACGATCCTAGCAGCGGTTGGAGCGGATGCAGGTACCGATTTGAGAAATCAGTTTTTGAACCTTCTTCATTGCTCATTATAAAGAAATATTTTCACTCAAAAAATGAAAAAATTAAAATATTATCTGCACTATCAACAAAAAAACACATTCAGTAGCCTAGTTTACACCGATAACTCGTTTAGTTCAGTCCGATAGGACCAAGTGGGTGGGGATAGTACGGTAGGACCAATGCTTGCTTCTCCCCCGCAATTCGTCAAATGTCAAAAACAAGTCGTAATTATTCATCAACACATCAACACCTCATAACTTTGATCCAGATCGAACCAAATTTAGTTCGGTACACTTGCTGGCGAGTACCGAACCAAGAGCGGACCAGCTTAGTCCGCAACTGTTTACACCATTCGAACCAAATATTTGGTTCGGATATAGTCCGAATTTGGTACTTGGTCCGCGGACCAAGTTGTCGGTATAAACTAGGCTAGTAGGTACTACTTCATAGTGAATACAAAGCCGAAACATACATAAATAAACTAAAATGGCGGATAAGTACAGGCGCTACCAGTTTGGGGCTGTTGGCCCCGATACTGCAGCCTCTAGTTAGGCTTATTGTATCTTCTCTTTGCCTGTCTCTCAGTCGAAGAGCTCCGTGGCCCGAATAAGGTTTTTAACTCGTACTGTACTGTTTCTCTGTCCGACCTTTCAGGAGCGGTTGTGAATTCCCCGTTATCTCTTCTCCAGTACGCCAGTGCTTCACATTCAAATACAATGTGGGAAGCTGTTTCCTCCTCCTCGTCGCACAGCCTGCATATGGGTTCCTCGTTGAAAAGGCCCATGATATGCATGTGTTTCCTTAGAGTGCAGTGTCCAGTTAAAATACCTGTTGCTTTTCTAAGCTGATTTCTGCTGAGTTTCTGTAGTATTGTTAGTAAGTAAGTAGGTTGTGCTCTTCAACACTTCACATTAAAATTGTATTACTGAAGTGAACTGGAGTGGTTCAAAAAAGACCTCTCTAGATCATATCGATAGGTCCAGTAGTGGTCTCCGCTCAATCTGGAACATTGAAATAAAACTAGGGGTACATGCACCGTAAAAATCTAATCCGGTATGGAAGATAATCGCGATAAAGACTTCATCCAGATTAGATTTCTACGGTGCATATAGTGGTTATCAATTTTAAAACCCTGTATTCAGTACATCCGCGTATGCGGTTAACAAGAGGACCAATGGTTTAAAATGTCTGCTTGTGAAAAAAATAAGTTATGGTAAAATGCGGACAAATGATCATTAAAAAAAAATAAATTCAAGTTTCTTCAGTAAGTTAGAATCAGGGTTATGACTAAGTTTGGAATAAGTTATTCATTTATCATTTCACGTTAAAAGGCAAAAAAATTACCGTTCGCTCTTGTTTCAATTCATGTTTTTACATTTTTAAAAATCAATTTTCTCACCGTAGCTCTCATTTTTTTGGCAAGCAGGTTTTTTTATCAGGAATCACTTTTTGTCGTATTTCCAAATTTTTGATCCATTTGTCCTCTTGTTAACTGCATACGCACACATACTGTATGAAAAAGAAAATCATTCTAAAACCACTCCCATACCAGAATACAATTTTTGACTTTTTTGAAAAAAAAAGTAGTAGCTCATTCTACTTTACCTCATCCACCATAACAAAATGCGCATTTATTTCACATTCCGTTGTATATCTCTCTTCAATTTTCAATTATTAAAAACTTTGATGGAAAGACAATGGAAAACGATTAATAAATAAAAAACCAACATGAACGGCAACGTTGCTGAAATTGAGATCCCGTGAAGTTTAAGCCTAGTTCCTGACTCATGACAAGTGAGGTTGATTTGAAACTGTCCGTTAGTGTTTTTTGTTGCTGTTTTTCATATCCTCAATTTTAGCAAATGGTTAGTGAATAAAAATGAGCAACAATGGCAGTACTCAAACCAAAGAACCTCTTCACAAATGGTAAATCAACTCCAAACGAATAAAGTGCATTTGATTGATGATATTTTTGAACAGGACGTATGTTCCAGGACGAGTGTACAACATACCTCCCTTGGATTTGCAGGAAATCAGGGAATTATTGGAGGGGTCTGATGAAGAGGAAGAGGGTGAGGAAGAGGAGGAAAGTGCACCAACTTTAGAGGTGGAAGAGGTGTTGAATACCACTTTTGAGGAGAAAGAGGAGACTGATGAGAGTAATAAGAATCCAAGGTATGTGTCAGCTGGGTTTTGTTGTGTAGATATTAGGTCTGCATGTTTGTTATTCTCCACTAGTGTACACGAATTTACACTTTTTTACAATGCGTCGTTTGTTTAGTGAAAACAGTGTAGCGTACGTGTTTGTTATGTTGGAGTTGGATGCACTAGTTATACTAGGTCAAGAGGAGGTGTTAGAAGTGTAGTGTAGTTTAGAATACGTTGGGCAGCTTGTTCGTGTATTTTGTAATCAAAGCTTCCTGAAACTAACCTGAGGCGCTTTTGGGTGACTTCTTTAAGCAGCTTATGAGCACTCGGGCGAATAATTTTATGCGTTCCAGTAACGCCCGGGCGCTCTTGAGCTACTCAGAGCAGCTCAGAGCTCCTAATATGCGTCACCCGAAAGCGCTTCTGAAATAAAGCCAAAATATCAGTGTGGATTTGATTGTAAAATGTTTGTCTGTTTTTAGGTTAGAATATTTGCACCAAATGTACTAAGGCGTTTGGTGAATTTCCTTTACAATGGTAGCCATAAGTTACACCATCGATCTGCACTACACTATCCTACACCGAAATAACAAACACACCTATTTATTAATTGTAGTTCCTTGCCACCAATTCCTGAAGAGAAGAGCGAAAACAGTTCCCCCAATCGTTCCCTAGCCAAAAAACAAAACGACAGCTTCGACTTGGACTTTTCCAGTCTCGCCCTGCACACGCCCATAAAAAAGGTGGAGAAATCCTTCAATTATGCCACGCCCAAAATCAACATCATCCCCTCGTCTGAGACGAAACAAAACAAATTCACCACGCCCCAATTTAAATTCAAAACGCCCGCCAAACCAATCGGCACGCCGTATTCCGTTAACAAAAAAAACTCCTCGATGTTGGACGTTGATGGGAAAAAGTCGGTGATTTATCAAAATGTTTCCAACTTCTCGTTTTTGAAAGTGAACGAGGTAGAGTTTGTTATTTTAACGTTATTGGGAAAAGGGGGCAGTGCTGAGGTTTTTTCCGCCTTTCAAGCTGAGGAGAAACTGGAAGTTGCCATAAAGTTGGTGAGTCTAGGTGACACGGCTGAGGGGTACATTAATGAGGTTAAACTGTTGGAGTCGCTGCAGCATTGCGATCGCATCATCAAGATGTATGACTATGAAGTCCGTGATGATAAACTGATTGTGGTGCTGGAACGTGGAGAGGAGGATTTGAGTGCAATTTTGAAGCAGCATGCTTCGACTGCTAACCATCTGTCAGCGCATATGCTTCATTTTTATTGGATGGAAATGCTCTATGCGGTGCAACAAATACATCGTAATGGTGAGTGTGAAATTTAATGTTGTTCAGAAATACACATCTTTGTTGCATCACTTTTTATTCTAGGCGTAATCCATTCAGACATAAAACCCGCCAACTTCCTCCTCTGGCGGGGCCGTCTCAAACTAATCGACTTCGGCATCGCCTCAAAAGTCCAAGAAGACATGACGTGCGTCTTCAAAAACTGCCAAGAAGGTTCCTGCAACTACATCAGTCCTGAAGCGCTTTGCCAGCAGGGCAACAACAGTCCCGGACTAGGCAACATCAAATACAAGATCCATTTCAAATCCGATGTTTGGTCGTTGGGGTGTATTTTGTATCAGTTGGTCTACAAGAAAACGCCGTTTCAGCATATCAACCAGATTTGGGCTAAATTGGCGACAATTACGAATAAAAATCATCGGATTTCGTATCCAGAAGCAGACTGGGTTAGTCCGATGATTATGAATACGATTAAAAAGTGTCTGCTTTATGATCCAAGGGCCAGGCCGTCTGTGGAGGAGCTGATTCGGGAGTTTGAACAGTTTTCGAATAATTGGAAGTGATTTTAGTGTTAAGTTATATTTAATAGATTTTATTTTTGCACCTTGTTTTATTTCTTTGATTTTGATATCTTCGGTTTGAATGAGGTTACATTCAAAATATTTTGAACTAATCCTCTTTCCTGCGCAAAACGTACCAGGAGTTCAAGTCAGATCTTCTGGTAGGATGCATGCTCAGGAGGTAGTCCTCAAGCATTCTCGAAAATATCATTCTATTTGAATTTAATGAATAGCAATTTGGGATTCTCCAACGCCGACGCCACACGTTTATAAATCCACCTTAAACCGCGTCTTTTGGGTTATCAGCTGCAGCTAAAATTTGATACATATTGGCGTCATCGATTCTAGCCGTTGATAGATTGACGTTTTGACAAAACATATCGGCTATAACGATATTTTTCGTTTTGTGAGATAGTTCGAGTCACTTTGGGTCAGTTTGGATTAATAATTGATTAATTTATTAGTCGATGGTGAAAATAATTAAAGTTTGACTGAATTTGTGTCAAGTTGGGTTAGGGAAATTGAAGAAAATTTCCCTATAAGTAACTGCCTGGAATTGAAGATGAATTCCCCTCAGATAGCTGCCGGGAATTAGAGAAAAATCTCTCAAGTGACTGCCGGGAGTTGAAATAAACTAAGTTTCCCTCAAAGGTAACTGCTGGGAACAGAAAAAAAATCCCCCCATGTGACTGCCGAGAGTTGAAAACAAATTTCCCTTTAAGTAACTGCCAGGAAGTTGAACAAATTTCCGCTTAAAGTGCGACTGCCGGGAATCGTAACTGTCGGAAATTGAAAACAAAGTAACTTCCCTTCAAGTAATTTTCTGGAATTGAAAACAAATTTCCCCTGAATTAACTTATCCCCCTTCAGTAACTGACGGGAATGTTAAACAAATCACCCCTAAAAAAACTGCCTATTTTCAAATTTATTTTTGCCCTCCCAAGATAACTAAGCAGGAGTCGCCACTGTAATATTCTATCAGTTATCGACTAGATGTACGAATAAATTTAACAAAATTTTTATCGATTTTGACTTAATGCAAACTAACCCATAGTTGTTGAATTGCGCCATCCTTGGGAAACCGATGAAAACTCATAAAGAATTTGGTGCATATATATGAGACATACGGCGGTTTAGGAAATAGTGATCCGATAAGCTCAACCATCGCTGTCATCTTTTATCCCTTTTTGTTTATATAGAACAAAAAAACACAAAAGCCGAATTATTCCGATCAATATTTCCCAAAGCGAAGCGCCTTGCAGGATGACATATGTCTAATTAACAGCAGGCACTGCAGGCAGCAGGAGTCAGTCTACACTTGGCCGCCCCAATTTCTATCAAAATAAAATGTAAACAAATCAATGAAAAACCAAGTTTTACCTAAATAATGACATAACTTTTGTGTTTCTCCAATTTGAATTAACAAAAAACATATCGATGGCCCCTTCGAAATTGTTCAAAGTACGCGGTGACGCCCAAAATTCCAGCCAAAAGAAAAGCAAATTTACATCGGGCGAGTCCAGTGATAACATTTCCTACGATTTTGCTGCAAAATTGCTGGGAAATTTGAATTTACTGCGACGCGATAGGAAGTTTTGTGATGTGGAAATCAAGCTGGGCAAGAAAATTTTCTTTGTAAGTTAACTGTGGTTAGATTAAAAATTAATTAAATCATAAATTAAGGCCCACAGAGCTATCTTATCAGCCTCCAGCCCCTATTTCCATGCAATGTTCACGGGGGAATTATCGGAAAAAAATCAAAAATGCGTAGAATTGCACGGATTAAATACGACGACTTTCGAGAGAATTTTGGATTTTATGTATTCGGGCGTGGTTACAGTGGACAAGAATAACGTGGAAGATCTCATCATTGCTGCTGATATGTTCGAAGTTGTGGAAATAATCACAGAGTGCTCGTATTTTTTAATAGACCAGCTGGATGAGACTAACGCTATTGGAATTTATCTGTGAGTTTTCCTATTCTATTATTATTCTTATATATTAGTGATTGTGAAATAGTTTTGCACGCGACCACAACATCCTCGAACTTAAAGTCTCCGCCATCCGCTACATCGAAGAACACTTCCCGAAAGTCTGCAAAGAAGATGAAATTTACGACCTAGACTGTGACACTTTCACCATTTTTCTCTCCTCTGAATACCTGAAAATCGACTCTGAATGTCAAATGTTCCAGTCGGCAATGAAATGGATTAACTCTGATATAACCAACCGCAAACAGTATGTTTTTGACGTGCTGAAAAAGGTCCGCTTACCGCTCATATCATTCAGTAAGTAACACACCTACGTCATCATGTACGTCACCCATATCTAGCCGTTTTATATTCGTTCGTCTAGTGACGTCATAACAATAGTATCATGATGTGACATTTGACAAGCGCCATTGGGGAAAAGGCATGATACTAAAACAAACAATATATGATCACGCGCAGGTTTCGCTGACGTCATTGTGAGCCCAAACCTCAAAATTACCTAGGTAACTGGGTTACCATCATACTAAAAAAAACAAGATAAACTCACGCCATAATACAATAACTCTCGCACATCCCCCTCAGTTGTCATCACGTGACCTACCTCAAACCTATATAATCGATGTCACGTGGGGACGTCATGCGTGAGCCAGTTCAAATTTCAATCAGCAAATGGTTACTAGGTTACGGTATTGATGTCTTACATCAAACCTCACTTTTGGCTCGCAGTGACGACATGCGCGGCTTGGTTCTAATTTCGTCCAGCAATCGATCATATCTTGTTTGTTTTAGTATCATGGGAAAAAGGCATTAAAAACAATCAGCAAACTCTGTTCAACCCCAGGGCGACTGTCGAATGACGTCACGCCTCTTTAATAATCGTTTTGTTGTTGTTTAAGTAAAGGTTACTATACTCAAACAACGGTTTTGTACATCAATTGTACTATGACGTCACACTGTTACCTATAGCTTTTCTGGAACGGGCCATCAACGAGTGTCCCGACTCCAGCTTGAAGGTGGCGCTCAAGTCAGTGCACAGCGACATGGTCAATCAAAAGGGGGCGCTTGTGCCGCTCAACGTCAAACCGCGCAAGTGCGCCAAGAAGGACATCTATGTCATTGGTGGATCCAAGCGCGAACTACACCCTAGCAGCGTGTGGGATCAGGGGTTGGAAATGAACTACGTTCCCATAGAAAAGTTTGATACGTTCACTAAAAAATGGACGCATGTGCCGGACATGCGCATTAACCGACTTGTCCCGGGGGTGGCGTCGTTGAATGGACACATTTACGTGGTGGGCGGGGAAGAAGAGTCCAACATTTTGTCCAGCTGCGAACGGTACGATCCTGTAACTAGGACATGGACGGATGTGGCTAGTATGTTGATATCCAGATGCGAATTTGGCTTGTGCGCTTTGGATGGATATTTGTACGCCATGGGTGGTTGGGTTGACACAGACATCAGTGGGTCCATAGAACGGTACAACCCCAAAATGGACAGTTGGGAGTTGGTGGACAACCTATCAGAACCTCGTTTCAGTATGGGTCTGGTTTCTTACGAGGGATTAATCTACATGGTTGGAGGTTGTTCGTTAAACAAGCGCAACATGCAAGACTTGATGAGCTACAATCCGGCTACAGGGGAGTGGCAGCAGCTCCCCTCCATGTCCATTGCCAGATTTCAAATGGGCGTGGCAGTGTTAGATGACCATTTGTACGTGGTGGGCGGCACCCATCGTCAACAAGTTTTGAGTTCAGTGGAGAGATATTCGTTTAAAAAGGTCAGTTGATTGATTTAAGTTAATTAATTATCATAATGTTTGTAGAACAAATGGGAAATGGTGCCAGATATGAAGTTGGAACGCAGCGGACCAGCAGTTTCTGCCATGGATGGGTTTTTGTATGTTATAGGTGGCGCTCAAATCCATGCCACGCCCTTTTACCGCGCCCAATGCACTATTTCGGCGGTGGAATGTTTTGATCCGTACAAAAACACCTGGTCTGATTGTCCGCCCCTTTCGGAGACGCGCGCCGAGGCGGGGGCCATTGTTATATGATAAAAAAAAAACTCAATTTTATGATTTTTGCGTATATTGATCTCCCCACTTTTAATGTTCATTATTCTAGTCTGTAGCTTTACAAGTTTTCTTGTTTGTCTTGGATTTTTATACTTTTATACTGAATATCACTGGTTTATTTTATTCAGTTATTGAGAAATTGGTACTTGTTTGTCGTACTTGTCCTTATACCCACTTTGTGTGTAGAATATCTAATTTAATGAATTATTTAACACAAATGTACAATCAAGAGAAGTGTGTGATAAAAATGAATATATACTTTAAAATCTCGGCAATCTTTGTATTTATGAGAAAATGACAAGAGTATCTTTTTGTAGGGAATTTTGAAATCTATATTTTGTACTTTACACTTTTGCGCTAGGACGCACCATTCGAAAGATATTTGAAAAAACCTAATCATCTCGACATTTGCTTTTAGTGACACTTTTTGTCGAGAAATTCGGGATTAAATATTTCGGGAACCTTCGCATTTTAAAAAAAATGTAAGAAGACAATTTTTGTAGAAAATTTCATAAACTATAAACTTTGTAATCTAAATTTTTTCACTAGGATGCGCCGTTTGGAAGATATTTCAAAAAAGTAAATATCCCGAGAATCCTTGTCCTCATAAGAAAATGAATGACACTTGGTACAAAATTATAAATATCCCGAAAATCCTTGTATTTATGTGAACATCTCAAAAGAAACTTTCTGTTGGAAATTTCAAAATCTTTCAATTTTTTTTAATTTACTCTGATTACGACGAACACTACTGCCACCTTCACCTTTTGACATTGATAAAAACGTCCCAAAAGTCAAAATTTCCAGTAAAATGGATCACCCTTATGATGCGAGACCCCCCCAAAAACTCCTAATTCCTCAGGGAACCCTTAGACACGATCAATTTAATTACGTCGGTATTCCCTATGGAGATGATGAGATTTTTGTAGCCGGCAAATCAAAGTAACATTGTTATTTAACCGTTTATTTAACTTGAAATTAAAAATTTTATTTCAGGGGGCAACGGACGCCTAATAAGCCTGGAAGGTAGGTGCATGATTTTTGTCAAAATCATGTATTCACGTATTTAATAGTGAATTTTGAAAATTATTATTCGTTTAACAGAATTTGAAAAATTTCGACTATATTCCTAAAAAAATCGAAATCACGTAAAAAAGTTACTGTTATTTGTATATTTGAGAAGATATTTTAAAATGAATTACACTTTTTCTCCTCTACAATATGGCGATATCAGATTAAAAATCTGAATGATAGGTTCTATTTTTAAATCCAAAAAATGAACGGGTTTTCAATTTAATTTCTAGAACACACAGCAGTAAACCAGGTGGTGTTCCTGCCCCTCTACATACAGCTCATTCTGTGGTCAGTGTTGGGCCTGAACCGTAAGTATTTTCATATCGGTAACAAAATTGCAGGATTAATTTTCATAGGGCAGAGTTGGAGTCGCGCGAACAGGAAAATATCGCGGATGATTTGAAGGATTTTCAGGAAGCACGCAGGCGGTTGTATTATGATGTTTTAACGTTGCAGATGACCAAGGTGGAGGTTTTTTAATAGTGAGTTTATTGGTCATTTTGGGTTGTTTTTAGGTGAGGAAGCGTCACAGGAATAAGTAACCCATTATCAAATGAAAAGCGCCCTCCACACGTCTTTGTTGGAAGTTTATATAGAATACATTTCGTATTTCAGAGACATCTATGTAATTTTGTTGTTCATTTCACTTTTAATGATCTTCAGTTAAAAATTAAATATCACAGAATTGTTAACGATTTTAAACATATTGTAAACTAACCAAAAAAACTCATCGAAAATTCCATTTATTAAAAAAAATCCATCGGTCAGGAGATAAATAATCGCAAAAATACATTATAGTATTATAAATATTATAATACGCGTGATGATCTTCAAGTCTTACCCAACTAAAATAGTAATTTATACTCAATCAGTCGTAATATCACAAGAGTCCTCACTACTATCATCATGACTAGTTTCGGCACTTTCACTATTATTATTAATCTGCGCCACTGTAAGTCCACTCCCTCCTGCCACGCCCTCCTCACTCTTTTCCCCCTCCGCATCCTCAGACAACGAAGTGTACCGCCCATCATCCACCGGAAACAACGTGCTATACGACGGCGGCAAATCCTCATACTGAGGGGGCGTGACCTCACAATTCATTACCAACACTGTGGTGGGTGTGGTCGGGGGCGGAGGATCCCCCTCCGGTTTGGGCCGTTTGCAACAACACTCCCACAAGCCGCAAAAGAACAGGACCGTGCCGCAAATCAACAAACCCATCATGAGATACCCCCATGGGCCGTACTTGTTCAACATGGCAGAAATACTTTCGGAGGCGCTGTGCGTTTCGTTGACCACAGGTTTGATGGTGGTGTGAGTTTTATTGAAAAGTTGCCACTCGTACCATCCATCAGTGGTGTGGTTTTTCAGCCCCGCCTCTTCAGGACGATACTTTTTCACGAGTTCAACCACAAAAGTTTCCCATGCGTTTTTGGCGGTTTTGCACATTTTCGGGTCTTCGTCGCTGTTTGTGGAGGATTTGGGGCAGTTTTGGATGCCATCACAGAGGAGGTGGTCCGAGATGCACAACATTGGGATGCGCCCGATGCGCATGCATGTGTGTTGGAAGGCGTCTTTGCAGAAAGGACCTTTAAAAGAATAGATTAGGTTTAATAATTCATAAATATATAATCACCTGATCCAACCGCAGTGAGAACAATAGTCTTCTCCAGAACAACAGTACTGAGATTCTCGGGTGGTGTCCATAAAATCTTGAATTCCGACGTCAAAAGGTCAACGTCGGCCATTTTGGCGCCCGAGCAGGGGTCGCCCTTCCAGAATGGCGCTTTGGTATTGTCTGGCAGATACTGCAAGTGATAAAATAGGAATAGATAAATAGTGAATGTGTATAAGTAGTTGGTTTTGAAAATATTTCCTCACGCCTTATATGATTATGATTTGTTAATTGAATCAAATTTCCCAACCGGTACAGTACGTCACAAACCTGTATTTGTGAAACCACTTATTGAAATTTGTTGAATTTGTTCATCAGTACCGTTTAATTTTAACGATGATCATTATTTTTATCGTTTTCGGTTCGTCATATATTTTTCTCACGTAAGCACGACTCAGACAACAGTAATTTCACCACAAAGACGCCAGTTTTAACATTCCACTCGCACTTGAATAAAATAAACCTTGAGATTGTTTCGAGATGCTTTGGTTTGTGAATTATCAACGCATTGTTGCACTCACCATCTATAATCAAGCTACAAAAGTAAACTTACAATACTCATGACACAAGAGGGCCGTCCACTCTCATTGCTACTGCTATTAGTGCTATTATTGTCCATTTGTTCTAAAAACTGCAAATTGACCACGTGGGTTTTGGGCGCGGTCACTTTCAACCGACAAACCGACACATGCTTTTCGTGGTTTCCGGGAGGAGTGAGCGATATGGTGTGGGATGCATCCTCTCCATGGGACTTCAGCGAGAGTTCCTTTTCGGCGCCGCAAATTGACAGAGGTTCGGGATCGGCTGGAAAAAAGAGAGGGCGTTAGTTGTGACAGACCTAATTTACGTAATACGGTGATTTTTTTCACTTTTGGCTTTGGCGCTTTTATGGCCAAAGTGGGTCGAAACGATTGCGAAAGTGCATTTCGAAGCTAAAAATAGACGGTACAGGTGAAGCACCTTAAGCTGTGATGGAGAAATGCGTGGATTTTAATCAATATGAAATTTTTTTGATGTCGATTTTATGGGATAATAGTTTAAATGAAAAATGTAGACAGTATTTTCTTCTTCAATTGACGTTATGGACGCTTATTGAAGTGAAACATTCTTCAGGCGCGCTGCGGGCACTTTATTTTGTGGGTATTGAATAAGACTGAGCCGTCACGCTCGGCTATGTAACGCTTCTTCGGGTGAAGTCGGCTCCAGTCGAGTTATATGGCCGCATTCAAAACATTTTTGAAGCAGCGGAACACGATGAGTAATAGTTTGCAGTGTTGATCATATATTTGTTTGGTTCTCTATGGTTCTTTGGTTGTCTGGTTCTTATTTAACAAAAATTGACCAAGTGAGGTTATGTTTGCATAATTTTGTTGTCTTCCAAATGATTTTGTTGAAATTAGGTAAGTGCGAGGGTAAGTGTTATGGGTTCTATATTTAGGATTTGATCAAAAAACATTCAAAAGAAAATGATAAAGTGAGGTTATATTTGTATACTTTTGTTATTTTCAGAAAAAGGAGGGTAGTCTTGACCGACTATAGTAACTAGTATTTTCCGAAGGATTCTGTTCAAATTGGGTATTTATGTTATGTTTTATATAATAATTAGGTTTTGTTTGCATAGTTTTGTTCTTTAAAATATTGATCATTATAAATCATGCACTTTACCCCTATAAAAAAAAAACATGTTTCAGAAAATGCAAGCATCAACAAGAACAAACTCGAAATGACATGACACATGATATGATATACGACAATTGTATGGGTGAAAGGATCAAAGTTTTGATCCTCGACAATCGACAATAACGATCGACATTAAAATGAAGTAGAATTGACAGAAGTTCAAGATGTCTGCGAAAAATACTCCATTTGAAAAAAACTTTCTCTTCTTCAATTGAGGTTATGAACAATTTTTTGATAAACCTCCGCCTTATTGAGTTACACGTAAAAATAAAAATCATCCTCAAAAGTTTAAATTTTTTTAATAGTCACTTTTTGACGGCTTGTACATGAAAAATGGTGCGTTTTATGGAAAAATACTGGGTTCAATTTTGATAAAAAGTTCCTAGAATGACTAAAATGAAAATATTTATTCACACCAACGGATAAAACAAATAAATGATAAACCCACTCATTTACATAATAATTGAATAGTGAATAACCCAAGGCCACATAATATTCTGGAATCGAACAAACAATTCTGAAACGTGTATTTTACGTTTAAACGCTTTTCATTCAGATAATGAGGATCAAGAGAATGAATGGAATGTTGGCGAAAATAATTATGAATTGAGTTTTATAGGGGAACGATCATCATTTTGAGCAAATTTGATGTGCATGGATTATCCACTTTTATCTAATGCTAATTTACACAAAATTTATGAAATATTACGAAATATCCGCTAATTTTGTCGAGGCTATAATTTATGCTGTATATAGTCGTTATAAAAATCTTACTGAACAATTTTATTTAAATAAACATTTGTCAATGATTTATTCCTACAAATATGGTGGAGTGTTGGTCCATTCACCACCGTTAAATTAGCCAATTAATTATGACATCACCAAAGACATTTAATTGTAGCAGAATTCACATTCCTGACAAATTTCCATTGCATGTAATGTTAAATAAATTACTGATAAGTTAATCCCACCTCAAATCAATAGATCATAAACAAATTAACATTGTTTTTATTCAAATAATTAAGGATGAGCTGAGTCAACCGGTTAATTTATTAATTTCCAACTTCGCAGATGACAACTACGCTTTAAGCCACATTTAATCGTACCACAATCTAAAAATAACCAGGTACTGTGGCAGTACCTGTCCCAGAAAGCAACGACTTTTCCGTGGCCGAGGTTAAATTTAGACACGAGTCGAGAGAAAATCTAGAAAGTTACCGATAATTGCTTGTTACGAATTAAATGATGTTCGTGACGATTAATTGTGCGGTTTTTGTGGGGAAATTAAGGAAAATTGTCACGATTTGATAATGGTTGAGTGATTAAATTCATTTTGGAACATTCCGGAAAAATATCATCATACATTTTGCTATAATGACTATTTTGTGAATTATAACATAATGCTTCATGTTTTTCAACACAGTCTTCGCCAAAACTCCCTTTGTTTTAAACTTCTGCAAAATGGTGCTTTTGAATGGGAATTTCATAAAGTTTCACGTGATGTAGTCAAAATTAGTCTATGTTGATTATTTTTGGGATTATTATTTTAGCTTGAGTTTATTCAGGGTGATTCGAGTTCAATAATTTTATTTTTTTGTTGATGTCTTTTTAGTGATTTTTGTACATTTTCAAGGCTTGATTTAAAGACTTTCCAAGCGCCTTTCTATTTATTTTCTTGTTTTAAAGGCAACAAATTGTTAATTATCGACTTTTTAGTGATTTTTGTACATTTCCAAGGGTATATTTTGCCCGAGTTATTTTCATTTTTTTAAGGAATTTGAACACTTTGAGCGCATTCTGCTTTCTTAACAATTTTTTAACTCTGAAGGCAACATAATTATCGAATTTTTACTGTTTTTTGCACATTTTCAAGGGTTTATTGTTACCCTAATTCACTCTATTTTTACTTTTTTAAGGAATTCAAACACTTTTTGAGTGTCTTTTTGGTAATTTTTCAACTCTGACGGTAACAATGTTCGACTTTTTAGCGATTTTTGTACATTTTCAAGGGTTTATTGCTGCCCTAATTCAGTTTATTTTTACTTTTTCACGGAATTTGAACACTTTTTGAGCGCCTTTTTATTATTTTTTCAAGTCTAAATAAGGTAACAATCCTCGACTTTTAATGATTTTTGTATATTTTCAAGGGTTTATTTTGCCCTAATTCAGTTAATTTTTATTTTTTTAAGGAATTTAAACATTTTTTGAGCGCTTTTTTATTAGTTTTTTCATTTAGAGTAACAATTATCGATTTTAGTTATTTTTGTACATTTTCAATGGTTTCTTTTTACTTTTTTAAGAAATTCAAACACTTTTTGTGCGCTCATGGCTAAAGGCAACCATCATCGACTTTTTACTGATTTCAATTTTTATACTTTTCTAAAGAATTTGAACACTTTTTAAGCGCCATTCATTCAATTTCCTGAAAGAAAATTTTCATTAGTTTCACTTGATGTAGAAAATATTCCTTTTTCTTCAGTACTTTGGGAATTAGGGATATACCTATTTATGACAGGGTGCATGACAAAAGACTAAGATGGTTAACGTCATATTTAAAATAGTTTTTCTCAAAACTCGCTCGTATAAAACAATAAAAAAAAACATCAACACCAAATTTAACAACAAAAAATGTGAAATTAAGAACATTCTATTTATAAAAAAGGTCAGGGCACGTAAGTAATTAATCGCCAACCACACAAATACGCTGTTCTAATAGTAATTCTCGAATTATATCATTTAAAAGGCCAGTTGTTATTTTCAATTGATTTATTGATGTTCCAGCCTTAAATGGCAAACGACAAATGTTTATAGTGAAAAATAACATTCATCATTAATTTTTATTGGGTGACCTTAAATTACATGAAATATAATTCCTGAAAAAAATATATTGTTTATCCCATTTGTTATGGCTACGAAAGTTATATTAAAAATCAATAAATCGTTTTATGGAGTAGCAACAAGCTAAGAGGTCATGATAGATGTTGTTTTTATATTTGCGATTAAAACGAGACAAAGATAATTTACAGTGATGGCCTTATTTTTGTGTCACTAACAATTTATACCCGTTCTGGTAATTTCAAACTATTTAAATACTTCTTACCATCCTCAGCGCCCCACACCATCTTGACCACAACCACACAAACCAACAACACCCTCATGTTCTCCGCCACAAAAAAAGTACCTAAAGTACACAAGTCTTGCGACAAACTCAACTGACAGTGCCCCCGAAAAAGGGCGCCCCTTTCAGCCTCAACACTACACTTAATAAGGGCATTTCGAACACTAGTGCCACGTGCAATTTTTTTCCACAGACAAGACAAAAAGTTAACGGTACGACCAACACAGATAATGTCCGAGTACTAGTGATTCTGTCGGGTGCCCGAACCTGTTCGGTACTGCAATGGAGAGTGGGCTGAGTCGACTGTGGTTGGTACTGGATGGTTATGGTTGCGTTGGTACATCAATTGGGAAATGTTTGTCTTTGTTCAATGATTTTTACAAATTGGGGATTTCTTGAAAAAAAAGTTCATTTGTGACTATTTTTCCATCACTGTATCGGCTTAAATTAGCAAATTTAATAACACCAAGAAGATAGCCTTGGCTCCCAATTATTCATACCTGTTTTGAATATGTTTGCTCGGTCTGCCTGCTATTTTTCCAACATGATGATAGACTAAATTTTATAATAAGAATATGAATAATGATAAAATGTAAAAATAATTGTTTTGACCTTTCCCCTATAATATGTCAAGAAATTATATAGTGGTCCATTCATTAAAGAATACGTTAAGAAAGTCACGTTGCCCTTACCTACAACACCAATTTGTCATCGACATTGGCCCAGATTTTTTGCACTCAATAATTTATAGTTTGTTTAGACATTGGACCGAGAAAAAAGTCCAATTAACTAATTTTTGTATTATATTTAATTGGCTTTGTTCAATGTTTTTGTAGAACGAAAAGCCAAAACTGAACTAACAATTTTACAAAAATACGAGTATCTTATCTTATTTTATGTTTATAATAATTTCCAACAAGTTTTCGTCAAAGTTCAATTATACAGGGTGATTGAGGGAGGTTATGTCCGCAATTTGTTTTTTGAAAATCGAAAATCAGTTCTCGAAGAAAAGCTGCTTGATGATTTTTCAAAAAACTATTCACCAATTTATTCACCCCTCATCATCGCATTCCAAATCACCTTGTATATATATGTATCATATATATCCAACGCATTTTTGTCAAAGTTCAATTATACAGGGTGATTTTGGAAGGTTTTTAGGTCAGATCTTGTTTTTATTCTGAATATTTTTGTGCAATTTTTCAAGAGCTTTCGAGATACGAGTGCATTTCCGTTAGATGAAGTTGAGTGAGCAGACTCAATGTACACTGTAGATGACGTTCGTCCCCATAATCCCCATGCACACCACAGGCAGCTACTACTATAATACATACAAATTCATAGTTTGGTTTGAAAACTTCAATTAGATGGCACTGATTGATAAAAATCACTTTAAACTTCCAAATATACGTTCAAGTAGGTGCTCTTATTTTTCATTATTATTATCACACGTATGGCTCATACAATTTTTTTATGAATCAATATTCAAAGAAAAGCAGATTTTACAGGTAGGTATGATTGAATCAACAATTCCCGGAAGAATTATTTTCAATATTATTTCAACCAAATAGCATATATAGATGGAAAGCCAATAAAGTGAAATCGTCACAAATGGCTGAACAAACAAAAACTTGATCAGGTGGTAAGTGGTAATTTACATAAAAACACACCCACTCTTATTCTACGATTGAATGCTTACGCTAATTCACACGTCATCACATCATGCGCCTATACAGGGTGTATGAAAATGACTCAAATTTTGTAATTTTTTTCATGCCTGCTTGAGCAAATAAAAAAATTCAATGGAAGATAACGTTTCTACAAATCATTCAGTGTTTTGCTGTGAGAAAAATATTTATATCAGCCTTGATTTATGAGGTTTTGGCTTATTTAACACACTTTGAATAAAAAAAGGGGTTTTGGAATATTCTCATTACCCTATGATTCATGTTTACCTAATTTATCAATGACGATCTACAAAGCATGCAACAAATACACAAAGTTTTCAAGGTGGAAAAGTTTTTTCTAACACCTTGTATATTATGTAAAATCGTATTTTATGATTTTTCATAAAACTATGTTTTATCGTAAAAGTATAATAATGCACTCAGATGAGCTATAAATCAATTGTTTTTTGAAAAACTGTAGAAATATTATTTTTGCAAAATGAACGTGCTGATGCATGATTGTATGGTGAAGGCGATGGTTTGTTCATGAGATAAATCTAAAGTCACAACTTCAGGTTGAATTTGAGTTCCAGCACGGATTTTACATGATAATAATTACATAAATTTGCATTATTTTGCACATATGGGACATCCACCCTTCTTACGTCTGTGTGAATAACAATCAATTAACAAATTGTCTCTAAATACAAACCCGTGTTTATTACAAAGCTTGTCTGCGTTTGTTTAGGAAATGTTGATCGGATTGATAAATTGAGTTCTTCAATGGATTGATAATATACTAATTTGTATCAAATTCAGTGTTAAATTTTGACATCATTTACTTCAAAAATCGCGGCTCCAATCAAAAATATCTTCAAATAAAAGTTGTTCTCTGATTATTATTGTACAAGATTTATTTGAACAATTTTTCTTTCAGAAGTACCATTTTGCAGATATTGACAAAAATATACACTCGTTGGTTAAAAGGAGGGACAAAATTTGACAGCAATTATCGTAAAAACCGTAACTCCAATCAAAAAATTTTTTTGAGTAAAAGTTGTTTCCTGATTGATTGTCTACTCTACAAACAATTTTTCTCGAAGAAGTACCATTTTCCAGATATCGACAAAAATATACACTATCGTTGGTTAAAAGGAGGGATGACGTCAGACAAAATTTAACTGCAATTATCACAAAAACCGTAACTCTAATCGAAAAACTTTTCAAGTAAAAGTTGTTCTCTGATTGATTGTATAAAAGATTTATCTGAGCAATTTTTCCCTAAGAAGTACCATTTTCAAGATATTGTCAAAAATATACACTCACGTCAGACATCAATTATTCCAAAAACCATAACCCCAATCAAAAAATTATTTCCCGTTCAATGATCTACAAGCTTCATTTAAATTTGAATTTGAATTTTTCTCTCAAGTCCATGTTCAACTCTCCAAACAAATTAACTCATTTGATAAGACAAGTCTCAGGTGTGCGTGAAATAAAAATAACCGGCATCGTTCTGTTCAGTCCAGTCAGTCGCTGTTTTTTCCGAAACGTGTTAATGCCCGCTCGTGAAAATGAAAATTTCCAACTCGAACATGTCCAACCTTGTGCTGTTTGTGGTGTTGAGTGCTTTCATGGACTGCTGTTGGGCGCATAATATTATTGATGAACAACAATGTAAGTAAATTTTTATGTTTTATTCAAATTTCCCAAAAACCAGTTCATAATTATTTATGAATGTTAAATTAAAAATAATTACTTGGATACCTTCACAGTTGAAATTTTAAAGTACATAATTTAAATGTTTTAAACAATTTGGTTCATTTATTTGAATTCTACACAAAAACGCACATTAAAAAAAAATCCAAATTGATTGATCGTATCAAAACAGCATTGTAGAAACAAAACAGATAAATTTCTACGAAACAAATGCGGAATAGATGAGAAACATGTTCACCTTCCTAGTAATAGTACAGAGTACGACTCATTATAGTATTGTAATTAATTGAAACTGTTTAATCAAGTCAAGTAAATTTTATGATAGACAATCGGGTACATAAAATGCAAAGTAGAAGTGAGTTGGGGGTCTCAAATTAGGACAGAGGATACTCTTTGAAGGACTCATCAGTCTCAATTAGATTATTTTCTTGCGGCTCTCAAAACATAATCCAATGTTAATAACCCTTATTCTTGCAAATCAATGTCATCCAACAGATTTGTTTTCAAAAATTTGTCTGACAAAAACAATCCATTATTGACTCGAGGACAATGTACTGTGGATTAGTGGATTTGAGTTTTTTCCCCCATTTTGCTAATTTATTTATAAAAAAAATGTTTACAGACATCACTTCAAAGAATTGTATTTTTAAATTTATCTGAACATCTTGGCTTTTGAATTATAATTTGGAAAATGAAAAGCAATTTTTGCGCTTTTCATAGGAAAATACTAAATTTCACAATCAACAAATCTCAATTAGCACAATCTTATCAAATATTTACTCGACATATTATATAGATCAAATACATGTTTTTCCAGATCTACCATATCCAGATGCAGATGACTCTTTGCGTATTGAGTTCGATTCATCCAGTGACAGAGTTGAGATGGTGTTTCCTCCCGAATCAAATGATATGGATGGTGAGTCACATTTAACAGCCTATTGAGGAAATCTATTTTTAGATTATCAGTTTCATTGTAAAGTGAATAACACCTAATTTTGACAAATCTATCCGATAACAGGTTGAGTTGAATGTCACCGGAATCATCAATTTTATGCTAAAAAATCTGAATTAAAGTTGAAGAGCATTACATTTTCTACAAAAAACTTTTTTTACTTTTTGTCTCATATTTAAGGTTACTCAGCGATAAAAAGATATATGAAGTAATAGTCAGAGCTTGCCTTCACTTTATGAGTTTTTGATGAATATCTCAAAAATCTTTGAGTTTATCAAAACACTCTTGATAAATAAATAACTTCCTTTGCAACATCAACCATTTTGGCGTTACAAGAATGTGAAATTGGAAATGACAATTTATTTATTTTTGATCCAGTTCCATAAATCATGCACCCTTTATGAGGCAACCTTATTTCATTTCCAAAACTAAATAAGGATACGATAAAATAGACTACAACGCATACTTTCTGCAAATTTCAAGTCAAAATTCGAAAAAAATGAGGGAGATAAAGTTTTAAAGTGAAAACTCTGCCAGCTCTCATCTCCTAAACATTATCTCATATTTTTCCAGATCAAGCATCACTAGACACATGGTCCGTGATCTGGTACATTGCCTCATTCGGTGGATTGATTTTGTTCTTCCTCATCGTTTCTTGCAGCGAATGGTGTTGCCGAAGAAACGCGCGTCGAAACTGCCAACGTGGCGCTCCGCAAGTCACGCCCTCTGTGGTGCCGGACACGCCTCCTCCGTCTTACGACCTCTTCGCCCCGCCCAAATACGAAGATTTGTGCAATGGGGGGCGTAGAGCGGAAAAGGGGGAGTATGAGGTGTATGTTGTACCTATTGATGCGTTAGGTCCCATGATGGAGGAGGCGCATCGACAAGACGCACCCCCGTCTTACCAAGTTGCGGCGTTGCCACAAGTGCACCGCACGTGATGACTTTAGTTCAGCCAATCATGGCGGAGAACGATTGTAGAGGACTATCAGACTGACTATTGTGATAAAATAATGTACATGGGAGGAGGTCGCCCTGTATGTTGCACTTGAGTCATTCCTGTTGTGTGATTGTACCTGGTACATTAATTTATTTAGCTTTTAGTTGTTTATTGTAATTTTTTGTTGTATAAAGTGTGATATTAGTGTTTTTGGAAAATAAAACGAGTCACTATGTGACGTGTCCAAAATGTTTCTTTGTTCAATAATAGATTATTATTCTCATTGAAATAAACAATATGATAGGAAACACTTCTAATTTTATTTTTAAATCGGAAATGACGTTTTCCAAAGCTTGCACAACTAATCAAAATATCTTAAAAATAGACTGTTGTCATAAGATCCGATAATTGGGATACAGACGTCAGAAATGCATGATTTTATCACCATCAGATCTACTATGTGCACTTGCAGAGATTGGAATAATTACACTGTGACGTCAGTATCAGAAGCTAATACCTGCATAAAATGGAATTAACACCCTGAACTCGTCCAGTGCAAACTAGAAAAAATTACACAATCGATGGGGTAATTCCCTGGAATCCTTTTTAATGGGATTAGACCAAGCGTGGCTTGATTACGATTATATCATTCAAATCTTTTTTTTATCCTGATTTGAGAATATGAAAGCACGCTTTTATCACAATGACATTAGTACCTACTCTCATTTTATTTTTAGATTAAAAATTATTTTGAACTTTCTAGTTCGAAAGCTTGTTCTTTCAACCATAATTTATTTTCTACTTTTTAGTTCGGAAGCGTGATTTAATTGAAATTGAAGTGGGTAGAAGTCGAGTTCCAAGATTCTGTTACAAACAAACATACAAGTGAAGCTAATAAAAAGTGTGTAAGTAAAAATCCATTGTTTTTTTGCCTCTTGGCAGCGTTGCATATCCGACGGGCAGTTTAATAATAATTACAGTTCTGTCAGACAGTTCTTCATTCACCAATCATAAGTGACATGGACAAATGTCAAATAATTCAACAAAATTGCGATGTTTGTTCAATTTAACATTACTGTTTACTTTTTAGCTTTTTTTTAATTGAAATTATTGTATTGTCATTGGTTCTTGATAAATGTGCAAAGTTCTGAAGTGGGTAAAAATCGAGTTCGAAGATTCCGTCTCAAACTTACAGTGAAGTTAATATAAAGTGTGTCAAAAGATACTCTTGGTTTATCGATACTAATTTTCTTCACCAATCTTCAATATTTTCCAAACGGCTCAGTGCAAAATATTCAAACTTGCCACACACGAAGAAAAAACAATTTTTTCAAACATCTTTATTCCACAGTGACATCCTAACAATAATACTTCAACAGAGGACAATTTACAAATAAATAGACAAAACAATAATTTAATGTTTAGGCATTACCAAGTTGCTAATAACCGCATAGGTGAACTCCTTGGTACTGCTTTGTCCGCCAATGTCTTTGGTGCGGATTTTTCCATCTTTCAACACTTTTTCCACAGCATTTCGCACCATTTCACTGTAAACGGGCAGGTTTACGTGACGCAGAAGTTTGGAGGCGCACAGAAGCATCGCGGTGGGATTGGCCACATTTTTGCCTACAGCTTCGGAGAAAGTGTGTCTTGCGCCCTGAGAAGAAAATCCTGTAGAAGCTTGATATTTATGTAAAACAATGTGAATGGCAACGTTGCAATATGTCACTCAACCAAAGAATTGTCAAATCGACAACACAAGCTGTGTCGTGTCAATAGGCGTTTTGTGGCCGGTTGTGAAAGGACACCATCTGTCTCATCAGTTTAGGATAACAATAATTATGTTTTTGAAAATGGAAAAAAGCTGTCTGTTTGTCAAAATTCAATTCTGCAGTGTGATCAAGGAAGATTTTGTCTATAATCAGTCCACAAATAAAGGCGTGACGTTTTTTCAAAAAATTTGCTACTTTTTTGTACGGCACTACTTGACATCGCATTTTTAATCACCCTGTATATAATTTCCAATGCGTTTTTGTCCAAATCACAAAACTGAGTCAGCTACATCTTTCAAAAAACGCTATCAAAATGATTTTAGAGAAATTTGACAACTCATCCAAAATAATTTGTAATTTTTTGGAAAATTCACATGAAGGAGTGATTTTTGCACCAGATTATTTCAGAAGCTTTGTTTTTTGTTGTGTGAAAAAATCACGAAATCGAGTCAGCAAAATTTTTCCAAAAACGCTCTTAAACTCAATCGAAATAATTTTTGAGAAATTTGTCACAAAATCTTAAATAATATTTGTGATTTTTTGAAAAATGCACTAGGAGCGGTAGTTCTACCACCAGATTATTTCAAAAACTTTGTTTTTTGTTGTGTGAAAGAATTATGAAGCAGAGTTAGCTTGATTTTTCAAAAAACGCTCTGAAACTTGGTTTAAGGAAATTGAACACTACCTATATCAAAATTAATTCATAATTTTTGGAAAAATGCACTTGGAGGGGTGATTTTTGCACGAGATTATTTCAAAAGCTTTGTTTTTTGACGTGTAGAAAAATCATGGATCTGAGTCAGCTACAATTCCCTAAAAAGGCTCTCAAACTTATTCGAAAGAATTTTCGGGAAATTTATCACGAAATCTTAAATAATTTGTAATTTTTTGAAAAATGCTCGTGGAAAGTTCAATAAAACAGGTTGCTTGAGAAAGGTTTTAGAATTTGATTTTTGAAAAATTAAAATCGGTACACGAATAGAAGCGTAACGATTTTTTAAAAAAATGATCAACCGATTTATACGGCACTTCAAATCGCATCATATAAATAAATAAACAAATAAATAACGTTTTCATTTTATCACCCTGTATGTCATTTCCGCGCATTCTCGTCAAAGTTTAATTATACAGGGTGAATGGTGATTGAGGAAAGGTTTTGTCTACAATTTGTTTTTTGGAAAATGAAAATCGGTCCATAAATAAAAGCGTGACGATTTTTTAAAAAATTATAAAAAATTAAACAATATTCTCCCTCTTGTCATCACAATCTTACTTACGGGCTCAAAAACAACGCACTCGGCCGAATAGGAAGACCCAGAAACAACTCCAGCGCCCCCAACCAATCCAGAGGCCAAATTATCAACGATATTTCCATACAAATTGGGCGTGACCATAACGTCAAACTGTTGCGGATTGGACACCATCTGCATGGTACAATTATCAACAATCATCTTCTCGAACTCGATTTTGGGGTACAATTTGGCCATTTTCTCGCAACTTCTCAAAAACAACCCATCACCTAGCTTCATTATATTAGCCTTATGGACGGCGGTGACTTTTTTTCTGTTGTTTTTGATGGCATAGTCAAAGGCAAATTTGGCGATTCTTTGCGATTTTGTAGCGGTGACAATTTTCAAACATTCCACCACCCCTTTGACGCTTTCGTGCTCCAAAGCCGAATATTCGCCTTCGGTTTGTTCTCTGATAATCACACAGTCTATGTTTTCATGTCTCGTAGTCACTCCAGGAAGGGACTTAACATGGACAACATTGGCGTACAAATCCAGCTCGTTGCGCAACTTCATGTTCAAAGTCTGCAACTCTCCTGTATGGGAATAATCAGGAGTTGCCAGGATTCCCTTCAAAGCCACCCGGTTTTTGCTGATGGATTTGGCAACGTCTTTCAGGGGGGCACTCAACGAAGGATTCACCTCCGAAAAGAAGAAGGTTTCAAAGTCGACAGGGATTCCTGCAGCTTTGAACACTTCCTGTACAGAGTAAACCAGTTCGGGACCAACGCCATCTCCCGGGATTAGAGTTGCTGTAATGCGGCTGTCGGGCCTCTCGACTAAAGTCTGTTTTTTTATTAGTTTATCTGTTTTAATGGGTACTTACAGAACTGTTGGAAGTTGGCGTACTGTGAATAGTACGGGCAGCTGCTGTTTGAGTGGCCTTTAAATATGAACTTATAACAGTAGTTGAGCCAATACAATCAATATTAATTAAATTACAACAATTTTCCGCTTAAAAACCCCATATTTACTGTAGTTATATCATCGATTTTCTAACCTAAAAACTCACTTGCACAAAAATTCTCGGTATATTCCTGCTGAGAAGCGACATGTTTGGCACCTTGTTTGTTCAATTTATAATCAAAAAATTGAATTAATTGTTATTTTATTTAGTAAAAAGTTCACTCTTAAAATTAAAGGAACCACTTAACATAGACTGGCTCCTGACATTGACGACAAATGACAAATGACATTATGAATATTATGAATATTATGATAGTTGTGGTTTAAGATCACGTGGGTAGTTTTGGAAAGACATAATAAAGGTCATGTGATCTACTTAATCTGTCAACGACCATTTGGATTCATGTGCGACGTTGTCAAGTTGCAATGTAAATAACTTGAACTTGCTTTTGTGACGAATAACTGCGGATGATGTACTGTTTGTTCATGGCTTTCTTGCGGTTACGTCATACTGTTCCGTCTCTCTCTTACACATTGAAAAAAAAATCACGTACGTCTGGACGAGGGTGTTTCAGATCAATTTGACAAATTTCACATGTGGAGCGATCAATCTACGATATACTGCCAAACGTCAAATACTGTGACGTGACCGCAGGAAAGCCATGAACAGACTGTAAGTATACAGGGTGTCAATAGAATGAGGACTTTTTCATTTTTAATGATACGTCCTCTATACAGGGTTTTACTTGATAGGCCATCGTCCCAAATACGCATTCTTGAACTATATTAAAGTAGAAAAGATCCTATAGACATGTATCCTTTCCGAGATACAGGGTGTTAATGTTTTAAAAACATCCTGTATTTTAAAAACCAGACAATGTTGAACACATCTTTTTTTTTAGATAGAGCAGTTGAAAATACAATTTTTTCCTTATTTTTTTGTATCTTTTTTCGTTTTCGAGAAAAAAAAACTGCTTCTGAAAATACAAAATTTTCAAAAAAAGACAGTGCCGCACATTTTTGGCTGTCACTGTCAGTGTAAAGGAAATTCACCAAACGCGTCAGTGCACTTAGTGCGGATATTCCAACAAAAAAAATTAACAAACAAAAACAAAAAAACGATGAAGGACAACGTTGATTGATAGTGATAAGGTTGCGTCGTTATACGTCCGGGTGTCGGACGAATCAGAATTCAGACAAAAATGATGTCAGTCGGCTCCGATTCGGTTCCGGAATTTAAATACACAACTAAAAAAAGATAAAATATGGTTCACACTTGAAATGAAAAGAGATTTCACTGTATACCAAATCTGTGTAATAACTTAATTAAAACTCTCAAACTCGTTTGAAAACGGTTGACACTCGGTAAAAAAAGTTTCAAGAGCCTGAAATACGGATACCTATGTTATGACACAGGAAGGTCAATAATGGAGCTCGCTGACATCACCAATATGGGATCGATCCGATTTAATGTTCGTGGATTTTTGATTCCCTAGTTACGACGCAACCTCAATAGCCTAGTTTACACCGACAACTTGGTCCGCGGACCAAGTACTAAATTCGAACTATATCAGAACCAAATATTTGGTTCGAATGGTGTAAACAGTTGCGGACTAAGCTGGTCCGCTCTTGGTTCGGTACTTGCCAGCAGGTGTACCGAACTAAATTTGGTTCGATCTGGATCGAAATTTTGAGGTTATGTTGATTGTTATTATTGTGAAGTGTGTTGGTTCTGAGTTTCTAAGGCAATCTGAGCGTACTTACTAATGTTTTTTATTGGTTACGAATTGTGTTGATAAATAATTTCGACTTGTTTTTGACATTTGACGAATTGCGCGCGTACTCATTTAGTTCACGCGTTGCCAGACTGTGTAAACGGGCGAGAAGCAAGCATTGGTCCTACCGTACTATCCCCACCCACTTGGTCCTATCGGACCGAACTAAACGAGTTATCGGTGTAAACTAGGCTAATAACAATTAACCTTGGATGAATGATTCGAATAGTGAAGTCAAAGTATTAGGGATTATTTCATTGTCTGAATAAGTTTTGACAATGATGATGATCCCACATCTGCAAGTTCTGATTCTGAAGACAGCTTAGCTGAAATAATTTTAAATACATAACATGACCGCGCGCAGGAAGTGAAACTATGTACGAGAGTTTTTGAGACTGTGGTGCCTGCTCATACGGCATTTACGCATTGGCACAGATTCATTTTACGAATTATCTTGATATCTACAATATAGTTGATGCTGTCTATCAACAGTTGTGTTGGATTTAAGGTATTAGCATGCTCTACCAGATAAGTCACTGCAGCTTGGCTAGGGATCATTATTATCAATGATTGTTGCTATGTTGATTTTTGAGAGTTTTTGGAAAGTGTTGCGAATTCCAAATCTAAGCTGGAAAGGAAATTGAATTAGAAAAAAATATGAATAAATACAAAGCTTATCACCAGTTTTATTAAAGGCTAGGTCGAGACATGGTTTGTTTACAAGATACACGAAATAAGCTCCTCACCCTATTCTACACTACGCTACATTTGTTACACCTTCGCTTGACATGGGGTAGCGAGGGCAGAAATGGGCAGCCTACACTGATATAACAAACAATCTACACTTTTTACACTGACAGCATAACAAATGCTGCGGTGTTGATAAGGACCTAATATGTCGTAACAATTAAACCAATTATCTAAGTTATGTTCCAAACCCAAAAGCTGTGCACAACACCCAACTTTAGATTTTCAATGGAACACCATGTATTTTAATTCATCTCCAGACTCCTCATTAAATCACAAGTGTCAAGTAGATCTATTTTATCTTTTGCCACACATTTTTTAAAGAAAAACCAAAAAAAAAAAATTGTTGAACGAAGAATTGTTTTGCATATTCAAACTTATTCGTATCTATGGTTTTTTAGAAGTACATAGATTATCATAATTCATAAAATGTTTAATTCAATGAATACATAATAGAAAATATTCTGTGGTGAGGTCTGTCATTTTTTCCTGTGCACATCAAAAGTTCCTAAAACTTCACACTATCAATAAGGCCCGACAACGCCGCACTATAATAAACCGACCAACCCGAACTCCCTCTACTTCGTCGATTCGGCTATGGCTCGGCTTCAGTTCGCTTCCGTCTCTCTCATCAAGCGCACTCTCTTTGTTCGATCAACATGGCAGACATCTCGAAAGAAGATCTCCGTAAAGAAATCGCCGGTAAGTGTTAATATTTCTCCAATTTCCCCTCATAGCTAGCTCAAAACCACAAAACTAACTTTCTAGAATTTATTGAAATAATTTTTATTATGCCATTTTTAGCGGTTATCGATAAAATTCGACCACTTTACTCTTGTACTACTGCATCGAAAATTACAATGGCCGAACGACGCTATGCTGCTTGATGGTAATATTCGGACAATGTTTTTCGCGTTTTTCACCGCAGCGGTGCATTCTACATTAATATCGTTCGTACAAAATCGGTGCAGAATTTTAAAATGAATAAACGTAGGACTTTGTCTACGCGATTTTGGGCGTATTTCGCGAAATTTTTCGGAAAATCGTTTGTCCTTTGGTGGCTTGGCGTGGGTTGCCAACAAACTCGTTTTATTCACGTATTCGCCCCTTGAATCGAAAAACTTTGCTAATACGTTTGATTAATCAACTATCGGGGGACAACTTTTGTAATTGTGTTTTTTTTATTGATTTACTGATAAATTTGGAAATCGAGTTTGAAAGTGGCTTTGTCTTTCCTTGTCTGGAATGGTGTACGTTTCGCGCGCAATCATGTTTATCGAGTTGTTGCTTGGTTTTACAAATAGGTATACGCGCCAATGTTTGATTGTCACGGTATAATACATTTTAAGTATACAGGGTGAACCAGTAAGTAAAAATATATAAGTACAGGGTGTGCGGAAAAACGTGGGATATTTTTATTGAAAAAAAACGAAAAAAAGTAATGAAAAAGTGGTGCCCTTGACAAAATTATTTGAAAAAATGTGAACCTATGTTTTTTCGAGCATTGTTTTTTGAGATTAATTTTGATAAACATTTCGAGGAAAATAGAGGTTTAAATTTTTTAAAAAAATTTCGTCAAGGACAACACTGCATTATGGCTATTTCGATGGTTTTTTCAATAAAAATATGTTTTTTCTCGAAAACGGTTCATTTTATCGATAATGTACAAGAATACCTTTTTTGTAGCCTAAGGTTCACGCTATCTGAATTTATCTTTTTCAATCTTCATCATAAAGGGTGTTTAAACTTTAAGCATTGAAATGTACAACCTTGACCGCCCCTGGTAAACTAAACAAGCTAATTTGGTTTTGAGGGCAGTATTTTTAGAGGAAATATTTACTGTTTATCATATTAAATTTTCATCAAATTATATTGAGTGGTTAAAAAGTTATTCAAGAAAAATTGATTCTCAGTGAAGTCCTTTCGGGGCCCGTATCTCCGTAGAGAGGGCCTCCAGGAAAAAAGTTTACGAGAACTTGTCATCTTATTTTTCAATGTTTTATCTGAATCCGAGAGATCTCCCACATTTTCCCGGACACACTATACATACAGGGTGTTCCTAGTTGAATCGATTTTTTTGGTTTATTACAATCTCAATGTTTTATAGCTCGAAAATGTTTCAGTTTTTGACATATCGAGATGATTTTTGTCCCATTATTTTCGAAAAATGTTCAACTTTTTGCTGTTTTCGTCGCTAAAATGCATATAATGACGAGTAATGCTAAAAAACAGGTGTGCGTGTCATTGATAATTATTATCGATAAAATTTGTATAGGTATTTTGTCTAGATTTGTTTGCATCACAAATTACTGTATCCGTGGAAAAAACTTCAAATTCCCTATAAAATGACTCAAAAATTAAAAAAATCGGTCAACTCATTAAAAAGTTATGGCGTCTAGAAGAATTTTGAAAAAATCTTGAAAAAAAACTCATAAAGGAAATGGATTCAATTCTCTAAAAAATAATATAAGGTTTATCAAAAACGATCAATTTAGTAAAAATGTTGGAAAAATCGAAAATAGTCTAAATTTGTGTATCTATGGAGGAAGTGGATAAAATTTGGGTAAAAGACGAACAAAGTTGGTAAATTATTCATATTTTGATTAAAAAAAAATCGTGATTCGCACCGTCGAAGATATCAACTTGATACACAGATTAACTACATAAAAATCTCCATATTTGGAAAAATATTATACAGTGAGATGTGGAAAAGTTTCCGGAAAATAAGGGACAAAGTTAACACTCCACACATTTATTGTAGAAAAAAAATCGTAACTCAAAAGATATCAACTTGATTTTTGAACAGGTGAACTCGACACAAAATTATCTATGAAAATCATTTAAAAAATATACGGGGTGGTGTGGAGAAATCTTCCATTTAAAAAAAAAATCCTACTCTGAAAACGGTCAACCTGGTTAAAAGTTATGCCAATTCTACAGTATTTTCTAAACTTTAGTGAAAAATTCAATGAGTTATTCTCGAAGAATTTTCAAGAAAAAATGTTTTTTTTTTTTGGTTTCTTAGGGAGCTACGCCCTTTAGGATAGGGCACCCTAAAGAAGGTTTTTCCTAAATATTTTCAAAAGCGTTTCTACAAAGATTATTTTTTTTTCACGTTCTGATTTTAGAATATGACACATCAAGGTTTTTTATTTAAAAAGTTCATAGGTATCGATAGGTCCAGTAGTTTTTGAGAAAATCGCATTTTTTTTGTATCGAGGTATGGGCAACCTAAAGACGAATCTTTCTCAATATTTTGAAGCCGCTCATACTCAAATATTGAAATATCTGCAAAAACTTTTGACACCAAATTATTTTTTTAAAATTTTGTCAGTGACATAGAATACTGAAGGTGTTAGGGATAAAGGCATGTGATAAATTGCAATTTTCTGTGATTCTGAATTGATAAATCACCATCAAAAAATTAGGTTGTTTTTAACCTTTACCTCTTCAGTATGATACGCCACTGACAAAATTTTGAGATCGGAATTTAATTTGGCATCAAAAGTTTGTGTGGATACCAAATTTCAATATTTGAGTGTGAGCGGTCTCGAAAATATTGAAGAAGACAAATAAAAAGTACCTTGAAAAAAATAGAATTGTTTTTCTCCTCAACTCCCCCAGTATGGTACGCCCCTGATTAGAATTTTGAGCCCAAGTGCTGATTCAGCATTAAATGTATCAAATTTCGGAAATATCAAGAAAAAATGGCCTAGCTCCCTTATTAAGCATTTTTTGACAAATCATAGAAACTTTTTTTCATGAAAATACCTCAGGAAGGTGACTTTTTATTCTATTCTTCTCTACTTCTTCCCTCAGTCATCCTTAAGGGAGCAGACTTGGCATCAACATCAGCCAAGAAAGTTCGTCAAGAGCTTGAAGAAAAACTAGAAGTAAAACTCGCATCGCGCAAGAAAGAAATCGACGATCTGGTGATGGAATTCGTCAGCGCCAAAGGCAGCGATGCCGAAGAAGACGAGGAAGAAGAAGAAGACGAGGAAGAGTCGGAAACTGAGAAGAAACCCAAGAAACGCGGATCCACCGGGAAAAAACCACCGGCCAAAAAGGCCAAGAAAACGTCCGACGAATCAGCAAGCGAGGGCTCAGAAGCAGAGTCTGATGATGACTATTCGCCTAAAAAGGCAAAACCTGCAAAAGGACGCAAGTTACCCCCTAAGAAGAAGAAGGGCTCTGACTCTGACTCTGATGAAGATTACGGAAAGGCCAAGAAGAAGGTGGTAAGTTTGTTTCATTAATTTGTATTTGGGTTTTTTACATTGTTAATAGGGCGGTGGAAAGAAAGGGGGCGGCAGCGGCTACACCAAATCCCTGCAACTATCGCCAGAACTCGCCGCTCTTGTGGGAGCAGACTCAATGGCGCGGCATGAAGTGGTCAAGAAAGTCTGGGCTATTATTAAAGAGAAAAATCTTTACGATCCCAAGAACAAACAATACGCCATTTGTGACGATGCCCTGATGAAGGTGATTGGCACGAAACGTTTCCGGACGTTTGGCATGATGAAGTATTTGAAAAACCACTTCATCAGTTAGATTTTAGGACTTTACGACATTCTAGGTGTCATTTAATGTAAGACTTTTCGGAACCGAAGTAGTCCGACAAGGATGGATTTGTTTGTCGGAATAATTCGGTTTTTGACTTTTAATGTGTTTAGCTGTATGTTTTAGTAACGTACGAAAGTATGTATTTCATCAATAAATATATGTATCAATTGGTATTTGATTTATTCGTTTCATTGAGATAAAGTGACATTTGCTTTTTCATACACAAATCGTGAAATTTGGTACATCGCATACACTTGTGATGCTGAGTCAGAATTTGTGTTTGGAATTTCCAAATTTGAACCAGGACTTGATTTCGGAAGGGGTTGAGAGTAAAAACATCCCTTGTCCATAAAACGTTTCAGCACCCGATACAGCAATTCACCGAAACCAGTAGAGTAGAGCCGACTGCTGATGGTGTAACTTATAGCTCTCAGTGTAAGGAATTTAACCAAACACGTTAGTGCATTTAGTGCAGATTCTAACCTAACAAACAAACAACGATGGTTGATTTCAATTAGTTCTAAAAAGGCTCTATAAGGTTGTTTCGAATAGTGAAGTTGAAGTATTATATAGGGATTATATCATCGTAATATTTTTCGCTATAGAAAAGACTCAATCTTTGACGGAGAAAAGGTTTTTTTTTTTTCAAGATACAGGGTGTATTTTCAAAACAATAAACTTCCGGATCTATGTTTGTATGAACTTTATTTTTTCATGAAATCGGTTCAGGAAAACACTCTTGATGGTCTAAGATACGGCATAAGAAATATATACCCCATAGACTTAAAATTACAAGACACGTAACGCCTATTCCTTTAGCATTGAATGTTTTGGTCCCAAAACAATGATGATAGGCCAGTTTTGTTTTTGTTTACTTACTGGTGAAACGCCCGATTTTCGCCTGTTTTTTTTTTCGCTGGTCACACACTACACACTTTTTAGGCATTGTTTATCAATTAAACACTAAATCCCGCAATTTAGAACAGACAGAGCAAAACTTTTTCTGAATAATTGAGAAATAAGCAAACTATAAACGCATTAACCTCACTTAAGCGGACGTTTGTAAACAATGCGTCAGCCGGTCCGTCCTCAAAGTTGCGACCGGATGTTGCCATATTTCATCATGAAATGTAGAGCTTCATACAAATGTTCACCTTCAACAATGTTTTTAAACGACAGAAAAGTCATTTGTGACGGAAAACTGAGAATACGGAATTATAGGTGTTTAAGATTGATGATTTGGTAGTTGAATTAAATTATTTTTGCCGGTATTTTTCATAAACCTCTCGAACATTAAGAGCACATGACAACGGCGCTGAAATAAAGTAAATAGCTTCATGAGGGAGATGTTGGGGTTAGCAATATTTGTTTTGTTACTTGTCTTGTTTTTTTAAGTCTATGATATACCCCCTCATCTGTTATTTAATGCTGATAAAGACCATACAGGGCGGTCCAACTTTTACCAACTTAAATTTCAGAATCGATAGATAATCGAAAAATAATGTGAGTTTGGTTGATAAATTATGTGCCAGAAATGCGTTATTACAAAGTTTTGAAATTAAAAAAAAAAAACGAATCTAATTAATATCTTCATTACCAATTGAGATTTTCAAATGAAATTTGACACGTGTGGAGACGTACTCTAGGTTAATTTTTTCATGTAATAATATTATTTTTATTTCCACCGGTGGCGTGTATCGACATTTCTGTTTTTTAACCAACTGTTTTGTTTTAATCAAAGCTCATGTGATAATTATGCCCCTCTTCCTGATTTGATTTCGACGATTTTTATTTCATCACACGATAATGTTGCTTCATACGAAAAAAAGTCAAGAGTACTTTTTTGTTTTAAATTAAATAAGGATTGCAGATATAATTTTTATCTTGATATAAACCAGTGGCATATCTGTTTTTTCATTAAAAATATCGCAATCGGTACTCGTACGCACTCAACTGGTAGAAATAAAAACAATATCATTACATGAAAAAAATAACCTAGATAACCTTTCCACACGTGCCAAATTTCATTTGAAAATCTCAATTCGTAATAAAGATATCAATAAAATTCGTTTTTTTTTTCTCAAATTTCAACACCCTCTGTTACCTTGTAACAACAAATTTTTCGTACATAGTTTATTGACCAAACTCACATTATTTTTTGATTATCTATCGATTCTGAAATTTAAGCTGGTATAAGTTGAAACACCCTGTATAAGTAAAATAATTTGTTCAAAGATTCGTATTTTAGTACTCAATAAAGAGCCGTTGGGAACATCAAAAAATTCCGAATATATTCGCGTAAAACCGGATTTTTTTAAAATAGTTTTAATATTTTCCTAGCTTTATTATTAGAAGAAATATTTCAAAATAAATGTCACATGTTCATGGTCAACTTTTCCCTCTACAAACTTGCGTCATCAACTTATGCGATCAGGCGATTCGTCCTCCAGCAACACTAATACAAAATTTCGGTTTTTCTCGGATATCTCCAGAAGTATTCGGAATTTTTTGAATTTTTCATTGGCGTTTTATCTAGTACCAAAATACTCAACTTTGCTATAACTTTAACCTCGCTGTATACCCTACCGTTTCCAAAATACTAATGTTAACTTGTAACCCATCCGCAATCTATTTTTGAACAAATTATCTACATATAAACTTAATTAGCATCAACCCGTATCTCGTGCCTGTATGTAGTTTTCTTTTCATCTACTCTCCCCTATTTTTCTTAAAACATATCACTTGTCCCTTTATGTAGACAATCAAATCACGTGAGTCTGTATTGCACAAATGTACAGCAGCCACGTGACCAACAATTTTGCAATGACATTCGCCTTTTGTCTATTTGAAATTCTAACCCCACTTTTCAATGAAAGAAAGACGTCACAGTCAACACCTCTCATTCCTCTCAATTATCTACATTTAAACAATAGCGGGCAACAATAAACGATAATATAACAATGTCCCATCAAACAGGCATTAAAGGTAAGTAAAATTCATTCAAGGTCGTTTATACAATTCAAGTATATCCTTGGAATAAGCAAACCAATGCAGGGATATACGGAGTGGGCCATTAATTTGTCAATAAAACAAAATTACTTTCCAGCCAATGATGCGTTAAAAAAGTTCTTTTCCAAATGCAAAGACGGCAAAATAAGACTGTTCAAAGTGGCTATTGAGGATGGTAATCTTACCCATACATCAACCCCAACTATAACGTGATTTTTAGAAAAACTGGTGCTCAAAGATCAACTCAACGAAAAACACTCTTGGGAGAAGGATTATGAGAAATACGTGGTTCCGTTGATTGAGGAAAATCAACCTTGCTACATTTTGTTCAGACTAGACAATAAAACCCCACTGGGCTACGAGTGGATGTTCATCAGCTGGTCCCCCGACACCGCTCCTATAAGGCAAAAGATGTTGTACGCCTCCACTAAAGCCACATTGAAACAAGAGTTCGGTTCTGCGCAGATAAAAGAAGAACTACATGGCACTATTTTGGTAAGCTATTATAAATCTATTCAGTAAAATCAATCAAATTTAGTCGGATGTGACTTTGGACGGGTACAAAAAGCACAAAAAAAACGTGGCAGCCCCTGCCCCTTTATCAATGCGCGAGGAAGAAATGCAAGAGTTGAAAAAATCGGAAGTCAACACGGAAATCAGTATTAGTACTAAGCAACAAACTCTAGGGGGCGTGGAGTTTCCTTTAACTGACAACGCTGTACAAGCAGTGCTGGATATGATTGGCGGTAGCTACGAATATTTGCAGCTGCGCATTGACATCCCTGAAGAGCGCATTCACTTGTCATGCGCTGATAACGTATCTATTGACAAGCTACCATCCAAAGTTCCTGCTGATGCTGCGCGGTATCACTTGTACAAATTTAAACACACGCATGAGGGCGACTATACTGAGAGTACAGTTTTCATTTATTCCATGCCAGGCTACAATCTAACAGTAAAAGAGCGCATGCTCTACTCGAGTTGCAAAAATCCTCTGACCACGACTCTTGCCAGTTTGGGTTTAGATATAACCAAGAAAATTGAGATTGACTCTGGCTCAGAACTAACTGAGCAGTTCCTCTATGAGGAGCTGCACCCTACTAATACACTTCACAGGCCGAAGTTTGCCAAGCCTAAAGGGCCTCCCGGCCGAGGACCAAAGCGCATAACGAAAACTCAATAGATCAAAACTAGGTGTCGCTCAATTTATCAACTTTCTTGCTGTTGTAGCTTTATACATATTTTTATACTATGCTCAGCTTGTCTTTATAATTAGTAATGGATATTTTTTGATTATATGTATTATGTGGATGTTTTCATTAATTGGATTGGTTAGACGGTTACATGAGGGTTTTTCAAGGCCGCGTCACGACCCTTTCCGTCCCTCCGTTTCGGCTGAAAGGTTGAGAATAAGGTATAAAATATGGACAGGCTATGGTGACTTATAATATCGTCAGCCTAGTACGAAAATGGCCTAAGTCCATTTTAAGCCAAAATGAGATTTTTGTTCCATCTTTTAGACAACAGTTTAACTAATCGCCTAGTGGATGTTTTAAGTTCAATTTTGCACTCATAGATGGTAGAAAATGTAATTTCAAAAACTTGCCTAAATCCAGGCTTGTCTAGATTGAAATGCCAAATGGCCTAAGTCCTCGTCATTATAGAAAACCGCCATTTAGGTTAACGGCTTGTGAAAGTGCTCTGCTTGTTGTGACAAATACAATTGTTTTTTCAATCAAGAACGTGTTAAATGCTCTGAGGTAAGTGCTTTAGACTTTTATTTTCATTTTTATGAATTATTTAGATAGTTTTACTTCCAAATTTTGTTGTAGTACCATGCATTCCAATAACTATGGAGTTAGGCAAATTTCCGTTTGTAAAGAGAAATGAATCTATGGACTAAGGCTAATTTCTTATAACACATGCAGTACAAAATGGAAAAGTTAATCATTTATTTTCTTTGAAATAATCAGTTTAGTAGTTTCCATCGTTCACACAATATTTAAAATATTTTTTTTTTTTTAATTTTTCGAGGAAGAGAAAGAATTAGCTATTCTGTTTTGAAATTATGAGTGCAAATCTCATTCTAAACATGGAATTAAACGACTAGTGTTTCACGATTATTTGTTACTTGTCAAGTCGTGTGAGCGTTATTATTCGGCACTTGTCTTTCTTCACCATTTGTCAGTATATTCACGATTTTTTGTCCATTTGGCGAGTGACGAATATTCGTCAAGTACATCAGTTGTCTTCATTCCGCCTTTACAGAAAAATCATACCAAGTATGTATATTACTTTTATTTTTGTCTTTTTCAGAATGAATTACGGTTCGAGAGTTGGAAAAATAATAAACTTGCTAAAAATAGAAAATGAGAAAAATAGCAGCACTGATAACAAAGAAAATGAAATCCAGAACACAAGTCATGCAATTTTGCCCTCGCCTTTGCTGCCAGGAGAATCCTCGAGTATACAAACGGTGTGCAATGATTTTGTCGATGATCTCGACAAGGAAATATTGCCTATGACTGACTTCGAGTCTCAGCTTCTTGATAAATTACTAGAAGATCCTATCGACGACTTAGAAGTAGAAGAAGTTAGCAGTATCTGCGGTGAATCTATACTGGAAAATGCGGATCCAGAACCTGAGCCGTCGCATGGTGCTGAGAATAATGAGAAATTTAATCCAGAAGTTTTTACTGAGGGCAGTTCCATAAGTAAAGTCCATCAGGGAAGGAATCAAGAAGCAGAAGTGGAAGAAGTCGACGAAGAATGGAATCAAAAGGCAGAAGTAGAAGAAGTCGACGAAGAACATGCCAATCCTGAAAGTTTGGAGTTGAATGTGAGAACAAGGAAGAAAAGAAGACACATGAACAAAGATGAATGGCATGAGAGAAGCAACAAAATTAGAAGAGAAATGGGAACAGAATATTTTGGAAAGAAAAGGCTTGAATCAAAATGGGACTATTCCGTGAAGAGAAGCTCAAAAAAAATTAAAGAAAGATGTAGCTGTGATGGAAAACGCGCAACGAAGTGCAATCAAATAACGGATCAGGAAAGAGAAGACATTTTTAAAAAGTTTTGGATGTTCAGCTGGAAAGAAAAAAAAATTATCTCACTACTCTACTCGATAAAATCACAATCAAAAGGCCTAGAAACAGAAAAAATGATGACGAATCAAGAAGGCAATTTTCATACAATTATTATTTGAAAGGTAAAGATAAAATCAGAGTGTGTAAGACGATGTTTTGCAATACAGTTGGAATTTCACCGAGGACTATAGGACAATGGATGACTGATTCAAATAAAACAGAAGAATCAAACGGGGGAAAGCAGGAAATTGAAGATACAACCTTATTCCGAAAGAGAAACAAACATAATGAACAAAAGATGTGCCTCAGAAACTTTTTTGACAGCCTTTCGAAGCTAGAGTCTCATTACTGTAGAAAAGGCACCAGTAAGTTGTACCTAGAACCTAACTGGACATCCAAAAATAGCTTGTACAATTTCTACAAAGATGATTGGTGTAAAGAACGCAATATTCTGCCTCTTTCTTATCCTGTATTCTCAGATGTATTTGATGACATGAATCTATCTTTATTTACGCCTAAAAAAGATCAGTGCGATGTCTGTACGTCCTACAACACCAACAATTTAGATGAAGTCACTTATCGGAACCATTTGAGAAAAAAAGAAGAAGGTCGTGCTGAAAAAGAGTCTGACAAGTCAGCAGAGAATAAAATAGTTTTAACCATGGATCTCCAGTCTGTTCTACTTTGTCCCAAATCAAATGTGTCTAGTTTGTACTACAAGACTAAACTGATAGTTCACAATTTCACATTGTTCAATCTCAAAACAAAAGAAGGGTATTGCTACCTGTGGCACGAGGGGGAAGCAGGATTAACATCGCATGTTTTTGCATCAATCATCTCTTATCATCTACTCACCCATGTAATTGGACCAAATGGAATAGCAGGAAACTCCATTATACTTTTCAGTGATGGATGTACTTGCCAGAATCGAAATGCCATCTTGTCCAATGCCTTAGTCAATTTGGCACAAGAAAAAAACGTAATTATCGAACAAAAATATCTGGAGAAGGGCCACACGCAGATGGACACGATTGAACGGAAGCTGCGTAACAGGATTATCAATGTTCCTGCTGATTACCTTGAAGTATGCCGAACTGCACGTCAGAAACCGGAACCATACATTGTAAAATATCTGGATCATGGTTTTTTTGTTAACTTTGATCAACTCAAGTATATTCCATCAATCAGACCAGGGCGCAAAGCTGGAGAGGCCACTGTTACTGACCTTAGAGCTCTAAGATATCAACCAGATGGATCTGTTTTATTCAAAACATCACACCATGATGAATGGAAACCTCTACCGTTCCGAGCATCTAAGAAAAAAGGAGTAGTGATTCCTTATCAAGAACTACCCAGGTTGTATGAGAATTCGATTCCAATTAAGGCAGAAAAATTTGAGCATTTGATGTCACTTAAATGCTCAATGCATAAGGATTACCATTCCTTTTATGATAATCTCCCTCACACGTGATTTCGTGCAATATTTTTCAATGCTGATGCTTTATCAAACTATACCTACTAATATTATGTAACCTTGTTTTAATAGTAGGTAGGTACTTATATAGCTTTTGATATTTCTAGTCATTTTTTGAAACGAGCCAAAAATTAGTTACCTATGTCAATTTATAGATCTGTTAAATAAACACAAACCAACTAATCCGTTTTTCAATCTCACGAAAGCAAATTGCTCAAGTCCACGATCATGTTGCAGAAAACGGCCCAAGTCCCATATTTTATAAGAAAATAGCCAAAACTATCTAAATCATAATTATTTTCAAAAAGAATCATTACAAAACGAATTAAAACCCTAAAATACTAACGCCTTGACAAAATTATGCTTAATAACAGACTTTCGTTTTCTTTTTGGCATCTCCTGTAAAATATGTCAAATGTGACTTAGGCCATTTTCGTATTAGGCTGACGATATACAATATGAAGCACTGTAGGGAGCTTCGTTTTTGGTTGTCAGAAAGTTTTCAAAAATTCGTCAAAGTTTTTAAAATGAAGTTGCGGATTTGGGATTAATATTTTTCAATAAACAAATTTTTCAAATTCAAGTGACTGAAATTTCAAGCAAAAATCTCAAACGGTTTGAAAACTAAAGGACGGTCAAAGTGGCATGTTCAAATTTCGACTATTTTTTGTAAGAGAAATTTAAAAAATTTCTTAAAATTTTGAAACTGAAGGTGTCAATGTAAAGTGTACATATTTCAGTGAAGGAATCTTTAAACTATTTGTGATTAAAATTTCAAGCCATAATCTCAAACGGTTCAAGAATTACGGCCTCTCTTGATGTGGCATGCATAGTTATTGCTGACGTTAAGTATTTAAAAATTCGTAAAAATTTTCATAACGGTTTAAGGATTACAGCCTCTTTAAGTGACATAGTTTTTCTTGTCGGGAAGTTTTCAAAAATTCGTCAAAATGCTTAAAACGAAGTTGTAGATTTGCATGGGATTAATATTTTTCAATAAGGAAATCTTTGAACTTCAAGTGACTAAAATTTCAAGCAAAAATCTCAAACGGTTTGAAAACTAAAGGACGGTCAAAGTGGCATGTTCAAATTTCGACTTTTTCTTGAAAGAGAAATTTTAAAAAATCCTTAAAATTTCAACTGGCAACACCTGACACTGATGACGTCATGACCGTAAAAGGGAGGCAACTTGTTATATACTGATCTTGTGCTTTTGTGACTTCCGTATGCAATTAGTGGACTGTAGGCAGCTTTACCGTTAGTGACGTTTTTTAAGTGAATATCAATCAAACAATTATTAACTAACTTTATTAAAAACTATTTAACATTCTCAGGCCGGCTCTCCTTATCTAAATTATCCAAACTCTCTCCCGCTTTGCCCACCTCCACATCATGCATCTTAATAACAGCAAAATCCTTCTTCGACAAAAACTCCTCCCGGCCTTTCCTCAAATATTCCTGCCGCGAATCTTTCCATTTATACTGCCAATACCGCGCCTCCTCCATGGTTAGGCCTGTCAGACTTAACAGTCCCAGTGTAACACCCCCACCAATTAAACCTAACACCGAGCCTACGGTGCCTCCTACGATCCAACCTCTAGGGCCTACGTTGAATTTATACAAAGCTCCAGCTAGGCCTCCAGCGGTCACATATTCAAGCAAGCCGTATTTGTTGCGGTAAACTTGTATCACTGTTGTGATGCCCCTGTAAAGTTTGTCATCTACGGCTACGGTTGCGCAAGTTTGTACTACTTACACAAAAGTACAAGAGAATAGAGTCATCCTCCAGCCCCATCTCCAGGCGCCTTTGCCCATTCCTATCGTAACAGCATCTTGTAGTTTGCCCTGTAACTAATCACTGATGCACAATAACCACAAGCAACACCTACCTTGGCTTCCAAAGGTGTGGTAAACTTGGTTGCCTCATTGTTCACCATGAACTTCTCATAAGCATCCTTGCCGTAAATGGTGCCCCCTATTAACGTCCCTATGAACATGCTCAAACACCCTGTTTGCAATATCCCGTTTGCTTCTGCAGTTACATTGCCGAATTCGCTATAATTTAATTTATTAGGAAGTTTCTTGATAACAACTCACTCTATCTGGAACATTCGTTGCACTCTGTCCCAGCCCGTTTCAGAGGTTGGCCCTATTACGGCCTCTTTTTCGGTTTTCGTCGCATGATCTATACGGTCGTTGCTGAACAATTCTGATAAAAATGGCAAAAATGAGAGCTTAATTGTGTGTTTTATGGACATTTTGCGGGTTTGTTTTGATTTGATTTGGCCTAGGTTATGTAATGTAACATAACCTCAATGTGAGCTTCTAAATACAAGGACAATGACAAAGCGCATTTATTAAGCTAACTTGGCAACATTGTTTGGAAAAACGTCAAAATTGTCAGCTGATTGTCAACTGCCAGAATTTTTTCTCATTTGGATTCTTGGAGGGAAACGGAAAACATACAATGGAAATTTGAAGTGCCTTAAAAACTCGAAAATGGCCCAACAAGGAGTTTTGCAGCCGGTAGATTGTAACATTGATCATTCTCCTGTGCGGTAAGTAGTGAAATACACCCATAAACCATAAATAAAACCATTTTTCCATTCAAAGCAAACGTGCCAGATTCGATGAACCTACATCAACCGACTCCAAAAGCAGCTTGTGGTCTTTAACTAACAGAGAAGTGGTTTTACATGAAATATACGACCATGGCATTGGACGGTTGGATTGCGATACTGAGGATTTGCAGGAACAGGATACGATTTTTGGAGGTTTGGGGGTTGATGTGTCCTGTGCCTCCATGACTCCTGATTCCCGAGATAAACAGGTTTGTAATTACTCAAGACTTGAAACACACCCTGTATAACAGCTTTTATTCCAGCTATCAATATTAGAGTCAGCTTTAACCAAAGAATCCCTAGATAAGTTATCGGCAGGTGAATGGGACAACATGCTCATATCCAAGCCTATTGTCAAAGTTACTGATAAAACTAGTAAGCTTTATTATTAAATAACAGTAAAAGTGCATTAAATTAATTTTTTTAGACTATTTTGATCATCTCAGTGACGAAATTATCTTGAATATCATCAAATGGCTGCCCAAAACGAGTCTTCATGACATAGCATTATGCTGCAAAAGGTTCCACCGACTGTCCCAGGACGAAAGTTTGTGGACACGAATGGACGTGTCCAGTAAAATTTTGGTTTCTGGCGAGTTGGGGAACATTCTGAGCAAACAAGTTATTGTTTTGCGTTTGTCCAAATCAGAGGTAAGTTGAAATTTAAAGTGTCAGTTCAAAATTCAATAACTTTTTGATTTTTGAGTAATCTGCTCCAAAATTTGGTGAAAGTTGTCCGAATGTCTATGATTTTTACTCATATTTCCGAAAGTTTCTCAGGATTTCTCATTTTTGTTTCACATGGTGATTTTTGGATTAATGTCAGTATTTAACGTGCGATTTTCAAAGTTCCACAGCTCCCTTGGTTTTTGAGATATCAACTTCAAATTTTGGAGAAAGTTACTTCAATGTCTTAAGTTTATATCCATATATCCAAAAGATTCATAAAATTATTTATTTTTGATATACAGGGTGATTTTTGAATTAACAACAGTATTTGACGTGCAATTTTCAAAATTCTACTGCTCTCCTGGTTTTTGAGATATCAACTTCAAATTTTGGAGAAAGTTGCTCCAATGTCTAAAGTTTTTATTCATATTTCGAAAAGTTTCTCAAGATTTTTAATTTTTGATATACAGGGTGATTTTTAAATTAATAACAGTATTTGACGTGCAATTTTCAAAGTTCCACAGCTCCCTTGGTTTTTGAGATATCAACTTCAAATTTTAGAGAAAGTTGCTCCAATGTCTTAAGTTTTTATCCATATTTCCAAAAGTTTCTCCAGATTTTTAATTTTTGATATACAGGGTGATTTTTAAATTAATAACAGTATTTGACGTGCAATTTTCAAAATTCCAAAGCTCTCTTGGTTTTTGAGATATCAATTTCAAATTTTAGAGAAAGTTGCTCCAATGTCTAAAGTTTTTATCCATATTTCCAAAAGTTTCTCAAGATTTTTAATTTTTGATATACAGGGTGATTTTTAAATTAATAACAGTATTTGACGTGCAATTTTCAAAGTTCCACAGCTCCCTTGGTTTTTGAGATATCAACTTCAAATTTTAGAGAAAGTTACTTCAATGTCTAAAGTTTATATCCATATCTCCAAAAGATTCATAAAATTATTTATTTTTGATATACAGGGTGATTTTTGAATTAACAACAGAATTTGACGTGCAATTTTCAAAATTCCAAAGCTCTCTTGGTTTTTGAGATATCAATTTCAAATTTTGGAGAAAGTTGCTCCAATGTCTAAAGTTTTTATTCATATTTCCAAAAGTTTCTCAAGATTTTTAATTTTTGATATACAGGGTGATTTTTAAATTAATAACAGTATTTGACGTGCAATTTTCAAAGTTCCACAGCTCCCTTGGTTTTTGAGATATCAACTTCAAATTTTAGAGAAAGTTACTTCAATGTCTAAAGTTTATATCCATATCTCCAAAAGATTCATAAAATTATTTATTTTTGATATACAGGGTGATTTTTGAATTAACAACAGAATTTGACGTGCAATTTTCAAAATTCCAAAGCTCTCTTGGTTTTTGAGATATCAATTTCAAATTTTGGAGAAAGTTGCTCCAATGTCTAAAGTTTTTATTCATATTTCCAAAAGTTTCTCAAGATTTTTAATTTTTGATATACAGGGTGATTTTTAAATTAATAACAGTATTTGACGTGCAATTTTCAAAGTTCCACAGCTCCCTTGGTTTTTGAGATATCAACTTCAAATTTTAGAGAAAGTTACTTCAATGTCTAAAGTTTATATCCATATCTCCAAAAGATTCATAAAATTATTTATTTTTGATATACAGGGTGATTTTTGAATTAACAACAGAATTTGACGTGCAATTTTCAAAATTCCAAAGCTCTCTTGGTTTTTGAGATATCAATTTCAAATTTTGGAGAAAGTTGCTCCAATGTCTAAAGTTTTTATTCATATTTCCAAAAGTTTCTCAAGATTTTTAATTTTTGATATACAGGGTGATTTTTAAATTAATAACAGTATTTGACGTGCAATTTTCAAAGTTCCACAGCTCCCTTGGTTTTTGAGATATCAACTTCAAATTTTAGAGAAAGTTACTTCAATGTCTAAAGTTTATATCCATATCTCCAAAAGATTCATAAAATTATTTATTTTTGATATACAGGGTGATTTTTGAATTAACAACAGTATTTGACGTGCAATTTTCAAAATTCCACAGCTCCCTTGGTTTTTGAGATATCAACTTCAAATTTTGGAGAAAGTTGCTCCAATGTCTAAAGTTTTTATCCATGTTCCCAAAAGTTTCTCAAGATTTTTAATTTTTGATATACAGGGTGATTTTTAAATTAATAACAGTATTTGACGTGCAATTTTCAAAGTTCCACAGCTCCCTTGGTTTTTGAGATATCAACTCTAAATTTTAGAGAAAGCTGCTCCAATGTCTAAAGTTTTTATCCATATTTCCAAAAGTTTCTCAAGATTTTTGATTTTTGAAATATAGGGTGATTTTCAAATTAATGTCAGTATTTCACGTGCAATTTTCAAATTTCCACAGCTCCCTTGGTTTTTGAGATATCAGCTTCAACTTTTAGTGAAACTTGCTTCAATGTCTTTAGTTCTCACTGATATTTTCATAAGTTTCTCAGGATGTTAAATTTCCTATACACAGGGTGATTTTTGAATTAATATCAGTATATTCGAAATTCCAAAACTTCCTTCGTTTTTAAATATTCACTCCTGAACACAAGCTCTGATTCAGCAATGTACCAAATTTTATGATTTTCATACGAACGGTTTCGGAAATATTCAATAAAAACCGTCTTCAGGAATCAATTATTCCTCTCCAGATTCTCAACTCGCCAATCCTTCCGGGCTGCAAGGCGTACCATCCGGACTTCCGGTCCCGTCTGCTCTATTTGGATCTGAGCATGGTGCACATTTCCTGCGACAACCTTGTCGTTATTTTCAACAAATGCTGCAAACTAAAAAAATTGAGCCTGGAAAATGTTCCTGTTAGCGATGATGTTTTGAGGGCTTTGGCTGTAAATAAGGACATTGAGGTGATCAACTTTGCCATGAGCTTAGGCATAATGGAGGAGGGATTGAGGGTGTTGTTGGAAAACTGCAAAAAGTACGTATCAGCTTACATTATTCGGTTTCCTAACCAAAGTTTCAGAATAAGAGAACTGAACATGGCGTGGACTTACTTGAGCGCCCCCTGTGTCGAGTACTTGTGCGACAATCTGCCCTCTACAATGGACCGTCTCAACTTGTCGGGATGTAGAAAACTCTTATCCGACTTACGTAAGTAATCAATTTAATCCACACATGACATTAAACGAGGTTGCCAGATGTAACCAATTTAGCCGCCAAGTGTCCGAAGCTGCGCGAACTGGACCTGTCCGACTGCACTGCCATCACCGGCGAGTCAGTAAAACAAATGACAAGGCTGGAAAAGTTGACCTTTGTCGCCCTCTCGCGTTGTTACAACATACCTTATAAGTCCCTTACGGCGTTAAGACGGCTGTACAATCTGTCCTACTTGGACATCCATGGCGGGTACATTGACGGCAACGAATTAAAAGAAGTGCAAACCTTTTTAGGGCGTGGCGTTCAAATCAATCAGTTCAAGTTTAGTTCGGTGGCTCGCCCCACGGTGGGGTTGAGGAGGGCTAGTATTTGGAATATGCGCGTTAGGGATTGACAGTTTTGATAAAGGGAATGGTCAGTTTTCGTTGATCTCATTGGTTGTATGATGGATGTGGCAACGGTGGGTTTTATCGGGTGGAACTTTTGACGAGTATTAATGTTTTTTTCCTTTATATTTTTATTTATTATATTACAATAAATATAAATCTAAAGAAAGTCGTTTGTAATAACATTTATTGTTTATTATATGCGACTTTTTTTAAATTTACAAATGAATTTGCTGGTGTTTTTTCTTTGTAGTATGTTGTATATTATCATTCTATGTATACAGGGTCTGCCAAGGTAAGAGGCCCATTAGAATATCTCGGGAAATAAAGCGATTGGGATTCGGATAATTTGTATGATGAGATTTTCAATGATGTTCTCTTTAAATGAAATAATAGTGACGTTGCGCGACTTCCGGTTATACCGGAAGTGGGTGTCAACTTGGATGTTTCAAATGGAACACCCTATATACAGGGTGTCCTAGATCAACTGGTCACTACTTATACAGCAAATAGAGGAACCATAAATAAGAGGTTTGAGATGGGGAACCCAAAGCCGGAAGTGCCCCGTTTGTTATTCGAGAAAACAAACATTACACGCCACTGTTTTTTGAACAAAATTTTGTTTTCTTTTGAAAAAGTCATTCAATTCTCAATGAAAAAAGTCTCTTGAGTTTTTTCTCTCCGACGAGTAGAACAGAAGGATTTCCAAAACTGAAAATTTTCGGTTATCAACGCTTTGAAGGACATTAGTATGGTTTTTATTTTTTTACTCGAAAACGGTGCGTCGGAGAGATAAAGAGAGCTTATTTGTTAGAAATTAAACGAAGTTTAAGAAAAAAGAATTATTGTTCTGAAAAAATGTTCTCCAACTCCGGCCCTGGACAAGGTATCTTTTTTTCAAATACTCAGAAACATGCAATACCATTCAGTTTTTTCGATTTCCAAAAATTCAGACATTCATTTTTTTTGAAAAACTTGTACATTGTATCTAGGAAACGGGGCACTTCCGGCCATGAGTTCCCCATCTCAAATTTCTTATTTATGGTTACTCCATTTGTTGTATAAGTAGTGATCAGTTGATCTGGGAGACCCTGTATTACTATACATTTTTGAATTCTACGCAAAATTTTAAGCGGACCTGAGTGTGTAGACGTTTCGCAAAACATTTTAATTTTTATGTCAAAAATCATAAATCAAAACTAGTAAGTTTCAGTCATCTAGTAGGCGTAGAAAAATCAGTAAGTTAGGTAATTGGGGTCTCCCTAGATGCCGCCATAGAAAAATCAGTATCAAGTTCGTTGTAGTTTTACCAGATTAGTTTGCAGTACCAGAGCCGTCTAAATTGTAATACAAGTCATGAAGTAATGGTTTTGGCAACACCGCGTGTGGTCTCGATTGAGGTTATGTTCACTTCTAGTTCCAACTATGAAACTCTAGATGGCTCTGCAACTATTCAACTTCAAATTGTATTTTGAAAAACTGAGAAACACGGTGAAAATGGAGTGATTTTTGCGTTAAGATTGAGAATTGAGGTAAGTGGATAGGTAATAGTAGGTACCAGAGATATCGCAATCCAACAGTCAATAAGATATAGCCCGGCCCGACGTCTCTTTGTGTGTCACATGCATTGACTTTAAATACTATCAATGGTCACATGTTTATACATTGAGGGGAGAGAGGAATTCTTTCGAGAATTCTTGCGAGTTTGCCAAACTGCAAATTTAATAAGTAGCTACCTAGTATCCAAGGTATTTTGATTCTAATTAAAAATACTCTATGAGTGCATCTCCAGTAGTTACCAATTATATAATATGTACATTTTCAGATCACTTGTGATAATAAAACATTTTCAATGAGACCCATATTTTTCCATGAACTTTAGTTACTTATGTAGACACGATGCAACGAAGAACATATGGAAACACGACACAAATGCCTATTTGAGATCAACCAATCACAGCTGATAGTCATTTTAACCAATCATAGCCTGTAGCTCCCTTGGAACACTGTTGTCGGCTTGTTCAAAATTCAATATTTTTGAAGGCCGAACAGCTGATTTATGTGAACAAAACTTATCAATAATCAGTAAATTATAACTGTCCTATAACACGATATTGAGACAAATAAAAAATTAAAACATATCCTCGTTAATACACTGGTTAATCCCTTTTGATAAAAAGTGAACATTCTGAGTGCTTTCTATTTGCAACAAGGCAACGTTGAACGAACGTTGAAAGAATTCAACGGACGAGATGTAAATAATAACATGTTTATTATAGTGACAAACAATTTGCCCGGAATCTAGGGTGTACGCTAGTTCTAGTGGATTCTATGTTCTAAGTCCAGCACCATCTAGGGATGGGGTCAGTGTGGGCTTCCCTAGTTGATGTGTTCTGCGCTGCGGGGCGCTGTGTGATGGTGAGAAAATGATGCCACTCACTCCGGAGGTCTCGGGAAGCGGTGGATGGCTCCATGTAGTGTGGGACGGCTGGGAACACTTCTTCTGTTTCTCCCCCTTTGTTCGACCTTTTCAGGATGGTCTCACTTAGCCTCACTGTTTGATTTGTTGTAGATAAAGGGTGACGTTCAAATGACTTCATCTATCATCATGACAAGCCAAAGAACTCCATACTGGTAGGTATGGAGTTCAATGTGACAAGCTAATAAGCTGTCATGTGGCATTCCACATACCGCCATCTTTTCGAGATCTAACGAACTTCAGGCACATCAGCGCCTCTCCGTGGATGCGAATCAAAGCTTTTACTAAGGCCCCGCCCAAGGTTAATTGATATGTTAAGGTTGTGCCGTAACTAGGGAATCGGAAATTCATGAAACTTAAACCGAATCGATCCCATATTGGTGACGTCACCGAGCTCCATTATTGACGTTCCTGTCATCGGTGTGATATCTTAATGTCATAAAATATCCGTATTTCAGGGTTTCAAAACTTTTTTTAACGAATGTGGGGCGTTTTAAATCGTGTTTGAGGGTAAGTTTTTGGTATATAGTGAAGTGTCTTCTCATTGTCAAGTGTGAACCATATTTTATCTTTTTTTTAGAAGTGTATTTGAATTTCGTAACTGAATCGTAGCCGACTGACGTCATTTTTGTCTGGATTCTGATTCGTCCGACTTTCGAACGTATAACGACGCAACCTAATTACTATCTATTAACCTGCTTGGGCCCCGCCCTCCATTTACGTTTTTGTTCTAAACTTTGTATATGTGTTCTGTGATTATTATCAGATACCCAAAAACTAAGTTTTCTCTATCGTGGAGATACCCTGTACTTGAAGCTAAAAATTCATAGGTCCATTAAAAAAAATATCCATTTCATTCTCCGTGGTTGCCAAATCGCTCCAATTTTCACAACAGTAAATAAAACAATAAAATTAGAAAAATCGGTCTTTATTGTTAAGAAATTAAAGCACACATGGTACAAAAATTTCTCATATCCCAGAAACAAAAGACAATCAAAATCGCTCTGCTGATAACAATGGAACTGACAATTTAATAATAAACAGAACAGACTAGTATTTCAAGACACGTGATAGATAAACCAAATGGGAATTTGCTAAGTAGAAAATGGCACGACCTGGTGTGAATGTAGTCACAAAAGATGTTATGTAAATGCTCTTCGATGTACAGGGAAAAAAGAACCCTTTACAACTCCGAAACTTCAGTACAACCCTGAGTGATGGAAGTTTGTCAACAACGACAAACTGGCAGCAACACTGGGGATTATTATTATTATTATTAATCATTCACAGTCGGCCAATTGGTTCACAAACACGGCTGCCAGTTTGTCATTCTTTTACCACATACAACTACGAATATATTTTTGAGCCAATTACAAAAGTTGTATTAAAAAAATACTCTATAATGGACTGTTCTCCGCAAGCACGAAACTTTTCCATTCAAATTTTTGTCTCACTGAACCTGAAGCAGGTACGGTATGTCTACAGTCTATCAAATATAACTATCGCAAGTATATTAATAATATTGTGTGCGGCTGTACTTGCGTATCGCACTGTCAGATGCTTACTTATATTATCACAAGAATGATGATGAGGGGCCACGCCCAACATCATCATCATCAATAATCAACACATACAAAAGTATTAAAAAATCAAGCGCGCATTGGTTTCTACATACTATAGGCCTTTGGTGACTGCGGGGGTGTGACAGACGGTCGATGTTAGGCCAGCTAGCACACCTCCCGCCACACACTCATATAAAAACGTATAAAAAATGAAACGTATGAAAAAAATAAACAGTTCCGCAGTTGCCCTGACATTGGCATTTACAATTAATTATTCCTGAAACATAACAATTTTCTGCCTTAAATACTGAATCACTAGCAACTGGGACTGGATATGGCGTTGGGATGGGGCTGCAAATACATCGATCTGCCTTTAATGCGGCGCTGCATCATCTTGCTCTCGCTAGGTGGACTCAGTCCGAACAAAATGGACGAGCTGCAAGTGTTGCGGTGGTAGGGCCGCGTCGACGGAGGCGGCATCTCTTGCATATAATCCAAATTCATGCTGAAGTGTTGTTGCACCACGCGATTCACAGCCATCGCTGATTCGGCGAACTGGGACAGTTCTCGAGCCGAGTTGTTTTTCTTGATTACAGAGGGCGTGACCAAGGGTGCGGCATCGCTAGCGCACTTCAGCCACGGATGTTCGACGACTTCTTGCGCACTCAAACGTTGCCGGGCATCCTTGATCAACAAACTCGCGATCAAGTCCTTTGCCTCCTCCGAGATACTGTTCCACTCCGCCTCGGGAAAGTCGTACTGGCCCTCCTGGATGCTATGAAACAACAACTCCTGACATGCGTTGCAATTTTCGCCCCGTTCCCAGCCACAATCCTCGCCGCATTTGCCGTAAAATGGCGGATAGCCTGATAGTAGGATGTAGGCTATGACGCCTAGTGACCACAAGTCGCATCGCTTGTCGTACGCCTGCGTGTCCGAGTCGCCGATGAACGCTTCGACCACTTCCGGTGCCATGAATTCGGCACTTCCGACTGGTGTCAACAATTGCGGCGTTGCCAGTGGACTGGCCACGCTGGCTTGGAATCGGATGCCGGAGCCGAGATCAAAGTCGCAAATTTTGATGGGGCTGAGACGGTCTTTGTAGACGCAGAGAATGTTCTCGGGTTTAAGGTCTCGATGGGCGATCCCTTTGGCGTGCATAAACGCCAATGCCGATGCCACTTCTCTGATTATTTCCGCTGCTGCTGCCTCGCTGAAGTATTTGTACTCTTGGATCCGTCTCAGTAGCTGTCCTCCATTAATCTGAAATCGAAGCATAATATTGCTGCATTGACATAAGTAATATCTGACGTGACATCACGATCACACAGAGTGGTTAAATGAAAGTGGTGACCTAGTTAGTGGAAATAAATCGGGAATTTTCATATAAAAAAAAACAGCCGACACTGACCTTGAATTAATTTTAGAATTTGCCAAATAAATCAAACGTTCCGGGTCACTGTAAATATAGCAAACAAGGTCACACTTACCTTTTCGAAAACCAAATAAAATTTTTCTTCGTCTTCAAAAAACTCAGTTAATTGAATGATATTCGGATGGCCCTGGCAGTAGTAAAAGGTCTCAACTTCGCGGAAGACGCGAGCCCGCGCATGTCCGGGCACTTTTTCGATTATCTTCACGGCAAACTCTTGGTCGGTGTAGAGACTGACACAAGTTTGTACGCTTGCGTACGCTCCTTCGCCCAAAACTTCGCCTGTCATCTTGTATAGATCTGGAAATAAATGAAATAGGTTTCACTCAAGCTCCGCCCATTCAATATGTCAACCAATAGGCTCCACCTCCAAAGTATAAAGGGAAGGAGCAATGATAAAATCGTGATTTTCTGTCTGGATTATACAAATGTCCATATAATAAATCTCTACGTGAACATCATGAAATAACATCAAGCTCCACCTATTGAACATATTTTGACACACATAAAAAACCTGTAGTCATCTACATACAACAAATTCCGCCCATCTAAGCTTTGTACTAAGGAGTCAGCAAAGTTGGAAAAATTAAATTGGCTGAGAAAAAAAGCTCCGCCCATTAAACACACTTCAACGAGTGAAGAGTATGTACTGCCCCCTACAAACATTATATTATTCAGGAAGCTCCGCCCATGATATGAACTTTTGTGATAAGGAGGAGTCAAGACTTGTTGCATAATGAGCTTCGCCCAAGAAACTCATCTTGGCGGATGATAAACATGCACTGGCTTCCACACATCAACTAATTAACAAGCTCCGCCCAAAAAAAAAATTAAGACAAGAAGATTGAACGAAAAATGAAGCAAGGTGACTCCGCCTACTTAATACACTTTGACATAATGATAAACATGTACTGTTCTCTCTCTATATAATTAACAAACCCCGTCCCTAAGACTCCACCCACTAAACATACATCATGTAATAAACTCCGCCCATAAAACACACTTCAACGAGTGAAGAGTATGTACTGCCCCCTAGAAACATTATATTAATCAGGAAGCTCCTCCCATGATATGAACTTTTGTGATAAGGAGGAGTCAAGACTTGTTGCATAATGAGCTTCGCCCACGAAACTCATCTTGGCGGATGGTAAACATGCACTGGCTTCCACACATCAACTAATTAACAAGCTCCGCCCAAAAAAAAAATCAAGACAAAAAGATTGAACGAAAAATGAAGCAAGGTGACTCCGCCTACTAAATACACTTTGACATAATGATAAACATGTACTGTTCTGTCTCTATATAATTAACAAACCCCGTCCCTAAGACTCCACCCACTAAACATACATCATGTAATAAACTCCGCCCATAAACTTTAGTGATAAGTGACAAAGTAATAAAAGAAAATTAAAAAGAGCCCCACCTACTAAACATACATCATCAATCGTGATGATAACACACAAATTCCGCCCACCAATCATGAGATTATCAAGTTTTGTATCATTTGAATAGGTAATTAGACGGGGAAGACTTCTTCCATCTTGGTGGGAGGCGCTAAGAACGGCCACCTTGACAAATAACTGACATGAATTGCCTTCATATACAATAAACTCCGCCCTCATTTGACAAATCTCCCCATTGGAAAAAGAAGGCTACGCCCACTGCTTAATTTATCTAACGGATATATGCATGTTATTAAACTCCGCCCATAAAATATTTTTATGACAAGGAGGTACAGTAACAATTACAGGGCAGCTCTAAGTGAAGAAGGCTCTGCCCGCTACACACACCTACAAAAACATACATACTGCATGTAACAAACTCCACCCATAAGGATGAAACAAGGCTGCTCTGGAAAAAGAAGGCTCCGCCCACCATGTCCATCTGAATACCCAACTCCAACCATAAAATAAGGTTATGAGGGAGGAAGAACTCCACTCATTGGACACACCTCGAAAAACATGAACCGCATCTGTGTAACAAATTAATGGTTTAATACCATAGATTCGTAGTTTTCAAAAAATGAACAAAGCTGAAAATGAACAATTTAAATTTTCGGATCCGCCCATCTTAGAGCAGACGAGAGGAGCTACAGTCATCAAGCTCCGCCCATTTAAGTATTAATTCGTAATTTTGAAATAAAAACACATCGAATAAACAAACCAAACTAAAAATAGACCATTTCAAAGACCGGCTCCGCCCATCTTGAGAAAACAGGAGGAGCTGAGAACACCAAGCTCCGCCCATCAAAACAAGAATCATCCTTAGAAATGATAACCACTAAGAAATTTATGCATTGCCAATCACTGCATTTCTTTACATGGCGGAGCAGCTCTGTGACACTCCGGGGCGGTTCGGAGTGACACAGGCATGTAAAAATGATGTAAAAGGAATGCAGTAAATGGTCAAGTTTTGCATAATAATTCAAGAAGGTGATTGGGCAGAGGTTTGAGAAAGGCTCCGCCCATTCAATGTATCAAATAATATAATGACAGCCTTCAGAATAGAAAAGGGAGGAGCAAATCCGATTCAGTCAAATTTGATTAAAAAGGTTTAAAGAACCGCCTTAACATACACTATGTAACAAACTCCGTCCATAAGGATGAAACAGGGAAAAAGAAGATTCCACCCACTCAACACAACTCGACACTTATAAAACATGTACTGTCCTCTACGTACACTATGTGTCAAAAGCCCCGCCCAACAATCAAGAAATTGTCAACTTTTGCATGATTAAAAAGGTAATCGGACAGGAGTTGAAACCAGTAGGAGGAGCTAAGAACGACCACCAAGCTCCGCCCATCAAAACTTCAAATGAACGAATTAAACTGAAAATAAATCATTATAAAGTGAACTGGCGTCAAATGCATTATTCCGGCACACATGTTATGTTACACACATGACAAAGTGAAATCTTGTCCTCCACAGTTCATTGGCCCACACAACGAAAATCTACACTTGACGTATATTTAGAATTAGTTTATGAAATCGGATGACTTTTTTGAAAAGAACGTTTTAATACGTTTGCAAAAAAAATTGCTAAATGGATTATATCCAAAAGTAACCTTGAATGAGATTCGATAAATTCATGCCTGATCACATTTCTGGTAAACAACGATCGGATTGAACTGCGCAAATGGTTCAAGATCAGGATTTTTGCCGGCCGGCCTACTGATTATTTTTGTGCGTTTTTGCGTAACGATTTAATAAAAAAAATCGATTATTGAAGTTATGATTTCGTAGGAAAAAACTATAATCAAAAAAGTTATGGGTTTGCACTTTGTAAGAAAATCTGAGGTATTGAGATATCAATCCAAAAATATAAACTGCGTCTCGATTTTCCAAATAAATTTCCCAACAACAAACACTGATCCATATCAACGGTATACATTGTAATCGAGTGCAAAACAATGATATAAAAAGAAACTGCGTCTTATTGCTTGAAAGTATGTATTTTTAATTATTGTTACTTTTTGATAATAAATAATTAAAAACAGGTTCTTATAGAATCTGATGAAATTTTTATCTTATCCGGTCAACACTGTTCAGAAAACAAATTTGTCCAGAGTGCGTCAATTTGTTTTAGGCTAATTTATGCCATATTTGATTATCTGTCCCGTTAACGTGCATTAAATTGTGTGCTAATCAATTCAATAAGTGGAAATTTTATCTGCAGCATCCCATCAGGAAAAAAAAACATAATTAAACCTGCCAATACCAGCGATTTTTCTGTGTGATTGTTTCTGACACTCAAGTACAATTTTACCTTTGCGAAATTTTATTTTTATATTTGCCATTTCAGATAAAATAATTATCAGACACACGTGTCCTTGACACCAAATAATGTCCACTTAGCAACATGCTAGTTTGGCTTTAGTAAAATTATATAATTTTATTATTATAACAATAACAACCTTTATCTTATCGTTCTGAAGTAGTCTAACAAAAGAGCAATTAATTAAGTGTAAACCACCGATAAGATTAGCAACAAAAGATTGATTTTTTCACACTAGGATTATTGATGTTGAAATTACTGTTTACTGTACTGTAAAATACTAGTCCGGTAAATGACACATAACATCATCAGAGCCGGTAAAATTGGATTAGAAGAAACTTTGGAAGTTGTAGCATAGTTTGGCTGGCGCCATTTGACAGTAAGAATTTAAAACGGACAGTTACCACCGCCCTCTTGATGTGTATGAAATGAAACATTGTACGTTACACATCTGTGAAATGTCATTAAACTATTCGTCTACAAATTCCGGACTCGGCTCCTTCGTCGCCTTGTCCATAAACATCTTGACTCGTACTTAATTGGATTGCCATAAAAAATGGTACAACTTCCGAATGAATTAGAATAGAAAGTTGACAATTTCAGGAAAATTGCTTCCATTCATGCCAGCCAAAAGTCCTGCTAAATTTCCATGGATCTATTTCTGATATCTTGGGAATTATTGAATATTTTTTTTAACCTTCAAATGGAAAATTGCGATAAAAATTGTACAACTTCCGAACGATTAAAGTGAGAAAGTCGACAATTTCAGTAAAGTTGCCTCAATTAATGCCAAAACTCTTGCTAAATTTCCATAAATTTATTTCTAATATCTTGGGAATTATTATTTTTTTTGTCTCAAACATTAAAATGAGAGATTGCAATAAAAAATGACACAACTTCCGAAAGAATTCAGTTGAAAAGTTGATATTTGCAGGAAAGTTGATTCAATTGATACCAAAGTTCCTGCTAAATTTCTATAGAATTATTTCTAATATCTCAGGAATTATTATATATTTTGTCTGACCTTAAAATGGGAGATTGTCATGAAAAATTGTACAACTTTCCAACAATTGAAGTTAGAAAGTCGACAATTTCAGGAAAGTTGCTTCAATCAATTCCAAAATTCCTGCTAAGTTTCCATGAATTTATCTCTAATATCTTGGGAATTATTAATATTTTGTCAGACTTTTAAGTGGGGGATTGCCATAAAAAATGTTGCTTCAATTGATGCCAAAGCTCCTGCTAAATTTCCATGATTTCAAGTCATTTACCGGACTAGTAACTTAAATAACTATTTAAATACCTTGGAAACAAGACGAAACAACCGAACTCCCAGTCCTCTTTTTCTTGCGTCTCTTCCGCTTGGCCTCCTCCTTGTGACGTGCAATTTCTCGCGCACGCGCCTGTTCATCAAGTGGTTCCGCCTGGTCCCCACTGTCAGACGCACTGCCTCCTCCACCGCTGGAACCACCCCCACCGACAGGTAGAGGGCGACTCACTGCAATCGGAGCGGATTTGGCGTCTGAAATAAAAAACACATCAACTCCCATTGGAGAAAAGTTAAATTGGCTAGGGCATTTTTTTGCTTAAAATTATGCGAAATAGGTGACATGTTGTCAATTATTACCTTGAGGGCAACGATCACAAATCTACTGATTTGATTTATGAAGGATGATCGTGTTTATCAGATCAAGGGTCAATGTTGTTTTCGTTTAAAAACAATGATAGTCATTATTTTGTAGAATATGATCTATAAATTGGATTGATTGAGATTATGTTGTGTAAGACCTCAGCCATAAAACAGTTTTTTCTCACAATCTTCCCAAATTATTATAACTGCTATAACTTTAGAACGAATTGTTCGATTTTGATGAATTTTGCATTATTTTATAGGGAATTTGATCTACTTTATCCATACATTTTTGTAATTTTTTCAACTCCTTAAATTCAGAAGAAATTTGAACTATTCAATTTTTCTTAAAATCCTCTCAAATTATTTAAACCACTATAAGTTGAGAACGGATTGACCGATTTTAATGAATGTTGCATCATTTTGTAGGCAATCTGATCTACTTCACGAATTTGTGTAATTTTTTTATCTGCTTAAATTTTGATGAAATTTGAATTATGTACTGTCATTCTATGTGATGTTTACTTTTTCTTTTTTCAAAATCAAAGTCAATGATTTAGAAACAAAAAACATTGTTCAGTCTCTAAAATCTTTTTTTCTCGACTTATCTGTATTATAATTTGATAGTTCACCTTGTACAACAAAGAAAATAGAGTCAACAATCACTAAAATCAAAATAATTAAAAAACGGTACTTTTTATATAATTATGTTCCAATATAATGTTGTTTGCAATTAGATTCTTTGTGATTTGGTTCCAATAAAGGTTTCTCTGTGATTCGTAGTTTTGTAAATATTTGGAAAATAGTTCAGTTTGCACAACAACGGAAATAGAGTCAACAATCACTTAATTCAAAATAATTCAAAAACGGTAATTTTCATGGAAAAATGCTTCAATAGAATGTTGTTCGGAAATGAATTAATTGTAATTTTGTTCCCATAAACTTTTCTGTATGACTTATGGTTTTAGAGATATTTGGGAAAATAGTTCATTTGGCACAACAGCGAAAATAGAGTCAATAATTATAACTAAATTACCCCTATCACTCACAAACACATAAAAAAACTTTTTCCGCTCAAATTCAATAAAGTTTTCACAGCATTGTTGATTAAATCAGATTAAAATTATCTAGAAAATTATATTTTTGATAGAACAAAAGTGATTCTGAATCCAATCAAAATGTTAAGGTGAACCGCGGCGCTTGTTTGTTAAAACCCATTGAACCATCCTAATTATTCATCATAATCAATTTGACACCTTGAAACAACCAATAGAGAAAAACCACATAGATGCTGATTATACAGGGTGCATTCGAGAAGAATGCCCATATAAGCCAGACCAAGCCTAGACCAGACTTTCATATTGAAATATACATAATGTGGTTAGAAAATAGATTCAAAGTGGCGTCGACCGGCCGAACGTGTTTATATTGCAAATGGGAGAGGTGACGTGGTGTTGTTGGTTGTCCGAAATCTGCATAGACTAGGAGAATAATGCGTAGTAAAAGTCTATTGTAGACATGGGCACTTATCGATACAATGTTTTTACTTATCAAGTACTTGACCGATTGTCTCCACAAACACATCTCTACGTTGACGAACTCAAATCACCTTGACTAGATGGTATAATGGCAAATGAATTATTCACGCCTTATACAGTTTTGTAGAATGGCACGAGAAAAACACTGCAAATGTCAATAATCACTATTTACAAATTTAATTCGGCAAATTAACAAGTTGACGTCGAAAAAACACGCGATTGCATTTTGAACAATAATTATTTGGCATTGGGGAAATGTACGCAAAATAGACTTCCCGGTTTTATTTTGGTCGGTTGAGAAATTTCTGCGTCTTTGTCCGATTTTTGGCAACGATATGATCGGATACGACGCAGCAGAAAAAACGGATAAAATTAATTTTGGACTTGGTCTGGTTGGAAAGTTTAAATAAATCCTGAAAAGCTCATAAAAGTGTTTTTATCGCCAGTTGTGAAATGATTTTTTTTAATTTCAAATAGGGGAATGAATTTCAAAATGTTTCACTGTATACCCGCAGCTATTCCAATAAGTGAACTATTGCCCTAAATACATACATTTCTTACATTAAGAATAATAGAAACATTTTTTGATTGATGCAAGGATGATAACTACATTATTTCCGTAGTTGTACTATATTATTATTATATATAATTAATATTATATATATCTCCGAACCTATTAATTATACGGAAAAGTTTATTATATGGAGAATGTAATTCCAAACATTTTTATGACTATTTGAATGAGTGAGAAGGTGTGTGAGTGGCGCCCCTACAAGTAAGAGCAGTCCATGCATTATTGTTTTTCCAATTTTCGGTAAAATCAAAAAAAAACTATTTATTGGCATGCTTTCACATTTTTTAAAACGCCATAACTTTTTACTGGATTAACCGATTTTAATTAATCTCACGTCATTTTGTGGGGAATTTGATTTAGTTACATCATGATTTTTTGCGATTTTTTTGTATTTTCCATTTCCGACAAAATTTGAAAAAATATATTTTTCGACATTTTCACAATTTTTTTTAAAATGCATAACTTTTTACTGGATTGACCGATTATCGTGAATCTTATGTCATTTTGTGGGGAATTTGTAGTTTTTTCATGAATTATCGCGATTTTTTGATTATTTTAATTTCCGTCAAAATCAAAAAAATATATATTTTATGACATTTTTGCTCAGATTTGAATTTTGCATGTCAGACAACCAACCAAATTCCATCATTATAACTTGATTTTTTTCGAAAGTTTTTCAAAATTAAATTCCAAATAACATTCTATTGAAGTATTTTTCCATAAAAAGTGCTGTTTTCAATTATTATTCCAAATTAAGTTCCACAGTGGTGGAGAGTGAGCTTTTTTCTAAATATCACCAAAACTACGAATCCTACTGAAAAGTTTATTGGAACAAAATTGTGAAGAATTTAATTTTAAACAACATTCTATTGAAGGATTTTTTCATAAAAAGTACCGCTTTTGAATTTATTTCAAATTTAATGATGACTCTATTTCCGTTGTTGTGCAAAGTGGACTTTCAAATATTTCGAAACCTATGGACAATACAAAAACTTTATATAAAGAAAATTACACAGAATATAAAGCAGAACATGTTTCAAATAAAATATTTGAAAATCAACAACGATAGGTAAACGTACAAAAATCCTTTGTCTGACAAACAACCCCTCCATTCGGATATCTAAAAGGGCGCAGTCCTTTATAAACTCCAGAGGGGTGAATCCGACCCTTTCCACGATCCACCCTGGTATTTTTCGCCAAAGTTGATTATATTTCCTGCCAAGTGTTTACCCTTCAAAAGTCAAACTAATTGCAATTACCACTGTATTAAATTAACATTAAACCTGATTTATGTCAATAACATGTTCCGTAACTCGGAAATATATTTCCAAATTTTCTCAATTTAAATTGTTTTTCCTCGCATGACATGACTTAAGTCAAGTCACGCATGGTTTTTATCATGCAGGAATGAGGAAAAGCGTGTGAAGTTGGCCTTAGATGAATTTTAATCAAGTTTGGAAAAATTGCCGTGCAAAAACCTAACCTACCACTTGGCCGAGTGTATGCGGACATCAGGATTATTTTTAGATGTTTATTTTTATCTGGGTCATTGTTCACTAGTTGCAATAGTTTTCCTGCTGTGAAACTTACAGTACAGGGGGTTATGTTAGTTGATATGAAAATGTATTATCAAAATAACCTTGCAACATAAAAAGTGCAATTTTTGCTGGTTTATGGCAAATCATTTTACGAGTATTCAGGAATGTTTCATTTACATACAATAACGGATATCACCATGTTCTGGTGACAAAATTCCAATTCAAGCTCTCACGTGGTTTTCTTGAAATCCTAAAATTAGGCTTCCGAGATTTGGATTGGAATCGGGCCAAAAATCAAAAAAATCGTGACCCCACACAGTTTAATTGTACAGGTGATTGTCTGGAGAAAAAAATGGGTTTTACTGACGCTACGCATTAGGGGCGCATCATAAGGGTTTGTGGTCGTAAATTATATGTGAAACATGCGGTTCTGACGTTTATGTGGCTTTTGGGATGTTTTAAATGTTTTTCAACTTCCTGTGCGAGTTTAAATGCTTCCATTAAACAGGATTTCTAGTTGAAAAAGTTATAAAACAGATTTTTTTCAATAGAAGAAACTTTAAACTTCATGTCATCCAAAATTCAATAGGTTTAAAATTTATATAGCTTGTCAAAGTTATTTTCCAAATTTGAACTATTTTCTAGTGAGATTTTAAAATATTACTTTCCCAGTTGAAATACGTATTTCAAATAATTTTTTTTTGATAAAGGAAACTCATCAAATTTCAAGTCAAAGTTTCAGGCGGTTTGGAATTGACAACTAGTCAAAGTTGCTTATTTAATTTGCTTTGTTAGAGTAAATTTCAAAAATTATTTGTAAATTTTACAGTAGAAAAACGGATTTGAAATAAACTATTTTCAATGGAGGAAGGTTAAAACTCCATGTGATCAAAATTTCAAGGTAAAATTTCAAACGGTTTGAAATCGACAACTAGTCAAAGTTGCTCATTTAATTTGCTTTGTTAGAGTAAATTTCAAAAATTATTTGTAAATTTCACAGTTGAAATACGGATTTGAAATAAACTATTTTCAATGGAGGAAGCTTAAAACTCCATGTGACCAAAATTTCAAGGTAAAATTTCAAACGGTTTGAAATTGACAACTAGTCAAAGTTGCTCATTTAATTTGCTTTGTTAGAGTAAATTTCAAAAATTATTTGTAAATTTCACAGTTGAAATACGGATTTGAAATAAACTATTTTCAATAGAGGAAGCTTAAAACTCCATGTGACCAAAATTTCAAGGTAAAATTTCAAACGTTTTGAAATTGACAACTAGTCAAAGTTGCTTATTTAATTTGCTTTGTTAGAGTAAATTTCAAAAATTATTTGTAAATTTCACAGTTGAAATACGGATTTGAAATAAACTATTTTCTCTAGAGGAAGCTTAAAACTCCATGTGACCAAAATTTCAAGGTAAAATTTCAAACGGTTTGAAATTGACAACTAGTCAAAGTTGCTTATTTAATTTGCTTTGTTAGAGTAAATTTCAAAAATTATTTGTAAATTTCACAGTTGAAATACGGATTTGAAATAAACTATTTTCTCTAGAGGAAGCTTAAAACTCCATGTGACCAAAATTTCAAGGTAAAATTTCAAACGGTTTGAAATCGACAACTAGTCAAAGTTGCTCATTTAATTTGCTTTGTTAGAGTAAATTTCAAAAATTATTTGTAAATTTCACAGTTGAAATACGGATTTGAAATAAACTATTTTCAATGGAGGAAGCTTAAAACTCCATGTGACCAAAATTTCAAGGTAAAATTTCAAACGGTTTGAAATTGACAACTAGTCAAAGTTGCTCATTTAATTTGCTTTGTTAGAGTAAATTTCAAAAATTATTTGTAAATTTCACAGTTGAAATACGGATTTGAAATAAACTATTTTCAATAGAGGAAGCTTAAAACTCCATGTGACCAAAATTTCAAGGTAAAATTTCAAACGTTTTGAAATTGACAACTAGTCAAAGTTGCTTATTTAATTTGCTTTGTTAGAGTAAATTTCAAAAATTATTTGTAAATTTCACAGTTGAAATACGGATTTGAAATAAACTATTTTCTCTAGAGGAAGCTTAAAACTCCATGTGACCAAAATTTCAAGGTAAAATTTCAAACGGTTTGAAATTGACAACTAGTCAAAGTTGCTTATTTAATTTGCTTTGTTAGAGTAAATTTCAAAAATTATTTGTAAATTTCACAGTTGAAATACGGATTTGAAATAAACTATTTTCTCTAGAGGAAGCTTAAAACTCCATGTGACCAAAATTTCAAGGTAAAATTTCAAACGGTTTGAAATCGACAACTAGTCAAAGTTGCTCATTTAATTTGCTTTGTTAGAGTAAATTTCAAAAATTATTTGTAAATTTCACAGTTGAAATACGGATTTGAAATAAACTATTTTCAATGGAGGAAGCTTAAAACTCCATGTGACCAAAATTTCAAGGTAAAATTTCAAACGGTTTGAAATTGACAACTAGTCAAAGTTGCTCATTTAATTTGCTTTGTTAGAGTAAATTTCAAAAATTATTTGTAAATTTCACAGTTGAAATACGGATTTGAAATAAACTATTTTCAATAGAGGAAGCTTAAAACTCCATGTGACCAAAATTTCAAGGTAAAATTTCAAACGTTTTGAAATTGACAACTAGTCAAAGTTGCTTATTTAATTTGCTTTGTTAGAGTAAATTTCAAAAATTATTTGTAAATTTCACAGTTGAAATACGGATTTGAAATAAACTATTTTCTCTAGAGGAAGCTTAAAACTCCATGTGACCAAAATTTCAAGGTAAAATTTCAAACGGTTTGAAATTGACAACTAGTCAAAGTTGCTTATTTAATTTGCTTTGTTAGAGTAAATTTCAAAAATTATTTGTAAATTTCACAGTTGAAATACGGATTTGAAATAAACTATTTTCTCTAGAGGAAGCTTAAAACTCCATGTGACCAAAATTTCAAGGTAAAATTTCAAACGGTTTGAAATCGACAACTAGTCAAAGTTGCTCATTTAATTTGCTTTGTTAGAGTAAATTTCAAAAATTATTTGTAAATTTCACAGTTGAAATACGGATTTGAAATAAACTATTTTCAATGGAGGAAGCTTAAAACTCCATGTGACCAAAACTTCAAGGTAAAATTTCAAACGGTTTGAAATTGACAACTAGTCAAAGTTGCTTATTTAATTTGCTTTGTTAGAGTAAATTTCAAAAATTATTTGTAAATTTCACAGTTGAAATACGGATTTGAAATAAACTATTTTCTCTAGAGGAAGCTTAAAACTCCATGTGACCAAAATTTCAAGGTAGAATTTCAAACGGTTTGAAATTGACAACTAGTCAAAGTTGCTTATTTAATTTGCTTTGTTAGAGTAAATTTCAAAAATTATTTGTAAATTTCACAGTTGAAATACGGATTTGAAATAAACTATTTTCTCTAGAGGAAGCTTAAAACTCCATGTGACCAAAATTTCAAGGTAAAATTTCAAACGGTTTGAAATCGACAACTAGTCAAAGTTGCTAATTTAATTTGCTTTGTTAGAGTAAATTTCAAAAATTATTTGTAAATTTCACAGTTGAAATACGGATTTGAAATAAACTATTTTCAATGGAGGAAGCTTAAAACTCCATGTGACCAAAATTTCAAGGTAAAATTTCAAACGGTTTGAAATCGACAACTAGTCAAAGTTGCTCATTTAATTTGCTTTGTTAGAGTAAATTTCAAAAATTATTTGTAAATTTCACAGTTGAAATACGGATTTGAAATAAACTATTTTCAATGGAGGAAGCTTAAAACTCCATGTGACCAAAATTTCAAGGTAAAATTTCAAACGGTTTGAAATTGACAACTAGTCAAAGTTGCTCATTTAATTTGCTTTGTTAGAGTTAGTTTCAGAAATTATTTGTAAATTTCACAGTTGAAATACGGATTTGAAATAAACTATTTTCAATGGAGGAAGCTTAAAACTCCATGTGACCAAAATTTCAAGGAAAAATTTCAAACGGTTTGAAATTGACAACTAGTCAAAGTTGCTCATTTAATTTGCTTTGTTAGAGTAAATTTCAGAAATTATTTGTAAATTTCACAGTTGAAATACGGATTTGAAATAAACTATTTTCTCTAGAGGAAGCTTAAAACTCCATGTGACCAAAATTTCAAGGTAAAATTTCAAACGGTTTGAAATCGACAACTAGTCAAAGTTGCTCATTTAATTTGCTTTGTTAGAGTTAGTTTCAGAAATTATTTGTAAATTTCACAGTTGAAATACGGATTTGAAATAAACTATTTTCAATGGAGGAAGCTTAAAACTCCATGTGACCAAAATTTCAAGGTAAAATTTCAAACGGTTTGAAATTGACAACTAGTCAAAGTTGCTCATTTAATTTACTTTGTTAGAGTTAGTTTCAGAAATTATTTGTAAATTTCACAGTTGAAATACGGATTTGAAATAAACTATTTTCAATGGAGGAAGCTTAAAACTCCATGTGACCAAAATTTCAAGGTAAAATTTCAAACGGTTTGAAATCGACAACTAGTCAAAGTTGCTCATTTAATTTGCTTTGTTAGAGTAAATTTCAAAAATTATTTGTAAATTTCACAGTTGAAATACGGATTTGAAATAAACTATTTTCAATGGAGGAAGCTTAAAACTCCATGTGACCAAAATTTCAAGGTAAAATTTCAAACGGTTTGAAATTGACAACTAGTCAAAGTTGCTCATTTAATTTGCTTTGTTAGAGTTAGTTTCAGAAATTATTTGTAAATTTCACAGTTGAAATACGGATTTGAAATAAACTATTTTCAATGGAGGAAGCTTAAAACTCCATGTGACCAAAATTTCAAGGAAAAATTTCAAACGGTTTGAAATTGACAACTAGTCAAAGTTGCTCATTTAATTTGCTTTGTTAGAGTAAATTTCAGAAATTATTTGTAAATTTCTCAGTTGAAATACGGATTTGAAATAAACTATTTTCAATGGAGGAAGCTTAAAACTCCATGTGACCAAAATTTCAAGGTAAAATTTCAAACGGTTTGAAATTGACAACTAGTCAAAGTTGCTCATTTAATTTGCTTTGTTAGAGTTAGTTTCAGAAATTATTTGTAAATTTCACAGTTGAAATACGGATTTGAAATAAACTATTTTCAATGGAGGAAGCTTAAAACTCCATGTGACCAAAATTTCAAGGTAAAATTTCAAACGGTTTGAAATTGACAACTAGTCAAAGTTGCTCATTTAATTTGCTTTGTTAGAGTTAGTTTCAGAAATTATTTGTAAATTTCACAGTTGAAATACGGATTTGAAATAAACTATTTTCAATGGAGGAAGCTTAAAACTCCATGTGACCAAAATTTCAAGGAAAAATTTCAAACGGTTTGAAATTGACAACTAGTCAAAGTTGCTCATTTAATTTGCTTTGTTAGAGTTAGTTTCAGAAATTATTTGTAAATTTCTCAGTTGAAATACGGATTTGAAATAAACTATTTTCAATGGAGGAAGCTTAAAACTCCATGTGACCAAAATTTCGAAGTAAAATTTCAAACGTTTTGAAATTGACAACAAGTCAAAGTTTTTTATTGAAATAATTAGCACCACTTTATGAACAGAAAATTTCAAAAATTCGGTGTAATTTCCAGATTTGAAGTATGGATTCGAAATAAATTTCGTTCGATAGGGGAAGCTCTGAAATCCATGTTGGGTACTCAAATTTCAAATTAAAATTTCAAGCCGATTAAAATTGTCAGCAAAAAAAGATTCTCGAATAATCCAAGAACGTGTTAACAATGAGCAGGTTTACACCTATTACGATATTAGAAAAACACTTTAACCAAATCGGCAAACTGGCGTAACCTCACCCCATCAACTCGTACGCCTCTGGTTTAAAATTAAAATACGTTTCCACGTCCCTCGAAATAAACCAGTGACGTTCGGAATAACATCACTAAATAAACAACGTAGAAAGATAGCGAAAGTGAATAACAAGTTGCCAAATGAACAACTGAATTCGTAAAAACCACGAAATAATAAACTTTTTGACCCAAATAAAAATTAATCACTCCACCAATGGGCGCAACAACAAAAACCCCAAAGGCCTTGTTTGTAAACAATAGTCTTTACAATCAAAAACCATAAATACTTTATCGAGTGGAAAAACTTAACAACCGGTATACCTACAACGGCAAAATTTGATACACACCTGTCTCGTAGCTGTCCGTTTCTTCGATTATTTTCTCGACCATGATGTAATTTTGCGTTGAAAATGGTAACACAACTGGGAAATTCCAACTAAAACGTGCGAAAACGAGCAAAAAACCAGTGCAGGATGTAAACGGGGCCGGTTCACGTAAAGAAATTGATTTAGACACAAAGAAAAATATTCGTTGGTTTACACACTCATTTTATCATTCTACTCTTTTCCTTTGATGTTAAAATTCCGACTGAGGAAACATTTGTTCCACCGAGCGGAGATGTAGCGTTGTGGTCTTGTTGCTACGAAATTTTGTACTAAATTGCCGTACTATAATAAGTATAATGTATTAAAACAATTATCAATTCAATCTCTTATTAAACCCCAAGGGGGTAAAAGTAGTGAATAGTGAATCATATAGCCCTAGTACTTGCCACTTAATCTCTACAGAATTAGATTGATTAGTGTACTAACCCCAGTACAACTCGTAAACTTATCAACCTCATAATTTTTATTTTGTACCACAACGGTGAAGCGGTCACGTAGTCCACGCTAACGCGCGTGCGCATCTCTCCCCGATCTACGTAGTTGGACGAGGATCGTATGATTTTGTTTTGATAATATACGCGGGACACACATAAAGTACATAGTACATAGCATGTGGTTTTATGGAAAAATCCAGGTTATGGTTGATAAAGCGATGGTAATCTTGTGCCAAAAAAATTCGAAAAATGTGACCTCTTTACAGGTGGCCAAAAATATGGGATAATTAGCGTATTTTAAAGTTTTTCATCACCTGGGGAAAACCGATCCGATCGTTCATTTTTTGGCCTCAGTTCAATGTCTAGATACGCATTCGGGTGAATTTCCTGATAAACCAAAAATAAAAACTACTTCATTCGCTCTAAATAACATTTTGGCAAGGGTTTATGGGAAGTGGTTTAGATTTTTTGGGTGGATACACTCGGTGTTAATTTCACAGTTTTTTCAATAGAGAATAAGCTTGAAATTAGAAAGGGTTCTGGCCAAATTGAATGATTTGTTGAAAATTTAGTGAGGAACCCGTCAGTACCAAATTAAACTCGATATGTTGACTGGTTCCAGAGATATTGAATAAAATGTAAGACGTCATCTTTCCCCAAGAATGTTTAGGTTTGGATTTGACGTGGTTCCTTAAGTAGCACCGTAATTATTCATATAAAGTAACTTATGGAAAATTTAGTGAGGAGCCCGTCAGTACTAGATTCAACTCGATATGTTGATTGGTTACGTGGATATTCAATTAAATGTGAAACATTGTCATTTCTCCTTAAAAAAGTTTAGGCTCGGTTTGGACGTGTTTCGTTAAGTAGTACCATAAATATTCATATAAAATAATTTGTTAAAAATTTAGTGACAAACCCGTCAGAACCAAATTTATTTCGATATGTTGATTGGTTCCGGAAATATTCAACTAAGTGTGAGACGTTGTCATTATTTTCCAAGAAAGTTTAGGCTCTGGTTCCTCAAGTAGTATCGTAATTATTTATCACCAGCTGACAGACAATAAAACACCAAAATACAATTCTGTAAAAATACCAATCTATTTACAACAACATTGATTGAACTATATGGACTTTTTGCTTTTTTTCCTCCTAAACGACTCATCCTCCTCCACCTTGACTTTACTCTTCTTCTTCTTAGGCAACAACTCCATATTCTTAATATCCTCGTGCAAGATAGCCGAGTTCAACACATCCAAAACCCCTTCCTCCACCTTAACACGTTCCCTCCTCTTCTTCTTTTTCAACCTCCTCATTTGCTTCTCCTCTGCAATTTTCTTCAACTCCATTGCCTCAAATAAGCGTTTTTTAACCTCCTTATCCATTGACATGCGCTTTTTGAAATGGGCACCAAACAGTGGATGTCTTTGTTTAACCTGAGGCAGCATGATGTTTTCTCTCTTAACCACCACCGGTGGTTTCAGCTCTAGTTCAGGCACATACCGTTGCAGCGCCAAAACTTTTTCCAGTGTTACCAACCTCGGGCCATTCAAATGAACCAAAACCGGCTCGGGTTGTTTGGGGAATGGCTCAAAAACGTATTGTTTATCATCAATAGTGATTAGTTTTTGTTTGGAGAGATGGCATTTAACTCCTAGAAGTTTACGGGGGTCAATGTGTTTTGGAACAAGAAGAAGGGAGAATTTGGCATTATGAGGAAGGCGGGCCTTGGAGGTAGCTTCGTTCATGCCAGGGAAACGATATTTCAGTTTACCCACCCAATCCAGCTATAATAATTATAATAACAAAGTCTAAGTGTGATAAAAATTAATATGAACTTACCGAGTTATACTTCGCAGTCTCTCGCCATGATCGATTGAAACATGAGTTCACTTCAGCTTCTGAGTCGTTTTCTATCTTCTGAGTCATTGCCGCAACTAGCTGCTCGGCTTCAGAACCGGAATCATCCGAGCTGCTTTCTCTAACAGTACTTGGTCGTAACTCAATTTTCTGATGCTTCGTTGAATGTTTATGCTTTGAATGGGACTTCTCTGCTTTGACTGGTATAGGTTTTGGCATGGAGATCGGCTCTGAGTCTGAATCTGAGTTGGAACGTTTACGTTTTTTCGATTTCCTTGCAGGTTCTGAGTCTAAATTCGTATTGATTGAACTGGAATTAACCCGTTTAGCTGTAGCAATTTTTACAGGAACAGACTCTGAGCTGGACCGTTCACGTTTTTTAGATTTCTGTGCAGTTTCCACTTTGACCGGTATAGGCTTGGGCATCGGAACATCCGACTCAGAATCTGAGCTGGAACTTTGAGCTTTCCTAATTAATTCAGAATTTGATTTAAATGAGGTTTTTGGAACTTCAGACGTAGATTTGCTAATTCGTGCAGACTTTGGAACTTCAGGTTCCGACTCAGACGCTGATTCTGAGCTGCTTTTAGATACTTTTGCTGAGCTCTTCGATTGTTTACTAGTGGATTTCTCCTGTTCTGACTCTCTGGAACTTTTTACAGTTGGTTTCTGAGGCGTTAATTTCTTCTTAACTGCTGTAAACGTTGGTACTTCAGGTTCTGACTCAGACGATTCTGAGCTGGAACTTTGCACTTTTTTATATTGAATGGTACGATTCTGAGTTTCCAATTGTTGTACAAGACTAGATTTGTGTTGTGCTGAGGCTGGTTTCTGAGGCGTTGATTCTACTTGAATTGTTTTGGATTTTGAAGTTTCAGGTTCTGATTCGGACGAACTGGAGCTGGAACTTTGGACTTTTTTCGATACTTTCACTGATCCAGAACCTTCTGATGTGCCATTCACTTGAGCTTGTTTCTGAGGCATTAACTTCACTGTACTTGTTTCAGATTTTGGAACTTCAGATTCTGAATCTGAGCTGGAACTTTCAACTTTTTTAGATTGAATAGAACGATTCTTCAATTCTTGTACAGAACCAGAGTTGTGGAGTTTTGATTCTACTTTAACAGTTACGGGCTCAGAACTTTGGGATTTGCTAACTACTGAAGCTTGTTTTCGAGGCGTTGATTTTTCTTTAATTTTTTTGGACTTAGGGGTTTCAGGTTCTGAGTCGGACGAATCTGAGCTGGAACTTTGCGATTTTTTTGATGGAATGGCACGATTCTTCAATTCTTGTACAGAACTATATTTGTGTTCTACTTTAACTGTTACAGGCTCAGAATCAGAGCTGGAACTTTGAGATCTGCTAACTACCGGGACTTCTTTCTGAGGCGTTGATTTTTCCTTGCTTTTTTTGGATTTCGGAATTTCAGGTTCTGATTCGGAAGAACTGGAACTTTGAACTTTTTTTGATACTTTTACTGAGCTAGAACTTTCTGACCTGCCATTTATCGGAGCTTGTTTCGGAGGCGTTTGTCTCACTTTATTTGTTTTGTTATGTGAAACTTCTGGTTCTGAGTCTGACGAATCTGAGTTGGAACTTTGAACTTTTTTAGAAAGTTGTGCCAAGCTCTGGATCGTTGGTTGTTTGTCCTGTTCTGACTCTAAGCGGGAACTTTGTGGTTTCTGAGACTTTGCCTTCTTTGCAGATTCCACTTTAACTGGTATAGGCTGTGGTAGTGGCTCAGAATCTGAGCTCGAACTTTGAGATACTTGCTTCTGAGTCCTCGATTTGATAGGGTTATTATCTTGTTCTGATTCTGAGCTTGAGTCAGAACTTTGTGGTTTCTGAGTCTTGTCTGATTCCACTTTGATTTGTATAGGCTGTGGCAAAGGCTCAGAATCTGAGCTACTTTGGGACTTCCTAACAACTTGACTTTGCTTCTGAGGCTTCAATCTAGTCAAACCTTTCTTTTCAATTGTTTGAGACTTTTGTTCGTTATGTTCAGAGTCAGAATCTGAGCTGGAAGTTTGTGGTTTAAGTGATTTTTTTTCAGGTTTCGGAGGCGTCCTTTTGTCAAAATGTTCCACTTTAACCGGTATAGGTAGCGGGACTGTACCTTCCTTATCAGACTCAGAATCAGAACGGTCTGATTCCTTTTTCACTTTCATTGGTTGTGGCATGGTAGTGTCACTTCCGGACTCAGAATCTGAGCTTCTAGTTTGCCGAAATGCTGGTAGAGGGAGCTTTTCCCGTTTGACCGACGGACTGAGTTTCTGAGACGGTTTGATGGAGTTGGGAGTTACTTTTTGAAGCGGCTTGGTTAATCTTGACGTATTCTTCCCATTGGTGCTTTCGAAAGTGAGCTTACTTCTCGGCTCTTTATTTTTTTTAGGAAAAAGCCTCTCCAACAGTTCCGTTTCCTTAGAAAGTGAGTCCTCTTCCTGTTTTATCCTAAATAGGGATTCTATATTTCTAACACTGATTGATTGTCGTCTTTTTCTAGGAGTTTCAGGTTCTTTTTTGATTTCCAATTCCATCCCATTAACATTGTTGTCCGTTTTGATTTTTTTCACATCAGGCGTTTCCTGGCCACTCAATTTTCTTTTTCGGGGTTTTTTAGTCAAGCTGCTCATCTGTTTATTGACAAGTTGCGCGATCAGCGAGTTTTGAGGACTTTTTCTTGATTCATCGTCTGACAACGGTTCTTGTTTTATTTTAACAGCGGCTTTTGCTGAAGATAGAATGTCGCTGATTAAATCACCCTTTGATTTTCTTGATTTGGGTTTGGGGGTTTTGTCTGTCATGATCTGGAAAATCCTCTATATGAAAATGAAAATCTGTATGTTCGTGTTCTTATAACTCAAGAACCGCAGAAAGAAATTGAATGAAAATTTGCAGAGTTATCAGTTTAATCAGGGAATAGTCCAAGGGCATGGTTTTATTCGTCAAATCACAGCTGATTTTGAGAAATTGAGATTTGTATTCAAATTTTTGATACAAAATGACATATGACACCATTCGCCATTTTTTTTTCATTCATTGACAATGACAGTAATTTTTTCATTTGACGTCGAGGCATGTTCTTGTTCTATAGGTCCGTACAAAACATAAAGCCGCGTCTACATTAAATAGATAATAGATATTTGCATTGTGTGGTGAATGTGAATGAGAAACGGTATGTAGAATAGTATTTAGGTAAATGTTTGAGAACATATTAGTTGTAATACAACCTTTTGTTTTATAAAAACTATTGACTCGGAAGTTTGTTATTTTATATTAAGTCACAGACAAGCAAGCGAAGTCGCAGGTTTTCAGCTAGTTAATTGATAAACGTTGAATTTCCATGTTGAAACTTACTTTTTATCTGGAGAATGTTTAAAAGTACTTGTTCTCTTCCAATTTAAACCACTATTTGTACATAAACAAGAACAAATATGTATAATCAACGAGTTCTATATTCATTGTCCATTAAAAAATAACTAAAAATAGTCGTCAAATTATTAAAATTAGTTTAAATTTTATTTTTATGAACACATTCTTTAGTTTTTAGCTTAATTTCGTTGAGGTTATGATGCTCTTCTTTTTTTAAGTTTAACACAACCAACACGTCAATCTAGATAAAAAGACACCAGAGCCTTCGACGTTCTTGATAGGCCCTGTTGCCAAGTGTATTTATTTCGAGGTAAAACAAAATTGTATGTTGATGAATTTAATCTATGTCGTCAAAATTCTGAGAGTAATGATAATAACAATCAAAACCATCTGTATTTTAAAAACAATACACTTCCGGACGCGCTCATAAACCTCTTCGAACCAGAAGATTGACAACGACGCATTAATGGCCATGACAGTTTCAACCTATGACGTCATGCTAATACCCTCTATCCCAACATAACTAACTAGAATTGAGGTTAAGTCAACCGAGACAGAAACAGAATAGGTTATGCCACCGCAATAAAAACAATGTTTTCTTAACCAAAACAAAAAACAACAGCCCCAATCAATACCATGTCTGAAAACAAAGAAAAACGTACAATTTACAATAATTTAAAGCAATTTATTGATCAATTTCCACAGGTCATCGCTCAACAAGCTCTAGTGAAAGTGAGACAGAATTCAACGAGGATGAAATGCAGTACATTGAAGAGAGTTCTGAAAGCGAACCAGAGCTGGAGTGCCCCGTTTGGGATGAAGATTGTCGGGTTTTGTGTGGGGTTAAAAAAGGGATAATTGGCCGTAAGTTTCTGGCCAATTAAGGCAAATTTATAGGTTTTTACACACAACAGGACATTTAATGGCAACATGTTCCAAACCTGCTGAGGTACCCAGGAAAAAAATCAGGTTGCAACCGTCACTGAGCCCCCATTTAACCTCGTTGGATTTACAACATATTTGGGCCCAAAACTCCCCAGTTTCCACTGAACATGTCGAATTAATCACCAACCCGTTTAAAGTTTGCATTTTAAAAAACCTCCTGGAAAATGTGGATTTGCTGCGACAGGATTTGTTCGATCTAACATTTAACTGGCGCAACATGGACTTGTATGAGTTTTTCCAGTCCAAAGACCTCAAATATTTGCAGGATTTGCCCCCTATGAAGATGATTTACCAGTTTTTGGACAAAGAGTTGAAAGGTCTTGTTTCAAGAATTACCGGCTATAATTTTACTGGTATTTCCGCCACTTGTAGTCTATACACAAATACCGATTATTTGTTGCTACATGATGACCAACGTGAGGATCGAATGGTGGCCTTTGTCTTGTATTTGACTGACTTGGACGAAAAAGACGGAGGGTTTTTGGAGCTATTTTCCAAAGATGAAACGGGGCAACCTGGTAACGTCATCAGACAATTGCCCCCTGTTGCCAATCAACTTGTCATTTTTCCTGTCACGAACGACTCGTACCACCAGGTGGCTGAAGTGACAACAATAAGCAAGTACCGCCTGTCAATTAACGGGTGGTTTCACATCAAACCCCCTCCAGTATTTCAAACGCCTTTATATCAACCACCAAGAGATGGCCTCTATGGTGTTAACGCCATCAAACCAAAAAACGTAGACATCAGTCTAGACTCATGGATAAATGAGGACTATCTTCGTACAAGCTCTATAAAAATGATCCAGAGCCATATTGAAGAACGTTCCGAAATTAGTCTAAAAGGGTTTTTGAAACAAGAGTGCTTTTTGGGGGTTTTAACTAGTTTCAGCGAAGTAAAATGGGAAAAAGTGGGGCCGTTGAATCGATTCTGTTACGAAAAGGCTGATTTAACCAGGTTGCCGCATATAATAGAGCGGATTTTGGATTTGTTTCAAAGTGCGCAAATGTTTGAACTACTGGAGGGCTATACGGATTTGGAGCTGGGGAAAGTGGGGGCTAGTATGAAGTTGGAGCTGCAACGGTGGACACCTGGGAGCTATGCTGTAAGTCCATTGATAAAATAAGGATAAGTGATAAAATGGAGTTTCAGCTGCTAACAGAATATGATTGGAGTGCCAAAAATGAGCTGGATTTGATCATTTATTTTGGCTGCAAGAGCGACCAGGTCATAGGGGCCAGAACCCACTATGTTACCATAGAAGACGAAGTCCAAAACGCCCTTATAACCATTGACCCGGACGAGAACAACTTGAACATCGTCTATAGAGACTCAGCGCGATTCACCAAATATTTCAGCAAACAAAGCAAATGTTCGTGTTTTTACGTCCTAGTTTGTTCATATTCGGAATAAAACACTAAACACATTTAAACTGATTTAATTAAAATTATCCCAAAAACTGGCTCCCAAACACGCAAAAGTCCAGCAACACGGAAACGGCCATCACCCCCACCACTACCGCAAACACCTTTACAAATCAAGTGCTCGGATGGATACTAGGTGGCGGGGGAGGAGGGCCCCGTGGCGGAAACGGCGCTCGTTGCGCCCCTCCGAAACTAGGCGGCGGTGGTGGGCGCCAGTTGGGTTGTGCACGTCCACCAGGAGGGGGCGGTGGTGGAAACATTCCTCCAAAGTTGGAACCTGACGGTGGTGGTGGTGGGGGCCCTCCCGAGCCCTGCCATGGCGGAGGCGGCATTTTCAGGCCTGACGACATGGGAGGCGGTGGCGGAGCCCCTGGTGGTAATGGCGGTTGTGATGGAGGCAGGGGCGGCGGTGGAATGCCCGAGGGGAAGGCTGATGGAGGTGGCACTGGCGGAGGCGGGGGTGGGGCTATGTTGCTCGGTGTAGGTGGTGGTGGTGGCAACATTGTGCCTAGAATCACTGGCGGTGGTGGGGGGGCTATGGTCATGCCACCTATCACTGGTAAATTGAATTATAATGAATATTGAGGTTATAATAGACAAACTCTTCTATTAATGATTTTCACTGGAATTAAATACTTTCGTGTGAAAAACTCAAAACAAAAATTCACCATGCAAAAGAAATTTGATTGGAGCTTAACACATTTACGTTGCACACACTTACTCATAGGGGGGGCATCAGCAAACAACTGATGGGGCCGGTCAGCCTGACTCAACGGATTTTGAGCCGCCAGTAACCTCTCTGCAGCAGACCCATGCCTTTCACCCTTGGAATCCTTTTTAAACGCATAAGACACAGAAATCGGTCTGTTACACAAATACTGTCCATTCATGGCCTCAATTGAGGCGTCCGACGCCTCAAAACTGGCAAAGTTAATAAAAGCAAAGCCCTTTGAGTTGCCCGTTTCAGGATCTCGCATTATCTTTGGTGTTTGCAGGATAACCCCAAACGCACTGAACGTATCATATAACAGCTTTTCATCAACTTCAGGGTCCAAATTGCCAATGAAAATGTTGGCCCCGACATCCAGGTTCTTTTGGTGTGCCGAGGCCTTGTTCACACGAATAGGCTTGCCGTATAGTTTTATCATATTCATGATTTTTATCGCGTAATCTGCATCTTCTTCGCCCATGAATTCGACGAAACCGTAGCCCTGGTGCATCATGGTTACACGGTCTTTGGGCATGTGAACGTTGACAAGTGGTCCAGCTTGTACGAACAGCTCCCACAACAGAGATTCGGATACTTTGTCGTCCAAGCCTCCCACATAAATTGTAGCATCTGAAAATCGATTTTTGCCCACTCTCTTATTTATTTATAATGACAAACATACCTCGGTTGCGTTCTGCTATAGGCCCATTAGCCATTTTTATGGCTTTTGGGGTAAATAACAATAAAAACGGGGTATCAAACTAGTTTTTCTCAAAAATGTTTGGCGTTGAAATTGTGATATTGTGAACATAACCTCGTTCTTCATTATATTATGTGGCGTTAGCTACAATGATAAACACATGGACAACTGGGTCGATTCGATTTATGACATGAGAGACATAACCTTAAATTAATAACACAAATTAAAATTTATTTTCCCAATTTAATTTACAAATCAATACCTTTATATAATCTATCAGTAACAGGTTTTCCTAACCCTACACTTATCTTCTCCGTAGGTTGTTCCCCCTCCTCAGCAATCCTATAATTCGGCTTGAGCCCTTTTTTATTGTAAGCAATATCAATTTCCAAGTCCTGTTCCGTGTAGTCACTTTGCGTTTGAATATCCCTCCAAACCAGCTCCTTCAACAAAGGCGGCAGCTCCATTCTTCTAGGCAGTATTCTTTTGACAGCATCCGATTTAGGGACATTTTTACAATAACTTTCTTCTTGGTCTTTGGGTATGAGTCTATAATCCGTTTTATACGACGCAGATTCAATTAAAACGGGCTTTGGTAGTTTGTTGCCCCTGAATGTTTTCTCCACCAAAACACGCACTAATCGGGAGTTGTCGGGAGTTTCGTTTTCGGGGGCGGGAAGGCTTTCAACTCGCAGGATTTTCATGTAGGTTGGCTCGGGGTATCGTTCCATTCTGCTGCGGGCCACTATTCGACCTACTCCGAGGTTTTTGAGGTTGCCCAGGATTTCCCAGAGGGATTTTCCTTTGAAGTCGTGGGTTCTGCCTATGTATTTGTAGGGCATTATTAAATTTCTTTTTTCAAGGAAAAACAAAAGTTATGGAAGTAATGTGAGGTTATGTTAGATTTCCAATCTGTTCTGTCACTTTTCTTGATTCGTGAAAGTATGTAGCTCTTTTGTCTAAATATGAATACATGGTTGCCAGGCTTCACTTGATTAATTATGTTATTTGCCAAACTTGATAAAGGATATATTATTATATGGATATATATCTCTAATTTGGAAGCATTTAAATGATATTTTTGAAATATTGATATTGATCTGTGATGAGTCAGAGACACTTTTTCTCATACATTAAGTTTTTAAAAATCACCGATCTCTATCTTCAAAATTACGATTTTTTTGATACTTTTGTTGATAATTATTGGATAATAGAAATTTTCACTTAAAAGGCTTCCAATCAAGACTTTCGAAATTTTGTTGTATAAACTAGTTAGTTAGCAAGAATTTGTATTTAGGAACATGCCACGTGTTTACCATTTTAAAGATTGCATCACTTTCTTCCGCATCCTGCATATCATAGAAAAAACTCATCTACTCGGTGGCGAATGGCTGAATGGGGTTTACAGCAAACTACAAACAATATCGTCAACTGGATTCATTTTGAAATGTTTAAATAAGAAAAACAAATCAATGATCAAAAATTCGAACCCAACCGCAAAAAACCAGACCATGGAATGCTCTCCATATTGATTATGAAGTAGCTTATTTGATATTATTTCTTCACAGGAATATAGAGGTTCAATAAACTTTATTCATACAAACCAAAAATTGTCCAATAACTGATGAACTTTCTTACGTTATTTTTTATAAATAAATGTCGTTTGCTGTTTAGACAAATGAAAAAGCAACTTTTTTCTATTTTTCTCCTGATTGCTTCTATATTTACCGAAAATTGCAACGATTTACTAATTTGAGTCTTGAAAATAAGTGGGTTTTTGAAGATCAATTTCTCCTGCTCATTTTTCGAAGATTTGATTCATTGGATAAGTTTTCACATTCTTGAATCTTCCAAAAGATGCAACTAATGAGTAAGGCTTTTGAAAACTAAAGATATATTCTTGGATATTGTTGCTGAACTTCGACAGATTGAACCTTCCGCAGATTGCAAAGATCATGGCAACTTTACGATAAATTGAAGACAACGAAGATTTTTGACTTCTGTTGTTCAACGTTAACAAATGGATTCTTCCTAATTATTCAAGAAAATTTGTTAAATATGTGTTTTTTTACTGCTTCACATTCTTCTGATTGAAGTTGAAAACAATGAAGAGGTTTCTGTTTGGTCTTCACCAGTTAATATAAGAACACACATAACAACAGGATCTGTGCAAAAAACAAAGTTTGCCATAATATAAAAGGTAGAGGAAAAAGAAGCACAAATGAAGACAGTGAAGATGTTTCCATTTCTTCTTGACCAACAGATACAAGAACCTAATGAATAGCTGAATAGCAGCAGTATTTGTGCAACAAAAACAAAATTTGCCACAATAGTCACTACATATCACAAAAATGACTATCACCATATTGTTAACCCAGCTTAAAACATACTCATCTACCTAATTTTGAAAGTACCCCCCATGAATTAAAATGCTGGGCATAAATCAGCTTGGCAACGCTGCCGGACATAGGCTCTACAACTCGGATAATAAACAGCTCTCATTGACAGTAATGACGATTGACGTTTGACGTTCCACTCCTTTCAACCTGATTTTTCGACAAAACCAAATCTCACAAATTTGTTCAACGTGTATTTTTGGTGAAAAAAAAACTCGAAAATAGAGTAATTTTTCGAAATGCCCGCAGCCGAGGAAGTCAAGTCCAGTTGGGCTGATGAGGTGGAGCTTGAGGGAGGCGCCCTGCCTCCTGCCACTGAGGTCTTTGAAAATGGCCAGAAAATTGTTACGGAGTACAAGTATAATGAAGATGATAAAAAGGTCAGTCTTGTGAGATCGGGGTAAACATATGATCAACTGAGTTTTTTAAGATCAAAATAATCCGCACCTACAAAATCGAGAAACGGATAGTATCGAAAACAATCGCCCTGCGTAAAACCTGGAAGAAATTCGGGGAATCCTCTGGCGACAAGCCGGGCCCCAATCCTGCCACAACCATCGTAGGTGAAGATGTTTACATGCAATTCATTTCCAGCAAAGAGGAGGATAATAAGCCTGAAGATGAAGGAATTGATAAACTCAAAGGTAAGAAATCTTGCCAATAACCTAGAAAAGTATATTATTTAACGGAACGAGTGCGAGTAGAATACTATATTGCAGCGAACTGTTCAATTTGCAAAATTTAATTTCATTTGCACGGCAATTTTTGACAACTGTACTGTAGAATAAAGTGAGGTTAGGTTAACACAATCTCTATAAAACAAGTATGGACGGTCAAATGGGCTGTTTCGAAATGATGAATTTGAAGTTTGACGTAGTAATTTGCTATCTTATCGAATTTTCTGATTGGCTAATGATATTAGATCGTTTTCATTGGTTGAAAACAGTTGTACATTTATTATTGAATACCTAGTCATAGAAAAAAATTATTTCTTCCATATAGCGTTGGGCGACAAAACCGTGGTAAAATGTCGTACTTGCGGCGGCGACCATTGGACATCAAAGTGTCCCTGGAAAGACACCATTCTGGCCGGCGGCAAACTGGACGACAAAAAACCCACCGCTCCCGGCGCCCCTGGTGCCGAGCCCAGCAAAGCAGGCGGCTCCAAATACATTGCACCCAGTCTACGAGATGGCGCTGTTAAACGGTCCGATGGCTCGAACATGCCCAGACGGGACGACAATTATTGCGCCATCAGAATCGCCAATTTGTCGGACTCAACTACTGAGACGGACTTGGAGGAATTGGTCAAGCCGTTTGGGCCTATCCACAAGTTGTACTTGGCCAAGGATAAAATCACCGGTTTGTGCAAAGGCTTTGCCTATATTCACTTCAAGTTCAAACCTGATGCGGCCAACGCCATTGCCCGCCTTAACGGCCATGGTTATGACCACTTGATTTTATCCGTGGACTGGTCCAAGCCCATGAACAGCCAGTAGGGCATTTTATTATATTATAAGCATTAAACGGTGGTTTTGTACGATTATGGTCAATATAAACTCCAAATATTAGTCAAATTTTTATATTTTATATAAACTTATGCCGCCTATAGGCAACACTGTCACGTATTCGGGCTCCGCGTAACTGGACAGCTTTAGGTAATAAACTGTCCCGTACATAGACGCCACGTTTTTCCGGAGTCCAGGCGCTGAATTCGTAGATGTCCAGACAACAGTTGATGGCAACCCAGCCGGCACTGGACAACACAACGTCATGACTGGATTCGTTCATGGTTTTTCCTGAAACTTTGAAGTTTTTGGCCAACTCCAACCCTGGCCACTGTCTGTCATTCTGGATAATAGGCACTTGTAACAGTTCACTACCGAGCAGTTCCGAGTACATCGACTCTGCTTGTGAGGTTGGGCACACCGTTATTGGCAGCGCTGCCGATCTGAAAACTGTCAAACTACACAGACAATTGACAGTTTGACTGTCAATTGTAAGTACTCACCGTACTGATCTAGGCCCCGCCACAAAGTCCAACCTGGCTAATCCGGCTATAAACAAACTAGTGCCGGGTTTAACGCAAAAAGTTTCAGGTCTTATCAGTTGTTTTGGTAAGGTTTTCACTAGTTCATCCGTGGTCAACAGATGGAGTATTTGATCAGGATGTACCACTCCAGGCGTGTCATAGCACCATCTCCCTAAGGCAAAGTCTGGGGAGGTCTCGTTGATTCCCAGCCTGGTTCTATGAGACATTTTGGCGCTGCCTTGCGTGGAGAACCCGTCCAATAGCTGGCGCTTGGGTGGTTCTCGCGTCAAAGACCGTTCAATGGTGCCAATCAACGTGGCATTTTTCGCCGTATTGTGCACCCTCAAGGCTTGTGTGTTAACTTTTTGTTGTTCTTTTTCCAACTTGGCAAGAGTTTCTAGACGTTTCGTACGCGCATATTGTTTATACCCAGAAAACCTGGCAACAGGGAATTTTAGCAAATTCAACGTGGTTCCTGGCCACGGGGACGTTGTGGCTCGTTGAATCAAATCAGCTGCCTGGATTTTGCACAAATCCGACTGAAGTAAGAGGTTGAACAAGCTAGACTTGCCCACATTGGTGCAGCCAATCAAATACATATCCCCTCTATTCCTCCAGCCTCTTTGCAACGCCGATATTAAATTTTCCACTCCATAACCTGTCTTGGCAGAAATCAACTCTATATGTCTCAAGTCACTACCGGCAAAGCCGTGTAGCTTCATGTTGTCCACCAAAACCCGCCTCACTCTGTCCAAGAACTTGACGTCATCTTTGGGTAACAAGTCGACTTTATTGCCGACAACAACAATAGGGGTTTTGGGTCCCAATATGTCGGCTATCCCCGGCCAGATGGAGCAGGGGAAGTCCGTCAAGTCCACCATGAGGATGGCGAGGTTGTTGTGGAAGGGAATTGATTGCAGGACTTTAGGGTAGTCGTCTGGGGACACGCGCACTTGGAGGGCTATGTTGTATTCTTTGAGGAAATGGCAACGTTGGCAGAGGATGGAGGAGAGGGTGGCGCCGTTGGGGTTGAAGCAGTTTTTGAATATTTCGGAAGGGATGTAGCCGGGAATTGATGAGTCCTGCAAATGTCAAGAAATAGTTAGTTTCCTAACAAGTGCGCAAAGTGATGATTTCCCGCATGCAGAAGCAGTTGGACTTTATGAGCAGAAGAGACTTTGCAGACAATATTTTTTGCAGACATCGGTGCACTTAGTTGAGGCGATAATCAATTATCATATTCATAGCTATCCGGAGCCAGTCTGCATTAAGCCACTGCTTCTTTATCCCCACTGCGATCTGTTGCAAAATTATGAATAAGCGAATAGTTTTTTGTTGATGGTAACATTCCTATAGGAATTATAACCCGTTTGCCAAGCGGAAATCCGTCACTTCCACTTCGAAGTGAAATTGAATGTAAAACCCTGATTGATACCTACAGCAGATAACAGCATCTAATTTTGATCTTTCTATAAAATACAATTGAAATTAAGGTATAAAAGTTGTTGTTCTTGAAAAAATTAAGACACGTTGATTTACGTATTTAGTATAGATACTGCAAATTAACTCTAGGACGACGTGTAGCGACATCTAGTGAAACTACAACGAACTTAATATCGATTTTTCTGATTTCCAAACGTATTGATTAGTCTACAGCGCCTACTTCATAGTTTTATAGGTATATGGCCTACTTGATGCAAAGTATTAATACCAACAAGTACTTAGTAGGGACAATCCGGGTTTCAGATTTGAGGGCGCATGTGAGAACAGGTTGGGAGACTGTCAAGTTTATGTCCTAGTTCGGTCATGGTGCGTTTGTCTGGAAAATAGTGTTGTTTTTGTTCTGTTTCCATCAAAATATGACGGTAAGTACATTTTAGTTCTCACTAAAATAAATTTAACTTATCAAAAAACTTAAACACCACATTTATCAATGATTTTTGATTTGTATGTCTTCAACAAACGGTAATACGTGGGTAAAATGCCACGAAGTGTCATTTTACTCATTTTGCCTTAGAGTTAACATTATTTTCATGGTAAGATACCTACTACAAATACATATTTTTGCTGGTTTAGAAAATATCTCGGAAAATATGATTGATCATGAGAAATTCAATTTTTTTACAAGCTGGATAAAAAATCAAAATTCTATTCCGAGTTCTATTCTATCTATTGATTTTTTGCAAACCCTTCAACTTTCAATTTCTTACTTTTAACTTCGCATAATACTTAATGAAGTGAAAGCTTATTTTAACTTTATCTAAAAAAAGTGATAAAGTTTGCTGAAAAAGATCAACATTGAAAATTACCCCAATTTGTGTATGAACTGAACGTTCTGCCTCCAAAAATAATCAAGTGACAATTAAAGTTCATAATAAAAAGTTGCTTGTCCATTTTTTATGAACAACCTTTATACGGATCAAGACAAGACGGATCAGACAATTTCTAGCCAACCCCCAAAAATCAGCTTGATCGGATTTCTTTTTTTTTCAAGTGATAATAATTTTTCTGGACTATAGTGAAATATGACATAGAGTGCTTTCCCGTCAAATGCGAGAAGGTGGGGAAACAAAAAATTTTCCCCTCGAGATCAAAGGGACACTTGTTGGTGTTTATACTTTGCTTGATGACTGAAATTAACTAGCTTGGATCTTTGAAATTCAAGACACGAAAGTCCTTTGACAAATCAAGAAACATTTATGGTGCCGCCAAATTAAAATAAATAGGTACTGCAAACTAACTCTAAAACAACATATAGCGACATCTAGTGTAACTGGCATGAGCTCAATATTGCTTTTTCTTTAGCAGCATCTAGTGACACCCCAATTGACTAATGTATCGATTTTTCTACAGCGCCTACTAGATGAAAAATGAAGAAACATTTATGGTGCCGCCAAATTAAAATAAATAGGTACTGCAAACTAACTCTAAAACAACATATAGCGACATCTAGTGTAACTGGCATGAGCTCAATATTGCTTTTTCTATAGCAGCATCTAGTGACACCCCAATTAACTAATGTATCGATTTTTCTACAGCGCCTACTAGATGAAAAATGAAGAAACATTGATGATGCCGCCAAATGGGACCGCCTCAAACTGTCGAATGTTCATCCTGTCGAATGTCCATTCTGTCGAATGTCCATCCTGTCGACTGTCGACGAACGGTCGTTCGTTCGGGTTCGGAAGTTTCGACAATATGCTCTGGGGTATATTGTCGAATGGGGATTTTGTCGAATGGAGAATGGAGGGGACAAGTCGAATGCCCGGTGATATGTAAATGGATGGATGGAGTAGATCACACGAATATTTTGTTTTGTGGCATTGGATTTGTGGATTATTTTCCATGTTGTGAGTTGTGATTCTTTTTAGACGTGCAAATAAAGCGACGTGCAATACTAGGTATATAATTTTGTATTGGTTCCATCACCTAGGAAAAAAATATATACCTAATGATCCCAAGTTACAGAAAATTTTGTAGGTATATACGTACTAGGCGATTTTGCTTTTTATGTAAACGAAATTGCAAATTTAGGTATAATATCGTCCCCCTAACACAAATGTGCATATCTGGCAAAAAATAAAACAAAACATCTAGGTATATATTTATTTCAGAGTCCTCTAGTCCCGAGTGTTTCAGTTCGTGTTTTCCATGATTGAAAACTCACGAAAAGTGAGCAGGACTGAGCAATTACTGCAATCAATCTCAGAAAGACCTTTTCAAATTCACGTGTTAATTTATTTAGGTACCATAAAACGTGATAATTTTAAGATATCATAATAAGACATATCATATATAATGATAATAAGCAGTGTGTTTTCAATGCAGTCTGTAGATTTAGGCTTTGGTGTACTCATATCAATCAGATATGCTCTGTAGTTTCGTGGCGCATTCATGATTTACAAGATTTTTTTGGGTATTTCGCCACACCCTATCAAATAACAATCAAACTAGTGTTTATAAACCAGACCTTCTATATTACCTGAAAAAAAATCTATTAGTAAATAATAAAACCTATCAATCCTTATGTCCAATACAACTCAGCGGTGACAGCGACTGGACAAACTTTGACAGTTTTGCACACAAAACTGTCAAAATTTACCCAGCTGCTGTGACCGCTGAGCTGTGTTGGACATAAGCAATATCGAACGTTTCGGAAACAAATCTGCTTCCGTCGTCAGTGAAACCTAAAAAAAGAATAATCAATTCAAATTCAAGTTCGTTTTTGTGTAAAAAAAAATAACTAGGGTTTTCAGCATAATGGTTTTTTTTGTGTTTATGACAAAAATTTGTCAGTAAAAGTGATATTTTGTGTCATTAACACAAAAAAACAATTTTACTGAAAAATCACACAAAAACGAACTTGAATTTGAATTTTATTATTCTTTTTTTTAGGTTTCACTGACGACGGAAGCAGATTCGTTTCCGAAACGTTTGATATTGATAGGTTTTATTATTTACTAATAGAATTTTGTCAGGTAATATAGAAGATCGGGTTTATAAACACTACAGTGACTCGATAGTTTATCGAGTCACTGTAATAAACACTATAGTTTGATTGTTATTTGATATGTGGCGAAATACCCAAAAAAATCTTGTAAATCATATCAATCAATGAAATTAAAAAAAAAATACACTTCTGTTTGTTGCAAAATTTTTACTGGGATGTTTTAAGAGTGATTTGATGTAATTTTCAAAAAAATGCTAATCTGACTACTGAGCTTCGAACATTGTCCACCACCACCGTCGTGTACCAAAACGCCACTAAATTGCATTGAAAGTTTTTAGGATGGATTGCTCAATAACATTTCTTAGGCTTCATCATATTATAATTGCAACTGAGAGCACAAGAGAATTTACTACTTTCGGAAAAAATAACTAGGGTTATGATGCGCGTCTTTCTATTTTAAAAATATTTTGAGAGGTCTCGTCACATGATGAGAATCGCATAAAATTGGTTCTTATTATGCAATACAAAAACTACGAATCTCAGGGCGAAGCAGCAAAAAATTCAAAAATTGATTGATAATTTGTTTGGATTTTGTCTTTTCAGGTACAAAACTGTTTTGACATAGTTGAAATGAAACAAAAATTTACGACATGAAAATTTTAGTTATATTTCCAGAATGTACACTTTTGAAGCTACCAAAACCAAATAGTGATTCGTATACCCGCTATTTATTGTATGCACAATAATATTTCTAACGTGAAGTGTATTCTTGAGTTTTTCGCATGTCGCTAAACAATTTTTTTACAAAAATCGCCAGGACACAAAACACAAATGGATTGAAGTTTTTGAATGCACCATGACTTCTTTCATAAGTGATGCAGGATCAGAACTTTTATCTAATATTAAGCTGTTGCATGCTCTACTTTGGCGCGATATAGTCTATATTATGTATTCTATTTTTGTGTTTTGAATAAAGAAATATTGTGACGAAATATTGTTCAGTGCATGGTGAAGGTGACGAACGTTTAAGTGTAGAATCGTTTGGAATCGATTGGCTTCAGGTCAATTCTAGCGAGGCTAGATGGCGTCGAACGTTCTGCGCTGTTCTACGAATCACGGGAATGTTCTTTCAATCCTGGCGAGGGTATATAATGAGATCCGTCATTTTAGTTAAGCAGCTCAGATTTTGATCACGAAACATAAATAAGCTCTGATTGTGAAGAACATAGATATGGTGGTTGTGATTGTGCTTTAGTGGCTTGAATAAATAAATTAAAACTGGACAAGTGTTTTCTATAGCGAAACTTGCTACAATATAGTTTGTTTTGTAATGCAGTTTTTCATTTTTGAATCCCTTACATTAGAAGTAGTACTTATTCAGGCAAGGTTAATAGGTCTATTCATAACCAAGACCAAGATAAGCACGAATATAGACAAAGGGCAACTTTGAAACTAGAATAAAACAGAGTCGCTAATCATATTTTTCAACTTGATACATATAATATCAGAAATCTATAACTGAGTTCGGTGATTTTGTTTTTTCACATTGATCAGTAGGTACCCCTTTATTTATATTGGTATACCTATCTCTTTTGGCTATGAGCTTTGGAACTATTGTCGGATCAATACATAAATTTTGATTGTTACAATATTAGAAACAGGAAACAGGTAATCGTCAAGTTACTTTCGAGACAGAAAATCGTCAGATATATGCAAATAAAAATATTCAAATTCAAATTCAAAATTCAAAAAACATTTATTCACCAATATCGTCATTACTGACGTTTTTATAAGCATATTATGTTGCAATCAAGTTGAAAATAGGTCATAATTATATATTATTATAAAGATATATCAGAAACATCATATACAATAACGTTTTGAAAACTAATGTCATCTGCTATACAGATTAATCGTTTTTCTGATGTCATCAGTTTAACGTCATTTCCCAAATGGAAGTTTTTGGGCATGACATTAGATTGACATCATTTTAATGTTATTTGGCTATGTGGGAAGTGTCAAAAATAACCCACTAGTGTGTTATAATCCATAATTATAACTCACAACTCACTATTGATTTATGGATTATAACTATGGAGGACTGTCCTCAGGCGATAGAAAAGGATAGACTTATGCGAAAAATACACAGAACAACGGGATCTTCTATCTCATCCTGACATCAAGCGTGTAGAATTGCTTCCCATATAGTTATTATGAGATATATGTATTTAGTAGTCCTATGTCGATTCGTCTCCTAGTTATAGTCCTCCATAATTATAACTCAGTGGTCCCCAATGTAGACAAACCTCACGTGATCAGACAAAGGAAACGAATGAAAGGTCACGTGGGATAAACCATAACATGTGCCAAAGGCTCAATCGTTTCTCTATGTCTTATCACGTGTAGTTTGTTTTACTTTTGGTGACTTTTGGTTGCGATAGAGTGTAGTCATTCCGACACTGCCACTGAAAACAATGAGGTCACTTGACACAGAACCGCCCTCCAACGACTATACACACTCTACCTTTTCCTTTATGTAATTTATACTCATTCAGGGTGTGAAAAAATACTGTACAAAACTCCGGAGACTAATGAAAGTAATAAAACCCTTGGAAAAACTACCCCCTTTCAATGAAATTACCATCTTTGCTAATATTCATTGACTTTTACATAAAAAATAATGTATATATGTATTTATGTATTTATTAAAAAAAATAAAAATCAAATATTTGTAGGACATACTTATGTTTATATAAGAACCTATCTTCTTATTTTTATCAATACTATACAAAAATATCAATCCCGGAGTTTTCTGCACTATTTTTTACACACCTTGTATAGAAAGATTAAAAGGAACCATCTTTTTTATCAAAATACCTATTTTGAAATCACCTCATTTTTGAACCTGTATTTGCAACCCCACCCGGTATTATGTATTTCAAAATAAACTCATTGAATTACTTGGATTCCTTTAATATCATACACCCATCATCAGTCACAACTCTAATTTTTTTCAGACGTGTTGAAAATATACATCGTAATCATGCTTTGATCATCCACAAAGCAATAAGAGGAAACTTGTAAAAAAAACAAAGTATTATAACGATTTTGTTATGTGCTGGAGCAATCAGAAATAATTTAATTGTGTTTTCATTCTCTTTATAATCTAATTTATAATCATTATTATCCACGGCTAGCTATTTAGCATAACCTACTACTAACAGCCGAACGTGTTTGATAACAACGGCTTGGCAACAGAGCTCGCATTTGCGCTCCCGCCAGCATGCAATCTCCCAGCGCCCAACAGCTGTTGTTTTGACGCTCGAGCTCTCCCCCACACGCTAACGGAACATGTCGTCTTTTTCCGGAGTCGACAATTTGAATCGTGGTCACACGTCCGCTCCCAGACGATCGTACTCCGATCGTACACGATCTTTTCGACAGGATGAACATTCGACAGAATGCAGCCATCTCCCGCCAAATTACGTATTCAATAAAAAGGTTGTTAGAAAGTACATTATTATTAGGTTAATTTATAACATTAGTACATTGTCTACCGTACCTTACAATGCAAATGGGCCCCACAACCGCCACAAGGTTCATCACTAATTGGACAAGCAGGATCTGCTGTTCCGTAATTAATTTCCGTTTCATCCCGAGTTTCTTCAATTAAATCTTCCTCGTAATTTTCATAGTGCGTCATCCAATTACCCTTTTCATCGAGCAGCTTTTTTCTAGCTGCAATTTCCTCTTTTATCGACTTATTTTCCACCTTTTCCGGCTGTGTTGCCTCATCAACTGCAGCGTTTGCTTTGAATGGAAAATTTGTTTTTGTTGATTGTACTGGTTGTGGACTATCATTAACAGGATTTTTTTCACTATCTTCAATTTCCATGCAATATTTCAGGGCAATTGGCAATGGTTGTACACTTCTAAGAGCAATGTTCATTTTCTCCTGTTGTTTGTTCTTCATGGATATGATTGCTGAGTTTTTTTCATAGCCAAATTTCAGCCTGTGTGACTCGATTACGCTGTTAAATAGCAATTTGGACTCATATTTTTCCATTAAAGTCTCATGTTTTTCAAGGGTTTGTGACAATGATCTTTTAAGTCGCGTATAACTTTGTTTAGGGGAAAATTTGGAAACACGTTTAAGAAGCAACATTATTAGAAATATACGTTAACAGCTATTATTTTTAGTAATTTAATTTAAATTCATGGAATTCATAATAAAGAAGTGAGGTTATGTTCATTGTTATGCCATAAGTATATGGTTATGCCTTTTACATCTAATTTTAATTAAACTTCGAAGTGAAACTGACGGATTTTCCCTTGCCAAATGAGAATCATGCCATACCATCTACATTATATTTGGCATTAGCGTGCCTTTGAACTCAAATGAATTGTGAAAGGTAACATATGATTATCGTTTGCCAACAGGAAATTCGGCAGTTCCACTTCGAAGTGATGTAGACCTCACATTATGTAAGGTTTACGTTTACATTCAATTTGTTTTTGAATTGGATCTGTCAAGTGTGACTTTGAACACAAATACAATGTAGATGGTAGCTTATAATTCCCGTTTGCCAAGGGGAAATTTAACAGTTCCACATCCAATTGTAATTCAATGTAATGTTAACATTCAATTTGTTCTAGAATTAGAATTGTCAAATCTTCGCTTCATAAACGAGAATCATCTACTACCATCTACAATGAATTTGTGTTTAAAATCACGTTTACGCCAAATGCAATGTGGATGCTAGCTTATGAAACTCTTTTGTCAAGGGGAAATTTGACAGTTCCACTTCGAAGTGAAATTCAATGTAAACCACGCATAAACCTTACAACAACTCTCTCATGTTACACTGTTGCCAGACTTGATAAAAAAAAACAATCACTAGTTTAATGTTTAATACAATCATGGTATAAGTTAATTCATCTGAAAATCCTGCGCATTTGTTTGAACCGTATAAATTACAGCCCCATCCACATTTCCTGCTGTTGAAATAGTAGCCGTTTGATCTAAAATTAAGTTTAAAAAAATAGTTGCCATTAACCCAAATTACTTACTGAAACCATCCAATTCGACTTCTTCATACCCTTGACTAAGGGTTTTGTCAACTTTGAGTGCCTATAATTGAATCATTAACATGAACAAACAATTCCATCAACCAACCTCTCTATATTTCTGCAAATAAATCTTCAAAGGCTCCACGTAATTATCAAAGCCCAAGCTGCTCATTGCAAAAAGAATATCCTCTCCGTTGATTGTTTTACGTTTTTCCAAGTGACATCTATCGCTAGCTTCACTTGTTATGAAGCTGATGAACTCAGACACGCATTCCTGCACACATTCGCGGGCATCCTTGGCAATCTACTAAGAAAATCAAACACAATCTTCATCAAACAATACCAACCTTGTTATTGACTTTCCCCGCATCGGGAATGGCTTTTTTCATGATTTTAGCCACATTAGCAATGGGGAGAAAACGGTCCTGCTCCCTCAGAGGGGCCCCCATTTTGCCATCTCCATGGTTGGAGTCGTCGGTGTTTTCAGCTGCTATTGGGTCTTGTTCCTCTGGAAATTCAATTATAGGTTTTAACGTATATTTACTGGATTCATACCATCAATTTCGTCGACTGCCACCACGTAGGGGTCTCCAAGGGTGTAGGTGTGGGTCATTTTATTAATTTTTATCCAGGTTTGTTATGATTAAAATCAAAATATCAATAATAAATAAAAGCGGTGACAATTGACAGGTGATGTATGGTTTACATTCAATTTGTTTTCGAATTGTAACTGTCAAATTTCCGCTTGGCAAACGGGAATCACACGGTATCCCACATATATCACAAAGTCATTGTAGATGGTAGCATATGACTTACGTTTGCCAAGTGGAAATTTGACAACTCCAATTCGAATGTAAACTTTACATAACATATAGCAACGCAGGGTAAAGGAGTCAATATGAGGAGCCCGATTCCAAAACTCGTTTAATCCATTTTACATCAGATTTATGAGGCCAGAGGCACTGCCTTCATTTAAGACACCAAGCAAATAAAGCATCAAAACACAAGAGATCCCCTGAAAATGGAATCGTGAATATTGCGTACAGAAACAAAGGTCTTTTAATCCATTAAGGCGGATCAGAACTGACTAAATCCATCGTTGACATTTGTCATCAAAACTCATTTAATCCGTCGCATTGTGAATGGCACATCCGTGTATGTGCTTGTGCTTTACTCTAGTTGTGTTAGTACTTCCCAACGACCTATCCCCATCTTTGCAAGACGACGGACATTTTGTTCTCGTTTCCGCATTTAGCATTTTGACTGCCTTAAAGTTCCGAAACAGTTGAGTTTATTTCGCGAGATTTAAAAAGGGTAGCTTTCATCTTATAAAAATCTATACTATGGAAGAAAGTGCAAGCAGGTAAGCTCTTCATAGATTGCATTCTGCGATGCTGAGTGCTTTCTTTGTTTTCATAGGCATAGACCCAAAAGACTTCCCACTCATCCAAATTGCATGCATAAGAAGCCAAATTTTTCTTGTTCTACATTGTCCATGCAAGACATAAGAAAATTTCATGACGCATTTTATGCAAATAAAAGAAACAAAATAGACCAAGACAAGTTCATTTTGAAACATACTTCACAGAAAGTACCAAAAAGACGCCGTCCTACAGTACAAATGGAACGCGACCTAATTCAGTTACTGTCTCCTACTTAATTAAAACTAGAGAAGGTCAACGGGAAATTTGTAGCAAAGCTTTTCTTTCTATCCTCAATATTTCAAAATATAGAGTCCAAAATGTTTGCAAGCGCTATCTAGCCGATGGTACTCAGCCTACAGAGAATAGAGGTGGCGACAAAAGAAGCAGACATTTTTTAACGAGAAAGGAACGTGTAACAAACTTCATCTTGGGTCGGAAGTGCGTCGATTCACACTATGGCAGAGAAAAATCCCAACGTCAATACATGCCCAGCGATTGTAGTATCAGGCATTTGTGGAGAGCCTATTGTAACCAGAATCCAGACTTGCTTGTGAAATATGAATACTTTCGCAAAATCTTTGTTACTGATTTTAATATCAGTTTTAAGAGCCCTGCAACAGATGCTTGTTCAGAATGTATTAGATTGAGAGGTCTAATTCCAATCTCAACTGGGCAAATGAAGAACGAGCTAATGTGCAAATTGAGAGTGCATAAATTGAAAGCAAAAGCTTTTGTTGAAATGTTACAAATCTCAGAAGAGAATGTAATCAAATTAACATTTGATTGCCAAAAAAATATGGTTCTTCCCCGTGTTCCCGATCAGGCTGCCTATTATTCTAGACAGTTGTACCTATACAACTTTACAGTTTGTGAAGGTCATTCCAAAGCCAAGCAGACAAAGGACACCATTACTAGTTACACATGGACAGAAAATCTCAGAAGCAAGGGATCTAATGAGATTTCATCGATGTTACATGCAAAAATCACTTCTTTGAGCCTTACAAACATAACTATATTAAAACTTTATTGCGACGGATGCCCAGGACAAAACAAGAACGTCACTATCATAGGTAAGTAAGTCTTTTTTTAAATTTTCCAATCTAATTATTGTTGTGTTGCCTATGGAGGTATGCTGATGAATTGGCTATACTTAACCAGATCTAGTGTTGAGGAGATTCACGTCATATATCCCATTGTTGGTCATTCATACTTACCACCAGACAGAATTTTCGGAAGAATAGAGAAGGTTGTGAAGAGAAAAGAGGTCATTACTGATCCAAAGGAGTATCAGGCTATATTTTCCGAGTTTGCGACAGTACTGGACATGGAAATTGACTTTAATGTTGTTGACTGGAAAAAAGCGGTAGAGACTCATGTGAGACCACCGGGCCAATGGCATTTCCAGTTTTCTTCGGCGAAGCGTATGATACTCAAGAAAGAAGAAAGCTCGTCAGGGAGAAAGGTTCTCATTAGAGGTGAAGTCAATTATCGCACTGATACGGGAATGTTCAAGTCTGTGCTGAAAAAAGGAAAAAGTCTAGCGAATATTGTCCCAGAACTTTTGCCGAAAAAAGTTCTCGTCAATCCATTGAAATTGAATGATGTGGATAACCTTTTAAAAAAACATTTTGGCCCCGATTGGAGAAACCTGTGTGGGGTGGACTTGGAATTTTATCAAAGGATAATCGATAATAATGATGAGAATCAGCAACAAGCGCCAGATGAAGATACCACCCTCTCGAACGTAGAAGATGATGGGCTCCGTATCTAATATGGGATATTCCATTTTTTGATTTCCTCATACTTTTCAATGATTTTTCAAAAGTAACATGGATAATAAAGTTTTTTTTCTACATCAAAACGATTTTTTTAGTTAGGTACTATCCAAAAGTATGTTTTATCCGCTTCAGACTTTTCCAAAACTTCTTAGATCCATTGTACTATATCAAAACTGTTCAAATCCTTTTGTTTTTTTGAAATTATGACCTTATTACCTTCACAATTTTATTGTAGCGCTTACCAATAATGTAGAGATACATCATGATGACATCACGATATTTACAAAAAAAATTGTGTACTTATCGAAACGGTGAGAAGTTTTTTTCGTTTTCTGAAAAAAAAAGTGTTGGCTGGATAAAAGCAGCTTTGGAATTGGGCTCCTCATATGATTTCACGTTTACATTAGGTTGTTATTTTGTACGTAAACCAGTAAAACGACTATGTTTTTTAGATAGGATTTTACTACCCTTAATACACAACCTAATTGATAAAATTAACAAAATTAAACACATTCTTGGCGATTTATCGGTTAACAACCGACCAGAATTGATTATCACAAACAATAAACTTAATGATCAAGTCAGTAAAGTGTCGTCGATATCTTCGTCTTTGCCTTCGGGCTGTTGCATGATTTTCTTGAGAACTTTTGTCACGACATCTGTGAGGCTTTCTCGAGCCCCTACGTCCAACGCTGCACAGAATTTCTGCAAAATAAATTTACATGGCAACATTGTCAACTGTCAATTGTTTGACATTTACATGAAAAACTGCATCTCCCTCTCTCAATCTCAACATAGCGATGAGGGCAATTTCCGAATTTGCCTTGACGTAAACATTTTTCTCCTTGGTTCCATTGACCAAAGTGGGCAGAACCATTTTCAAAAATTCCGCTGATAATTTTTCCGAAGGAATTCGTTTGGCTAAATGGAACAAAACGCGGGCCAACAGCTGCTTTACCGTGTTATTTGGGTTATTTATTGTCTGTAATCAATAAATTGATTAATCATAAGTTACTTACCCATTAGACTTACCCTGACAAAAGCAACCAACAACTGATTAGGAATGGCCTCCTCTTTATCCAACAAAAACTCCAGCAAATACCCACAACTCCTTATGGCACTTTCCGTAAGAGACTGAGTGTTACACAGCAATTGATTGTGTAAAACCTGCACCAACTTGTTTCTATATTGATCATCCCATAGCTTCTCGGGGGTTTCCTTGAGCACCACTGTGAGGGCGGAGCCTCGGCCCTCCCGCAACGTCACGTTGGCGTTGTTGTCATCATCTACCATAACTTCATAACAAAGTCATAACACCGCAATGACTTACTCAAAATGTGCTCGGACAAAGTGACATCTAACTGCTCTGGCGACAAGTACTGGCAAATGGCCCCCAAACACCCAGCGGCGCACTTTCGCACTGTATCGTCAGTCTGTCCCAAGTAAGTCAACAACGTGGCGTGTATCTGCTTTTTGATTGGTTCAGACATTTTGTCCCCTGCCGGCGTTATTATGCCTCGCAATGCGTGCAAAGTGGTCTCCCTGGTGGTGGTTTAAATAATTAAATCGGACAAACTAGTGGCAGTGGGAGTATACCTCAAAGCTACATCCTCGTTGTTTTTGATCATATTGTGGATTTCAGTAAACAAAGGGTCGGCTCTTTGATGGATTAAAATTAAGTAACCCAAAGCGGTTGCTGATTTTAGTCGCACTATGCGGTTGGGGTCGCTGAGGGATTTCACGAAGGTGGTTTGGAGTTGTGGCAGGAATTGTTTTAGCATTACACCAACCTGAGGAAGGGACAATGATACTATACTACTGCGCAGCTCCCCAAGGGGTTTTCGAATTCTTACAAAATGGCTAGTTTTTAGTTTTTGCACGAAAACACCCAAGTTTCATTTGGTCAATGACCTCCCAAATATACGTATCGGACATCGGAGAAAATAAATTCCTCGTAATAGTCGTGATTAAATTGTCAAGCACAGTCAAATTCAGAAATAAGGCTTGAGCCCGTCCAGTATATAATATTCATCTATCGCTTGGGCTGGTGGTCACAGTTGCCCTTATAGTGATGAAGCTTGGCGAAAGTACCCAAGAAATACACAGCTATAGCGAGTGTAGCCGAACGTCTAAACAAATTAGGTAATTTCTTGGGTCATCAGCCACCGCTAAAATCTGGTACACACTACACATCGCTGCCAACAATCCTTTCGACAAAACGGATACTCAAAGTATCGTTAATTGCGAAGCGCATCAGTTTTTTTTTCCTTCTACTGAAGTGAATGTGGTTGAAATCATTAGTTCTCTTCTCACGGATATTATAAATTCTATGTTTGAAATGACCTGAAAATCTCTAAAGTTATACCGATAGTTGGTTTGAAAAGACGATAATTTGCCCATATTTTGGTTTTTTTAGGTGATTTATTAGAGTTATGAACTATGTCAGTCAGTTAGTCGAGTTAACTTTTATAAATAAAAAAATATCGGCAGTGAAGAAAAATTTTCAATTGTTGCAGAACTAAGTGGATTCAAGAAAAGTGGTCGCCCAGTGCCTGAACTTATTATACTGACTGAATATGTGGTTGTGAAGTGTCGTGTTTCTACTTGAACTTTTTTGTTTGTCTTTTATTATCTGAGGACTCGTTATGGTTCATGATAAGTTTTCTGAACAAAATCGAAAAAATGTTTGCCAACCAGACGTTCTATATTTCAAGGGACAGTCCCGTATTTAGAAAAAATGTCCCATGTCCCGACGCATAATCCGATTTCCCCGTACACGGAAATAGTACGGATTGTTCTACTGAAAAAAAAATCTTAAAAAAAAGCGACGCTAAACTCTATTTATATTACAACTATTTGACCTCCCAAGATAATTGACCACGAGCCGCCCCTGAAAAAATCTGTAGATATTATTGATTCCGATACAGCAGTCGATTGAGCTCGAAATACCACATTTTTTTCCATTTGCATTGAATTTAATCCGCAATCATACCTAGGAAGATAAATAAATGGAAGAAGACGAACATGGCCACTACATAGAAATTAAAGATAGCGAAGAAAATACCGTTGATGGTAGTCAAAACTGGTAAAAATAAGTCGACAAAAGAGAAAATTTCGCTAAAAAAATAACTTACCTTAGACAACAACGTAGCTAGAGTTTCCAGAACAGCAGTCTTAACATTGGCACTAAATCTATCGCCCAAAATCCTAATCAGGGGCCCTGTGATGGCAATCACACTGGGCTGCAACGCAGAGGCGCTTGTGACTTTAATCACTTCTCCCAAACCTATCAAAAAACCAATAAAATCAAAACGCCTCTTTGATTTGATAGTACCTAAAGCAGCAGCCTCCTTCTCATCCCCATCCCCATTCAAAATAGCCTCCCTAAAAATGGGCAAAATCGGGACAATTCCCTTCGGCAGACAAAACCCGGGCAAAACATCGGAAACGCCTTTCATGTCCGACATGGCGTATCTGACAGCTTGACGAACATCAGACACATACGTAGCCTGTTGCTTCTGATCTAAAGTCTTTGTGACAGCATTCAAGGCCTCCCAGCTCATTTGCAGCACATCCCTGTCACTATCTGTCATTAAATGGATCAATCCGCGCAGCAGTTGCGGCACATGCGCCGTGTACTGCGCCTTGGAGTTGGCGCAGAAGGCACAAAGCAACGTGGCAGCGGCGCGGCGTTGGTCTGCGTTTACATTGCGCGTGTTTTCCAACATTGTGTCTATTATAGTGCGTACGCCTACATCGTCCACCACTGACAGAACTACCGCTTGACAGTATTCTAGTTGCTGCACTTCGTCACTTGTTCCCTTACTTGTAGCCAACGCCATCTGTAAAGCTGGTAAAATCCTTGGCAAGTATTTATTGAGAGCCTCTCCAGCTACTGACGCCAATATGGATAGGGCTTTGGTGTTGGCAGGGGGGGCTGTCAGTTGCGGCACCAAGTAAGGCAGCACCACTCTGCTTTTAATGGCCATAACTTGTCGCAACCCGTCCAAAGTACACTCGACAACATGCGGATCATCATCATTCAACTGACTAAGCATTGTAGGTAAAATATCATCCAAAGCTTTGGCTCCTACGGTCGAATGTAAGCTGTCAAACGTTTTGGCCGCTGCTTGGCGCACTTCAGGCAGGGGGTCACAAAGCGCCTTGCGCACTGTTGGCACCAATGAGTTGACAAAAGTCAACACCATGTCCTTGGACGTGGACGCCATTATCTCAGATAAACCTATACAAACACCTTGTCTCTGATCAGGTTGTTCCGATTTAAGCCCACTTTCCAAAATGGGGATGATTTCCGGTAGGACACGTTCACCTAGCTTGCGCACTAAGTCGCCTAGAGTGCGCGCTGCTACTTGTCGCTTGTCATAGCTGTCACTCGCTAGACATCCCAGCAACAAACTAAACAAAGTCGGGAGAATTTCCCTCAAAGTCCTTGGTGTATTGGTTACTACGACCTTCCACACGTGCAAAGCTGCTTGACGTACCATCAAAGCCACATCGGATCTACCCATGTATAGACCAGCTAAAACCCTGTTTCTCCTATCAGCACCTAGGGCATTGATAATGGCCATATGAGACTGTTCGGTACCAAAGTTATCATCTTCGCTGGCAGTTTCAGTACTCATTTTACCAGTCACCCCTGATATGCGATATAATAAATCTCCGAGTAGTTGGACCGAACTATATCTGATCCTCCAGTTCTCATCAAACAATCCTTTTTCCAGCTCAGGCAATAAAAGCAAAATGGCCGAATCGGCATATAAATTGACAATCCTCTGTCCCGCCTTGAGGGCTGTTTCTCTGACGTACTCATTTTCATCAGCCAAAGCCTTTAAAATGGGCGTGATAATTTGACCAATATACGGCGTAAATTCAGCAGTAAACACACTAGGCATGTAAATAAACATCATAATATACCCATCTTTGACATGAGGGGCTATATCAGTACGTTCGGCAGTACTGATAATTTCCGGCATCAACTTATGTAGCTTTTCCACACCTAGACCACCGACAACTTCAGATAATCCCTGCGCAGCCCCGGATCGGTCCACAGAGCTCGTTTCTGACGTGAGAGTTTGCATTAACCACGGCAGTAAGTCTTCGAAGCTGCTCTCGCCCATTCCTTTGACCATGGCGCCAAGGGCCCGCGCGGACACTGATCGAACCTCGGGTACAGGGTCCAACAGCGACATCTTCAAGCCTGGTATGATTGTCGGCAAATAGGGGGTTAGATCTTTTTGATCTGTCAATGAGTACATGTTGCCGATGATCTGAGCGGCCATTTTACGTGTTTCAGTGGACCGGTCCATGAAGGCGCGTTGCACGACAGGCATGATTAGGGCCAATGAGGGGGCGTCGATAAAGTGGACAAATTGAGTGTCAAGAAGGGTTTGTAGACAGACGGAGGTTTTGTTTGAGGGGTCTTGTAGTGCTTTGAGCAGGACAGGGACGATTGCTGTTGGGGACAATGATGATTAAATTTACGTGTGAGTAAAGTCCCGAATAAGAATCATCAGTCAGGCTTGATAATTAACTTGTGAAATATACAATCATCTTCAACATTTCACCAAAAGCACAATTTTTAAGATATAGCTCGGTGATGTTGGTGTTAAATTGAAGAAAATTTATTATCTCAACTCAAAATATTATCTTCTTCAATGCGTAAGTCATATTTCAAGAAAATCTTGATTTTAAACACAGTGATGAAAAAAAATCACCAAAAGCACAATTTTAAAGATAGCTTGGTGATTTTTGTATTAAATGGAAAAAAAATGATTGGTTCAACTCATAATTAACTTGTAAAACCAAAAAATCCCCATCTTCAATGTCTGAAAGTAATATTTTTAAAAAAACTTCATTTTAAACACAACGAAGGAAACATTTAACCAAAAACACAATTCTGAAGATAGCTTGGTGATTTTTGTATTAAATTAAAAAAACTTGATTGGTTCAACTCGTAATCAACTTCATTTTCATACCTGAAAGTCATATTTGAAGAAAATTTTCATTTAAGTCACTGCGATGGAAAAAGATCACTAAAATCACAATCTTGTAGATAATTCGGTGATCAAAACCTCCTCCTCTTAAAGCTAAATAATAATAAATGACTGATGATTCCTATTTGAAATGCAGCCGATCAAGAGGGCGCTGCTCACATGTCAAGTAATAAAGTTCACTAACCTTGGATCTCGGGGTTTCGGATAACAGAGCCGATCACCTTCAGGGCAGTAGCTCCTGCTTCCTGCACCTTCATATGCGAGTCGCTTAGTACTTCAATCAACTTGGGTACTATGTTGGGCAAACACGAACTGAGTTGTTTGGGGGCACAATAGGCCATGGCCCCTAATAACTCAACGCTGCCGGTTTTTGTCCTCCACGAGTCCTCTTCCAATGCTTCTAATAAAGATGGGAGAACAAGTTTCACTCCGTGTCCACTTAACTTGCTCATCACCACTTTGGAGGTGTCATCTGCCGCCTGTCGTACATACTGACTAGTGTCGCCGAAACATTGCAACAGATGGGGCAGCACGTGCACTATGTAGGGCTCGAATAGTTTGCCTAGCACTTGAAAGAGCATTTCAAAGGCAAACAGCGCGCCTTCTCGGTGTTTGAAGTTTTTCTTGTCTTGCACCGCTTCGGTTAACTTCGTCATAATGTCGTGTTGTTTTAGCGCCAAAATCCCAAGGCCTTTAACCAAACCGGCTAGACCATAGGCAGCACCTTTGCGCTCCCCATACTTGTCGCCCTTCAACAGTTGATTCAGCAGTTTGGTTATGTAGCCGGGAGCTTCCTCTTTTACAGCTGGGACCAGGAAAGGAAGACAATTTGATACAGCTTCCTGAACTGTTTGTGACGGAGTGGACAAAGCCTGAATCAACCTTGCGAAAATTGGCTTAATCCGCTCATCATCCTTGTCCAAGTGTCGCGCCAATGACCCCATCAACACCACTACAGCTTGTTTAACCGCATCATAATGGGCCGACCTGGACGATTTGCTCATAAACTGGTCAAAAACTGGCCATAGAGTGCCTACTGTGTCCTTTCCATGCAAATCCACAATCTTCAACGCAGCATTCAACATCTCCTTGCGGACAACCTCATTCCTGTCACTCAGTGACGTAAACACGAAAAACTGCATTAAATCCCCCACAAGCTCCGGTGTGATTAGAGGCGCTAGTTGTCCAATAGCCAGCGCCACCCCTCGTCGTGGATACCAAGTGTCAATAGACTTTTCAACCTCGCGCCCAAATTCGTCCAGTTTAGCTGGAATCATCTTTAGTCTGTCCGAATATAACCCCAATAGAGCTTTCGCAGTGGGTTCAACCTGTTTACCATCAGCCTTCAACAGGGCAGCTAGGGCTTTAGCCGCGGCAGTCTGCACGCCCTCTACTGGATGCTCAATGTCGCTCATCAACTCTTTAGTTAAATCAGGCGGAAATGACATTTTGGCGCTCTGCCACAATTTATCAGCCAGTTCTCTGTTTTCCTCATTATCATCAAACCGGGCAATCCATACACGTTTGTTTAACGTCAACGCATGCGCATAGTCGTGGTCGAAACGTGGCAACGTGTCCTCGATGATGATCAGCGCCCTCAATACAGCGTCCCGGACAACAACAATGTCGCTTTGTAGGGCGGTGAGAAGGACGTTGATTTCTTCAATTGACGCATGCGCACAGCCGGGTTTGGCGCTGATGCTGTGTGCTATTTCTAGAAGGCAAGCCTCGGATTGGGCTTGGATTCGGGCCGAGCTTGAACCTGAAAGTCGATGAGTTTCCAACAACTAGATCATGAAACATTATAAAGACGAGTAACGCTGATACAACTTTTTTTAAATAAACAATTATCAGGTATTTATAAACCTTCAGTTTTTTATGAAAACAGACAATACACGTTACTAAGACGGTAAATGACGTTTTAGATTATAAGTCAAGATGTTCATGGGCGAGGCGACAAAGGAGCCGAGTCCGGAATTTTTAGAGGAGTAGTTTGATGACCCTTATCGGCTGTATATCGCAAATTGTTTAATTCCATACTGACTTATTTTTTTAATCGCTTCAAGAGAAAAAGTGCTTTCTTATTGTCAAAGCACACATTGAGACTGCGATGGTGGCAGTCCGTCTCTTATTCTTACCATAAGATGGCGCAAGCCAAACCATGTCACCACTAAAGTAATATAGATACGTTTAACTTATGTTAGCAACATTTTCTGTCAAGTTATAAATTAAAACCATGAGATGGCGGCAGCCAAACCAGGCTACTGATGCATTATCACGGTCTTTGATGATGCGAAGTGTCATTATCAAGAAAGTAGTAAAGTAATTTTTAATTACAGTCTCTGATGATATAAAGTTTCATTTACCGGACTGGAAACCAGTCACAGTAAAGTTTGAAGTAATAGTAATTTACGTTACTAAGGCTGTAATAGTTATTTTCCTAACAAGTGCGGAAAGGGGAAAGACACTTTCCGCATGAGTTAAGAACATTATTTTTTCTACGAACGTGCTTAAATAGCCACTTTCTCGCACGCATTTGTGACGTTTCCGTGCGGGAAAAAAAAATAAAAAAGCACTAGTGCGGGAAAAAAAAAAAAAAGCACTAGTGCGGGAAAGTCTAATTTTCCGAAACAAAATCCGTGCGGGAAAATGGCTATTTAAGCACGTTCGTAGAAAAATGACTTTTTAAATCACAAGTCGTGATGTTTATGGACGAGGCGACGAAGGAGACGAGTCTGGATTTTCTAGACGAGTAGTTTAATGACATTTAATGGCTGTGTCTCGTACATTGTTTCGTTTCATACTGTGATTTTTTTTTAATCGTTTAAACCGATTGTGTGCTTTCTTGTCAAACCATACACTTCAAGTGGCAGCCCGCTTCACATTCTTACCATGAGATGGCGCCAGCCAAACCATGTCACCACTTGGGTAATAGATAGGTTGATTATATGTTACCAACATGCTATGTCAAGTTATTAATTAAAATGATGAGATGGCGCCAGCCAAACCATGCTACCAATGCATTTTCAGTCTTTGATGATGCAAAATGTCATCTTTGGAGTAGTCAGGTATTTTTTTTTTACAGTCTCTGATGTCATTTACCGGACTGGTTTTGGGTCCGGTAAATGATACTTTACGCTACAGCATGAAATAAAATATTTTGTATGTCTGATACAAAGCCGTTAAATGTCATTAAAGTACTCGTCTAGAAATTCCAAACTCGGCTTCTTCGTCGCCTCGTCCATAAACATCGCGACTCGTAATTTAAGAAGTCATATATCGCCTTAATAGCGTAAATTACTAGTACAATACACTACCTCATTGAAAATTCCGGACTCGGCTCCTTTGTCGCCTCGTCCATAAACATCATTATTCGTAATTTAATAAATCATTTCCCGGCCTAGTAACGTAAATTACTTTTGCAACCTAGATAAAAACGATCACAGCGCGTGAAAATGTTAACTTTTCACAACTTGAGGAAGCCTAGAGCAGTGTTGTCGGCTCTTTCAGTTTATTAAACATCGTTGACGATTCGATATTTTTGTCGGCTGAAAAACTCATTTATGCGTACAAAATTCATCAATGATCAGTATATATCGACGATGTTGAAACAAACAAAAATAAAAACATGTACGTTAATCTCTCTTTTCAAAAAATAGCAACATGACAACGTTGAAACATACAATTTGTCCATGATCTGAGATATATGCTAATTATTCATCAACATGGCAACCCTGTAATAGGTCAAAATACTCACATATAATCTCCACCAATAGCAACAGCATCTGCTTTGTGGGCAGGTACATCGGATGCTTGTCCACCTCCCACTCAGCGCCCCGCAACTTGGCATGCGCCGCAACAATCTGCAACCCATCATGCACAAACTCGTCGTGATTTTTCGCATAGTTTGACAACATCGCCAGCTTCAACATCGGAAAAGTGTAGCTGAATGCCGGCACAGAAAACACTTCGTTTTTCACGGTTTTGTCGTGAATTAACGTGACGATTCTGACCATTGCTTTATTAATATTCTCCTCCTCCCAGTAGGGGTCCAAATCGCATTGTGGCTTAGATAGGCGCAGAGTTAGAATTGAAATTTGCTCAGCCAATGAGGTTAACTCTGAAGGAAAACACGTTTTGTTCAGTTGTAGAAAAGTCTGAGTTAATAGGGGCGCCGCCAGAGGGGACTGCAGGTCTTGAAGTATGACAGGAAGGAGGTCGCTGTAGTTGAGGCTTAACTCCGATTTATTACCCTTGGCAGCAGCTCTGAGCATTGAAACACTTTGCTCTATTATAACATTCAACTCCATCAACCTCGTTCTAGTGGCATCCTCTTTCAAACGCTGGTTTTTTATAGCTTCAAGTTGCTTGGGCGTATATTTAATCTTCCCATCCTTCTTTTTTTTCTCCTCAAGCTCACGCCTCAGTTGAATCTCCTCCATTTGCTCCTTATAACTATAAACCTTGCTCTCCCTTTTGAAGTTCATCTCAGCCATACTGTCATCCCCAGGAATGACGCTTTTATCGTACAACTCGCCCTCTGGTGTCAGAAATGTAAAATAGTCATCCTTGCTTATGTGGCAAATGCGCGGATCAGCCAAATTGGATTTAACTTTGACCACTAGAGGCTGCATTAAAGTGCTTGCGTTGATGTCTAGCAGCGTTGCCAGTGCATTTTCGTATGTCTGACAACTCCGATATTCGCTCACCATAAGACGGACAAAGCTGTCCTCCCGCTGGGCCACTAGATGGCGCGGTTTTAAACCATAACGCCTGACAATCTTAGTCCACAACGAAGTTGTAACATGCGCACTGTGACATGGCAATAGGGCAGCTATTGCCACATTTTGCGCGTCATCTTTCGACAAACTAGCCGAGCAAATGCTGGTAATACAGTCGACTAGTGCATGCGGTGTTGTCACATTGCCCTCGTCTTTTTCAAAGTTGACTTTGCCGGTGTCGAGTAGTTGTTGCAATTGACTGAGGAGGGCGCACGAGTATTTGGGACCATTAGCCGAGGAGGCGATTGATTGGATAATGGCCAGGCAGTTTTTGCGCGTTTGCGTTGAGGGATAGAGGGCGCTGTGGATGAGTGCTTTGAATAGGGGCTCGGTTTTGTTGTTTAGTTTGTCAGAGTAGTCGATGAGTAGGGTTTGGCATAGTTGAGCTACGTAGGGGAGGCCTGTGAAAAAATTGAAAAAAGAAAGAAAAAAAATGATTACCATGGGCACGGCAAAAAACTCGATCCACCGCAAAAAAAAATTAGCTACTCACTAGTTTCAATGGTGGCCTGCAAAAACTTGTCCGAAATAAAAATCTGCTTGTCCATGTCCACAACTGCGTTCCACATACTGGACAGGCCATTGTCCTTGTTCAGCTTGGACAGTCTTATCAACATCAGGACAGCACAAAGACCTTCATTAACCGATAGAGGCTGCGTCGGTTGTGCTACAGCCTTTTCCACTGACTTCAACAAAACAGGAATCAACACTTCCGCCTGCGACATGGTTGCTGGAGCAAAAGTTGTCAGCATGCACTGGATATAGTTGACCTTGACCAGAGGTGTGGACGATTTCAGTCCTATTCCGTTCTAGGGCAGAAAGTTATACTTTGTTCGGTAACCTGAAAGACTCACTTTAAAAATGTCCACAAGGGCTTTAGGGATTGTGTTGGTGATGTTGCACGTCCACAAGGACAGCATTTCTAGGGCAAAACATAGGGTTTTCTCGTGCACTTCACTTTCGAGGACTTTGATGAAGTGCGCGGTTGCTTTTGAGGTTAAGTCTGAGTTTTGGTCCGGGACGTTGTTGAAGGAAAAGTTCCCAGCGCCCTTTGATAGTTATTAAATAAAACGTCAACAAATGGATTTATATAATTGATTAACCTGTAAAACTCCCAACTTATGTTCAGCAACAGTCAACTTCCCATCAGATCCATGATAAACAGCAAAAGTTTTTTTCAACAACTCCTCAATAGCCTTACCATCGCTTATTTTCTCTGCCAAACATTTGCAGCTTTGCGCCGAGTCGGCGCGGGCTTTGTCGTCTTTCGAATGAAGGTTTGCTTTGGAAAATCACGATAAAAGATGTCGCTGCAACCCAAACACTTACTAATAAGACTCCCTCCCACCTCCATAGCCACTCCGCTCAAATCCAACTCCACCCCTGTCAACACCAGCCCCACCGTCTCCAAAATCACCTCTGGATTCCTTAACATGGATTTTTGCAGAGCCGGCACCAGGTTTTTTTTGAATGTATCCAAACTCAACGCCCTCAATAGAGGGTAGCACGCTCGTATTAGTGAAGGTTGAGGAGGGGTCTTGATGCTGATGAAATTCTTGATGAAGGAATCAAGAAAAAAGTCGAGATAATCTTGAGGTATTGAGGAGTTTTTCCTTATCAACGCTGACTGTAAAATCGATAAATATTGGCTTTGCTCGGATGTTTTGAGGGTGGTAAGATAAATTGGCTCCAAATCGGGGTCGGAGCTTAGTACTAAAGTATAGGCCTTGTTGATTTTCTTGCTCCGCCCACTAGCCACAATACAAGTTAATAACACAGCTTGTGCCTCCATCAGCTGACCAATAGATGATTTAATCAGTGTTTCTTGTGTTTTCCACCCATTCTGAATCAGCAAATTAGTCCATTCCAACGCCACCAGGGCGCTCTGACTTACATTGTCGCTGTAATTGGTTGTTAGTACACAATGGGGGCGTGTTTTAGGCCTTACGTCACTATGATGTTTCTGAATTGTGCCGCCAGGTCTGTCAAAATGGGGATGAAAGTTTTCACTGCTGTTTCAGGGTGATGTTGTAGAAGGGCGCTGATGAGTTTGCGCACGTACGATTGAGAAGCGCCATCTCTGTATCGGTGTAGAGTTAGAGGAATGACACGACAGATGCCTTTGGCTATTCCCTCCGTTATTTCTGTGATGTCACGACATTAAACACTTTAAATAACTCAAGCGGCAACTAACATTGTGCCTGTTCAACCTATAAATGCCTTAAAACTTACCGGAATACGGCAATACACGTATTACATTATCAATAACCAGTTTTCGCTCCTTTAAACTGGAGGTTTGCACTTTAATGTTTAAATCCTTCAAGGCGTTGGTGAGCTGAAATTATAAATTCCATTAAAAATGGTGTTTTAATTTAGAAATTTACGAAAAAATACCTGAGCTTCTACCATCGTAAATAATTGTTGAAAATGTGAATTTATTTGTCAATTGACTGATAGGTGGCAGATTGAGGTTAGGTTTCTTGGCTCTTACTATGTAGCAACAAAAGAGTTGAGATTTGACCAAAATAAGAAAAAGTGGCAACGTTGTATATAAACAAATGAAATAAATATGAGCCGTCGTTGACTGTAGCTCCCATTTGCACCGCAACATTGCCGTTTCTCTGTATGTTGAGTTAAGATTGTTCGAATGAACAGAGAAGTTTATTGTTTATTTTGATATTTTGAGTTTGTATTTTCTAATCTCAGATCTCACTCACAAACTCACAAGCGAGATATTCCAGATAACTTTTCTAAATGACATTCTGCTCAAAAATTGCCAATAAAGATAGTTTTATATTTTGAAATAAGGTCAGGTTGTTGAAGTTTTTGCGAACCATATATAGAAAATCAAAATTTCCTTTGCGTGATCGTATTTTTTTTTACAAGCAATGTTTTCTATCAAGAATGAGCAAGGCATTCAATAACAACATTTCCAAATCAAATGAACGATGACTCGATGAGTAATAATTACATACAGGGTGTTTCATTCAAAAAAGTCCAACTTTGTGGATTTTTCAAAGCTTCAAGACTTGTATACTTTTGGTCAAAAAATTAAAATTTTGATCCATTTATAGGAATGTATAGATTGTTGTAACCAGAGAACAGCTTTGGAGTTTGGACTTAATCCTAGTGTCAAAACATCTCTACTTTCTTGAAGGATCTGCTACAAAGAAGCCTATTTCATCGAATAATAAATAGCGCAAGATATTTGAGAATCCCGCAAGTACGGCAACGTTGTAATCATGGGAGCTACATCCAGTCGCAATTATTAAAGAAGACATGCTTCATAAAACTTAACCTCACTTCTCACTTTCATGAAGTAAACAAAACAAAACGTGCTTGCCAAAGTTTTCTTTATACTACCAAAACCTGAACAAAATGGGCAAAATCAAAACCGAACCCTTGGACGACAGTGCGGTAGACGCGGACACCACCCTAGAAACTCAGGGGAAAAGTTATGACGAGAAAGCTGCCGAATGCAGCCCCATTGCCAGGCCCATGGCCTCGAAAAAACTGGCTAAAAAGTGCTACAAACTGATGAAAAAAGGTATAAACCTCTCAATTTATCAGTGCATTACTAAAATGTGTTGATTCCAGCATTAAAACAGAAAACCTACATCCGTTGCGGCCTCAAAGACGTCCAAACAAGGATTCGTAAAGGCGAAACGGGAATCGTTGTTTTCGCTGGTGATATTAGCCCTATTGACATTATGATACATTTGCCCGGGGTTTGTGAGGAGAAGAATATTCCTTATATTTACATACCAAGTAGGAAGGATTTGGGGTCTGCTTTGGGGGTGAAAAGGGGCTGTTTGACTGTTTTGATCAGACCACACAATGACTATGAGGAACAGTTTGCTGAGTTGAAAAAGGAGATAGGCGAGTTAGCAGTGCAGCTGTAGGAAGTTGAAGTGTACTTTTTAAGATATTGTATTGATAGGCTTTTAACAACAATTTTATATCGGTTATTAATAAACAGAGTTTCAATTTCAAAGATTAATGCCTGTTTTACATTAAATTTCATTTCGAAGTGGAACGGTCAAATTTCCGCTTGGCAAACGAGAATCATACGGCACCATCCACAATGAATTTGGCGTAAGCGTGACTTTGAACACAGAATCATTGTAGATGGTAGCATATGATTCCTGTTTGCCATGCGGAAATTTCACAGTTCTAATTCGAAGACAAATTAAATGTCAAACGTCATGATTGTCAGATGACTTGAATATCACGGAAGAGGCGGCGTTGCCACGTGAAATAAATGGATAGAACACAAAAACCAAAATAAATCAAATATATTCAATAATCAACTACAAATATTCATCTTCCTTCCAAGACAAAACTTCCAAAAAAACCTTTTGGACATGCCCCAAATTTTCTTGAAATAAAATGAACAGTTTTTCAAAATTAATCATAATTGTCATATTATGACATGTTAAATATCGCGGAAAGGAGACAACGTTGCCACGTGTTTAGCCAATAAATTTAACACAACAACCAAATAAATTAAATATATTCAACTACAAATATTCATCTTCCAAAAGCATCTCTTTATAAGACAAAACCTCCAAAAGAACCCCCTTGGACATACCCCCAATTTCCTTAAAATAACCAGGATCAACCACAAAAACCAGCGTAATTTCATCCCCATCCTGCTCATCACTCTCCACCTCAACACTCGGAATTTTCTTCAATTTATCCCTCAACTTCTTCGCCTCTTTTCCTTTGAAATTCACCTTCAACCGCATTTTAGCCCGTTCAATCGGAATATCTCCTTTTTCTTTCAATAACTTAATCGCTGCCATTGCTTGAACTTTATTATTTTGATTGGATTTCACCGAAAAATGCGCATCTTTCAATGCTTTTTCGATTATAGTGACCGGATATGGACGTTTCTGTTCCGGGTTGATGCACTTTTCCGTAACAATAGTGCAAATATCCTTCAACTGCTGCTCCAACTGGCTTTGCCGTTCCTTATCGGAAATTTGCAGCTCGCCTTTGGCCAGGATTTGTTTGCAGATTTCTGTGTGATTGTCGGTGTTGAAGGCTTTGGTTAAATCTTCTTTTTTGGCCACTTGGCCTTTGGATACGTTGGTGAAAACGGTGTGGGTTTGCAGGACTTCGTCCAGGTCTTTTTCTCTGCAAAATAGGGCTTATTGGGGTCTAAATTTTGACAAAACTTACACTTCGTTTCTCCATGAAACAACCTTGTTTTTGTAGCAGGCAATTTCAAAACGTTTTCCTGCTTTTTTAATGCGGACTACTGCAACGTTTGTTAGTTTTAGTTGATTTGTTGGGGTGAAAATTTTACTCATCTTGTCAGAATAATAATTATTTATAGAAGTGAGGTTAAGCTTGTTTATTAATGCTTATATTCATAGACGAAAATAAAAAACTTATATTATTTAATTTCATTTCAGAGCGAAACTGTCAAATTTCCGCTTGCCAAATGGGTATCATATGGTACTATCTACATTGTATTTGGCGTAAGCGTGACTTTGAACACAAATACTATGTAGATGGTACTGTATAATTCTCTTTTGGCAAAGAAAAATTTGACAGCTCCACTTCGAAATGTGATTCGATTAACCCGATCATCAAGTATCGTCTCGGTCTCTTTTTGTTCTGCCTTAATAGAAAGAGACAAAACACAACAGCTGGTGATCCGAACACTATTCCTGAAAGGGTCAAGAACACAGCAGAGAAATGGGAGGGGAGGAACACAGCAACGAATGAGTCGAAATGATTCATACAGCGTTGCCAAGCTTTATTTAGGAAACGACTGGAAAATACCGTCGTCGGAACCGCAAATAACCAATGCCGCTTTGTTTAAACAAAAAATTACTCCCCGTCATGCGGATGGACGCAGTTGCAGGTGACCCCCCATTTCTGCAATCTTCTTCCAAACATCCTGGATATACAAACTAGCCATGCCGTACAAATTGGAATTGTAGTAGTTGAAAATGGGGTCTAGACGTGACTTATTTGCGTTGGTAAGATGTGAGGTGGAGTTGTAGTTGTGCAAAAAGGCGCCGGAGTAGGAGAGGAATATTACACGTCCATTTGGGGAGCTCCTCAATGAGTCTTTCAATAAAACTGTCAATAAAAAGGGGCCCAAAACGTTGACTTGCATAACAGGGTCATGTCCGTCTGTAGTCATTTTACGTCTGAAATTGACGGGACTAAAATGCAATAAGTAGATCGGGCCACTATAAATCGATGCTGATTAAAATTGTTTTATTTAAAATATCTGCATGAACTTCAATTTGCAAGACATAATCAATTTCACGATAAAACTTATCATTCATGAGATATTTGGGAAAATTGACAAAAAACGCCCCTTGTACCAATTTCCCTTGTAGCATATTTTCATTAGCAATCACTTAATCGTAATAAATCCAAATTGAGCTTCATATCACCAACAGTAAACAAAGATTGATGGTAACAACTTGACTGATAAACAGACACAGGCGGCGCCATATATATTAAAACATAAAAACCCAAAAACCCAAGCTAGCTTGAACACAAAAAAACACATCCTTCACCTCCCTCTCTAAATAACTCGAAATAAACATTCCCAATTTCCAAAAATACATCCTGCTGCTTCCATAACGTGTAGCAGCAACAGCAGGCACGCCTATGGTTAATTTGAATAACTGTAGTACCTTGTCTGCGGAGTGCTGATATTTTTGTTTGAGTAGCAACACGATGTGGTGCCGGAAAGTTTTAAAACACGTTGTCAAAGGTAACAATTGATCAAACCACTGCAGGATTTTTAATATAATTTCAGGACAAAGTCGTACTTTGAGTTTAGTACCAGGTGAACCTTCAGGGCCTAAAATCATCACTGAGGTGCCTGGGCCCAAATCCCTGCAACTTCTCGAGGATCTGAACTCTATTAATGTAATTTATGGTACTCTCTGAAATGATTTTATATGATTGATTGTAGCAAAGTGGTTCAGTACAGCTTTTTGCCAACTATGACAAGTCCATTGGTAACTATTTGGTGGATGCGGACGATAATGTGTTCTTGGACGCATTTACCCAAATCTCCTCAATTCCTATTGGGTACAACCATCCCGAGTTATTAACTGTCTTCAATGATGATCACAAAATGGTAATTGCCAACTTTATCAGCGCCACCTACACCATACGTTACAGAGGGCGCTGATTAATCGCCCAGCCATTGGTGTGTATCCGGCGCAAGACTGGCCAGCTAAGTTGAGGCAGGTTCTCCTGGACGTGTCCCCTGGACTACCCCAAGTGACCACCATGATGTGCGGCTCGTGTTCCAACGAAAACGCCTATAAGGCCCTTTTTATCAGTTATAGGGCAAAAGAAAGGGGGCTTGGAGTTGACTTTAGGTTGGTTTTAATTAATCAAATCAGAATTGACTAGACAGATTTATAATAGTGAGCTGGAGACTTCGTCGTGCATGGTTAATAAACCTCCTGGGGCACCACAGCTGTCCTTGCTATCATTCCATGGGGCGTTCCATGGGAGGACCATGGGATGTTTGGCAACAACCCACTCCAAGGCCATACATAAACTAGACGTACCATCTCTGGACTGGCCCATTGCCCATTTTCCCAAGTATAAATACCCTTTGGAGGATAACGTCAGAGAGAATGAGGCGGAAGATCAGAAATGCTTGGCTGAAGTGGAGGAGTTGATTGAGGAATATAAGAAGAAAGGAGTGCCAGTGGCTGGAATTGTGGTGGAGCCGATTCAGTCTGAGGGTGGCGACAACGAGGCCTCCCCGCAGTTTTTCCAAAATTTGCAAAAAATCGCCAGGAAACATGGGGCTGGGTTTTTGATTGACGAAGTCCAAACCGGTGCAGGAGCAACAGGGAAAATGTGGTGTCATGAGCACTTTAACCTGGACACCCCCCCTGATATTGTGACTTTTAGCAAAAAAATGCTGACTGGTGGATTTTTCCACAACTTGGACATGAGGTGAGTATCAAATTTATTTTTTCGTATTTATACCATAGTCCTTGGGGTTATCAGTAAACTTGCAATAGTCGGTGAAAAATTCCAAATATTCTTCCTCTGCTTTGGTTAATTGTCTGGGCTGTGGAGGCGGAGCCCGGTACTGCTCCATGGGCGGAGATCTAAATTTCAACTCCCTTTGCTGGTGCTTTTGATAGGGCGGGGCAAAGGCCCTATTGAGGCGGTGCGTGAGTTGTTCCAGCTCCGCATACTGCTTTGCCGCCTTTTCTGCCAGGCGCATCACCATCATCTGCTCGGCGTAACAGCCACTTTCCAACAACGCCACCTGCTCTGCTGGTGTCTGCAACATTTCAAAATAGCAGCTGAATCTGCAAAATCAACTCACCTTATCCAAGCTCAACAGCTCGTGCCTATATCGCTGTTCAATGGCCTTCATCATATTGTCAATCTCCAAGTTGGCGTCATTCGGCCCAATTCTTGTCTCGTAAACCTCCTCAACGAACACGTGCAGGTTCAACACCTCATCGTCCATCACCAGCTTTTTGAATTCGTTTTGGATGAGCTTATGTGCCAGATCCTCTAGGTACTTGGCGCGTTCCTCCTCCCAACTGATACCGCCCTCCAATTTATTGATTATATCAGTGAGATGGTTGATTTCCAAGTCGAACATCTCCTCAGCATTGCGCATGCCCTCCTTAACCTGCTCCAGCGGCAGTGCCAGCTCTTCCGAATGTAGCAGCGAGTTCAAATTTTGCATTTCCATAAAACGAAACACATCCAGGAGTTGTTCGGGGTCATGAAAGTACATGTCTGGGTCCTTGAGGTTGACGACGTTGTCGAACTTCTTCATTAGATCTTCTATGGATATATCATTCATGCCCTTGTCCTGTTTTCCATATAGCTGATCCTCAATTACGTTGGACCTTTCCACAAGGTCCTCGTCCATGACGTCACTGTGTTGCTTGCGCCAGCTAAAGGGGCTGACTATAAACAAGAATTGCTCATACATCTGATAATCCTGCCACTTTTCCTCTGAATTGAACAAGGCGGATCTGGCTGCCGAGTACTTTTTGGCCACCAGTTTATATGTCTGGTTGGCTTCGTAGGCCTGCATGGCCACCTCTTCGGACTCCTTAAGCATGGCCATTGAAGAAGTGTGATCTCTATAGAGAAACTCCTCAAAGGTGCTGATGTAGCCTTTCAAATTCTCCCCAATTGAGTCTATAATTTTCTGTTCTAAAATCAAATTTTCTTCTAAGAGCATTATATCGTCCTCCCTGTAGCCAGTGACTATTTTCGTGCGCAATGTGTCGCGCACTGTGTCAATGTACGTGCGTATGTCCATGCGGTCAGCAATGGGACGTCCCTCGATTATCTTGAAGTACTCAGGAGCAGTGTCCAGGATGGTTTTGGACACACCAATCTTAGGCTCCTCTACATAAAGGCGATTCAATAAGTCCTGTTGCTGCCTCACTCGTTGACTAGGCTTTTGTGAGCACTTCTTTCTCAAATCACACATTCTAACTTCGTTGCGCCACGCCTTGGTCATCACGCGATGTGCAAACTCCTCCAGATCTTTTGGATATAAATAAGGCGAAGGCTCCGCCATTAGGTCCTTCTTGTTACCCTCATTAACCCCCTCAGCGCTGGTAAAGTAACGTGGCTTAATCTTCGTTTTGGGCTTGATCTTCTCCTTAATACTCTTGGGCTTCCTGCGCACACTCTCCCAGTAGCACTGCTCCAACGTGTTCTTTTGCCTGGTAAAACTAGCCCTGGTCGAGAGGCTTTTGGACCTGATCATGAGCTGATCGGGAAGGGATGTCTGCGACTCCAGCTTGGGTTCCGGGATATCCACCCCTCCCCGGTCCACATCCCCCTCGCTCATCGTAGATTGATGAGTTGACATACTCTGCATTTTTAGTTTTTTTATGTGACTGACTGATATCGATCAAACGGTTGTCAACGTTACAGGCCGCAACAACCGTATCGGATTTTCAACACCTGGCTGGGCGATCCTGGCAAGATTTTCCTGCTGGAAGCAGTGCTTAAGGTGGTTAAGCAACACAGCTTGCTGGATCAGGTCAATAAAACGGGAGATAAGTTGAAAAGTGGCTTGTTGGAGTTGGAGAAGTCATCAGGATTGCTGAACTCAACTAGAGGACGGGGGTCATTTTTGGCTGTTAATGCTGCTAGTGGGAAGTTGCGGGATGCTATTGTTAATAAGTTGAAATTAAACGGTAAGGTAGTGGGGGGCTGATTTATTGGTTATTTGATTTGTTAAAGGAGTTATTGTGGGAGGTTGTGGAGATCATTCGATACGATTGAGGCCATCGTTGACGTTCCAGGAACACCATGCTGATATTCTCTTGGATAAGTTTGCACAGGTCTTGAAGGAAATTAAATAGGTTTTATAAGAGTTATTGTGTTTAATAAATTGATGAATAATTGTGTTTTTTACTTTACCGCAGATAGCATATGTTTAAGTACCGTCAATGTTTGACGTAAAATGACAAAATTCACAAAAACAGCTCTAATTACCGGGTCTAAAGAAGGTAGTTTTCATTGATTTCCAATAATTTAATCATATCTGGATATAGGGATTGGTTTTCAGACGACCCTGATATTGGCCCAACGTGGTTGGAGGGTGATTATGGCCGACAAACTGGAACTGACTGAAGCAAAAAATGCTATAATTGCTGGTTCAACCAACCACAATGTTTATAGCTATCACGTGGACTTGGCAGACTTTGCGTCTATAAGAAATTTATGCAAAAAACTGGACAAAATTGATGTCTTAATCAACAACGCTGGTATTTTTGAGGCTAAAGAGCAAAGTACTGTGGACGGACATGACCCTGTCATGCAAGTCAACGTTTTGGGCCCCTTTTTATTGACAGTTTTATTGACAGACTCAATTAGGAGTTCGCCAAATGGACGTGTAATATTCCTCTCCTCCTCCGGCGCGTTTTTGCACAACTTCAACCCCACTTATTCCCATCTTACCAACGCAAATAAGTCACTTTTGGACCCCATTTTCAACTACTACAATTCCAAGCTTTACTGTATGGTTATATCAAGGATGTTTGGGAAAAAATTGCAGAAATGGGGGGTCACCTGCAATTGTGTCCATCCTGGCATGACGGGAAGTAATTTTTTGTTTAAACAAAGCGGAATTGGTTATTGGAGTCCCATTGGGTTGAGGCTGTTGAAAATGTTCATCCAAGTAAGATGGTCAAAAGGGGGATTGAATTTAAAAGGATTACTTTCAGGATCCTGCCACTTCTGCTGAAGGTGTGGCGTTTTTGGCTACATCGATGACTCTGAAGGGCACTACGGGGGAGTATTTTGAGAATTTTCAGGTTCATGAAGTTCCGAAGATTGTCAAGGATTGGCAGTTTTGTGAGGAAGTGTGGCAACGCGCTTGTGAGTTGACTAAAGTCACTGATAGTGAAATAGGGATTTATAAGTGATTCTTGTTCCTTAAATAGAACTTGGCAACGGTGTATGGATCATTTGAACTCGTTTGTTGTCGTCTTTTGAAGTTCACAACTGAATATAACTTCGAAGTGTAACTGTCAAATTTCCGCATGGCAAATGAGAATCATATGATACCATCTATATTGAATAGCGTGACTTTGAACACAGATACATTGTATATGGTAGCATATGATTCCCGTTTGACAAGCGGAGATTCCACGTCGGAGCAAGATTCAATGTAAATTTTACATTATAGGTGTGTCTGCTATGCTCCACTAGTGCACACTTTTCTACACTACAACACTCAGTGTGACTTTGTTTGTGAAATGTTCGACTGTTGTAGTAGCCTAGTTTACACCGAAAGCTCGTTTAGTTCGGTCCGATAGGACCAAGTGGTTGGGGATAGTACGGTAGGACCCAATGATCTAATAATTATGAATATAACTTCGAAGTGTTACTGTCAGATTTCCGCATGGCAAATGAGAATCATATGATACCATCTACATTGAATAGCGTGACTTTGAACACAGATACATTGTATATGGTAGCATATGATTCCCGTTTGACAAGCGGAGATTCCACGTCGGAGTAAGATTCAATAGCCTAGTTTACACCGATAACTCGTCTAGTTCGGTCCGATAGTACCAAGCTGGTGTGGATAGTACGGTAGGACCAATGCTTGCTTCCTGCCCGTTTACACCGTCTTGCAACGCGTGAACTAAATGTGTACGCCCGCAATTCGTCAAATGTCAAAAACAAGTCGAAATTATTCATCAACAAAACTCGAAACCAAAAAAAACATGAGTAAGTACGCTCAGATTGCCTTAGAAACTCAGAACCAACACAATTCACAATAATAACAATCAATATAACCTCAAAATTTTGATCCAGATCGAACCAAATTTAGTTCGGTACACTTGCTGGCGAGTACCGAACCAAGAGCGGACCAGCTTAGTCCGCAACTGTTTACACCATTCGAACCAAATATTTGGTTCTGATATAGTCCGAATTTGGTACTTGGTCCGCGGACCAAGTTGTCGGTATAATGTAAATTTTACATTATAGGTGTATTGCTATGCTCCACATTAGATCATTGGTAGGACCTAGGACCAATGCTTGCTTCTCGTCCTTATACACCACCTTGCAACGCGTGAACTAAATGAGCACGCGCGCAATTCGTCAAACGTCAAAAACAAGTCAAAACTATTTATCAACACAATTCGTAATAAAAAAAAAAATAAGTGAGTAGTGAGTACGCTCAGATTGCCTTGAGAAACTCAGAACCAACACAATTCACAATAATAACAATCAACATAACCTCATAATTTTGATCCAGATCGAACCAAATTTAGTTCGGTATACCTGCTGGCAAGTTCGAATTTAGTAGGTATTTGGTCCGCGGACCAAGTTGTTGGTGTAAACTAGGCTAGTGTAGAAAAGTGTGCACTAGTGCATAACAGACACATTCCAGAAATCTACAGCCCGTTTCGATAAAACCTGCTAGATGGCAGCACACATTCCAACACAAGACAAGCTGCCTAATCTGCCAAAATGTTATCGAACTCAGCCAGCCAGCTAGTCTGACACTCTGACGTTTGAATGTGTGTGTTTTGGTTGTCAAAAAAGTAGTTTTACTCGAAAAAAGCCAAACAAAAAAAGACAAATATGTGAAATTTTGCGTTTTGTTGGTGAAACTCATGAATGCCCATTTGATCGTATGATGGCCCTGGTGACAATACAACGTAGTCCTAGTTCAAAAACCCATGTAAGTGTTGCGCTTGTTTATTTATAGAAATTTTGTGGTTTTTTCATCCAAAAATATCAGTTTTTCTCGCCACGCATTGGTTTTATGGCTTCTATCCGTTCTGTGTCATTAAGTTTATTTTTGTTTGCTTTGTTTTAATTGGCGTTATTTTTCCTTGATGTGTACAAAGGGTTAACAATAATATCGATTCGTTAATGGAGGCTTTGTTGTAGAGAATATAGAGATGTTCGCCCTAATAACGTTAAAATGGGTAGAGATGGGCACTATCGATATTCTCAAGCTTTTCTCAAATAAATATTATGTATCTCATAATTTGTAGAACATGAAATTTTCCATAGATATCTCCGAACTTTTTCTGATAAAATTTATCTGGAGGTTTGAATTTAGCCAGTTTATTTCAAATATCTTTGATGAGTGGTTTTATCGATAAAACTGTCAGAATAAAAGTTGTAAATCTTGAAATTGTCTACAAAAAGAAAAAAGGTCTCTATAATGTTTTTTACATGATGCTGATAATTTCTTAAAAAAAAATTTGTCAGTTTTTACTCAATATCTTTCTTAAGGTCATTGTTATCGTAAAAACTGTTGAAACAAAAATTATAGATTTTGAAATTGTCTACAAAAAAGGTCTCTACCTTCATATTTTTTTGTATGATTGATGGTTCATGAGATATCGATGCAGAAAATTAAAAAAAAAAAACAGCTTTTCCTCAATATCTTTTTAAAGGTAATTGTTATCGTGATAACTCTTATAACAAAAGCTGTAGCTCTTGAAACATCATTATAAAACCATGCCCACAGTAGCCGAGATACAGCCGTTCAAAAATCCCATAATCTCCCTCCACCAAAATATCGATCCCATCTCCCTGCTTACAACTCCAGCTGTTTTCAGTCCCTCCAGTCCAGTCCATACTCCATCGTTCAGTTGTCTCTACGTCGCGCCACTCTGCGCACGTGTTTATACCGAGTGTTGCGTCTCAACGTGCATTAATAAAACAATAAAAAATGCGTTGAATCGCTGCGAAAATGTTGTACATTCTGCCGCCCCTCCAAAGCCAATCAACCCCTCCGGCGGGGGGTTGGCGAAATGTGTGCGTTGGGGGTGGCGAGGAGGTGAAACGGCCGCCCAAAACACGATTGAGGAATTTGAAGGTTGTGCCGAGAAATGTGAGTTTTGAATTTTATTTAAACCGAATCAGGTGTGTCGATTGAGGTCAATTATTCACATTTGTACAGTTATAATTAACGGTGTGTGGATTTTTGTTTATAAGGCCCTTCAGGGTGAAATTCTTTGGTTCAATCGGAACAAGACAAGAATATTAAATGTTCGTGTCACGCAATGCTGGAACAATTTATTCGGGGACAATAACATTGTTTTGTTTAGCTTGTACTTTCATGGGAGGATGAGCGCGCGTTTTACTGAAATTTCTCCCACATGGTTAGTTTTAGCCGAAAAATCGTTAGAGTGAAAGTTGTAGATTTTCAAATTGTCTATAAAAAATGTCTGTACTTTTTTTTGATAGGGGGAATGGTTGGTGAGCTATGAGTGTGAGAATTTTCGGTGAAAAGGACTTTTTGCTAGTTTTACTCAATTACCTTCCAAATGGTTGGTGTTATCACTAGAATCGTTGATATAAAAGTTGTTCATTTTGAAATTTTCAATAAAAAACATCCGTACACTTTTTTTGATAGGATTTATGGTTATCAAGTTATGACGGTTTGGAACTTTGGATAAAAAGGAGTTTTTGTTGGGCTCATTGAAAAATTTCCCAGATCGTTGGTTGTATCTCTAAATCGTTAAAATGAAAGTTGTAGATCTCGAAATTCCCGCCTACAAAAGGCGCCCTCTTTTGTTTTCACCTAAATGCAAGCTTTGTCAAGATACAGCGTTATAAAGAAATCAAACAAATAGTTTTTAGGAAATATCTCCTAAACGGTGCATTGTAGCTTAAAATTGTAAAGAACGAAATTTGTAGATTTCGAAACTCTCCACAAAAAGCGCCCCCTATCGGTTTTGCCTAAATGCAAGCGTTTTCAAGATACAGCGTCATAAATAGAAAATAGCTGCTCATGGCTAGAAATTTGGATAAAAGCTGAATCCCATCTCATTCTCCATCCCCATCCATAAAACATGAACCATTAAACTCTACAATAACTTCGTCTCTTTTCATCCCCCGGTCTAAGTCTCCACAGGCGCCCTTCGTCTGACCTTTTTCTCTCTGAGAGAAAATTTATCTTTATATCGATTGTTTGTCTGTTTATTCGTCCCAAACAACGATTAAAAATCCGAAAAATCATCTTCCTCGTTCCATTAAAGCCATTTCAAAATGTTGTCGGTTCATTTCCGCATTGATTGAAGCCAATAAAGTGAGTCATACGCGAATTGGGTCGAAACACACCAGATGGATGTACAGTCTGACATTTATTAAAAGTAATTCAATACTAAATCGTAACGTGGCAACACTGCATGACGTCACCTGAGCCACCGATGCGCAAAGCGTACTTGACCGTGAAATAGACATTTTTAATGGAAAATTGTCTTTTCCAGTTTATTTTCGTAAAGTCATTCTCCCCAAAAAAGGCTTTAAAACCATGCAGGACCGGATTTGTCGCACTATTGAACAGACCAAATTTTATAATGGAAAGTGATTTGCTCCGCTAGGATTAATAATTTGACTTTTTTATTAATAATTACAGTTAGTTTACTTTCATGGCATTTTCTGGTCGATTAATTTATCCATTCCACTTGACTTATTGTTATTAACAACCTGGAATTGTTTATGGATCATTGGCGTTTGATTTAATCAAAAAATGTCCAAGATAAATAAAATTTCTGTATATTTTATTTTAGCTTTTACGGTTGACAAAAAAGAGGGCGCTGAAGTTGAATTCGTAAGTCATTATATCTTAGACGCGTGAATTCATCAAAAAATTGTTTTCTGTAACTATTACGGTAAAAAAGATAGAGGGCGCCTAATTTGCTTTGTTTATTTCAATATTTTGGCTGATATTTTCTAGCCGGCTGAATTTATCAAAAAATGTTTCCAATAAAAATTGAAGATAATCAAATTGTTTATGTTTTGTTTGCAGAGATAGAGGGCGTCAAAGTAGAAAACAGTAAAATGTTCAAAAATCCGCTCTATTCAAAATATATTTGATTCGCATATATCTATGGCGGTCATTTACCCACACGACCTTTGTTTCAAGTCCACTTAATACCTAATAATAGTAATCAGCACGGAGCAGGAGAGGTGCAGGAGTGAGCACGCATAAATGATGAATCATTAAAGTAATCTCTTCTGAGCGTAGGACGAGTATAAGTCTAATTAGTGCGCCACTTATTCGTGTTTACGTCCATGCTTCTTTGGCGCCCTCTACAAAGTATGATATTTTCGAATTTCTATCTAATCTTATCTCGAGAAAAACTATTTCTTAAGTCAGTCACTAGTCAGGTACAGACGGCTAGACGAAACAATCAACATGTCCAAATAAGGCAATATTGATTCTCCGTAAGCGGTGAAAGCCGAAAGTGTAAATTTCATTCAGTGATAATTTTTTAAATTGGAATTGATGGTTTTTGGTTTCAGGAGACGTGATAAGAGTGCGAGTTTTTTTTTTGAGTTTAATTCTTATTTTCATGGAAAATGTGTAGGGGGAAAAAGTTGTTTGGCGCCCTCTAGCGTTGTTGTTTTGCTAGTAACAGAAAAAGTGTTTGGACGAAAAATTTCGTTGTCTACAATTTTTGTTTGAAGATTTTTCCGATATAGGCAACAGGTGATAAGGCAATTGCTTCAATAGGCACTCAATGGTGTATGAACTTTGGCGCCCTCTAGCGTTGTCATTCTGAGAATTACAAAAAAAAATGTCCAGATGAAAATTGTATTGTCTACAACTTGTGTTTGAACATTTTCCGATACAGGTTATGAGAAAATTGCACGAATAACTATGACGAATGAACTTTGGCGCCCTCTGACGTAGTGGTTTTGCGACTTACAGAAAAATTATCCAGATGAAAATTGTAGGAAATTTTGTTGTCTACAATTTTTGTTTGGACCCTTTTCCGTTTTTGGCTACACCTATCATAGAAAATGATGGTCAAAATCCGTAAATGAACAACCGAGCTATGGGTGAGAATATACTGCTGACGTGGCAATTGTATTTTTTTATTTATTGATAGATTTTAACGTTTAAAACTGCAATTTGTAGGTGAACAAATTCTCTATAAGTTACTTTTTTGAGGATCGAAATACGTCCATAACTAACCGAGCTATGAGTGATAATGTATTGCTGACGTGGCAATTGTAACTTTCTTATTTATTGACGTATTTCAAAGATCAAAAGTGCAATTTGTAGGTGATAAAATTTTATATAAGGACCTTTTTTGATGGTTTAATTTCGGCAATAATATCAAATATTGAAAACATAACAATTATAGAGCTAGGATTATAATGGTGAATGTGACAAGAAAATTATAAAGCTAATTAATAAGATTAAAAAACAAATGCTCCAATTCCACGTCCACAACCTTGTATCTATTTTTTATTTATTAATAATTCTCATTATGCGTTACCTGTTTGAAAGTGGAACGGAGGTTGTCAATCTACATTCAATAAAAAAAATCTGTTGTTGCAGGATGAAACATCCGAGGTCCCCGGCATTGTGGATACGAGTAGAAATTCAAAAAGGTAAGCTTCAACTATTTTTCGTCATTATTTGAATTTAAATTTAAATTTGTATCGTTACCAAATGTGGTCAGAGTTCCGGAAAGGTCGACTGTAGTCCGTACTATAACCTATTTCTAATTTTAGTTTTCGTTACGCCAGACGCGATTGTGATCTTTTTCAGGCTGAGATTATTGAAAAAAAAAAGTTTTTGATAGTGGACAGTCTATACAACTATTATTGGAACGTTCAGACAATAAAATTAATTCAAAAAAATTGTCGACTTTCTTCAGGCATGGTACGTGTCCTGACCTTGAATAAAACCACCATAAAAAGTACCGGAAAGTGTCGTAAAACTAATTCAACGTGCGTTGCGGTTCACAGCATTTATGGAAATAACGGTGTCCCAATATTAGTCACAGTACCGCCATGAATCTTATCATGGAAATCATGGAAACATTTTTGCATTTTAGTGGTACTTGACTTCATCCTGATTTATTTTATTCAGCTGATTCAAATATATTAAAAACTATCGTTAATTTTTGACAAGGTTCCTTTAACGGGGTACCACTATTTTTTGTTAAAAACAAAATAAATGTATCTCAGGAAAGATCAGACACGCGATTTGTTGCTTCTGTAACCTCATTTTTGGACGATTATATTCAAACGTTGCGTGTTCAATTTTTTTCCTTTTGTTCATTGTATGGGAATCAGATTCAATTCCGAGACCGTGACCCCGATTTTTTTTCAGAAAAGTGAAACTCCCCCATATAGGGGTTGAACAAAGGGACGCACCACTATATGCAAATTAATAAAAGGGTCCGCAATATACAGAGTGAATGTAGACGAGTCGAAATATCAAGTTTTGACCTTCAATTAAAATTCTTGCAAACAAAAGGTGGTTCTTCAACTTTAACATCCTCTTTCGTGACGAGGATCGTCGAATTAAATTTATTTTGTCGGTAAATGTTGTAATTTGTGTGATGGTTATCGGCTTGTTCAAGGTGGGTTGAGAGGAAAGGGGAACAAAGATTAAATTTAATTTGGCGTTTATTTCGAGTCTTGTTGCTTGTTTGGGAAAAATCTTTAAATAAAAGTTGTAGAGATTTAAAGTCTCCATAATTTTTATTTGAACATTTTTTTCATTTTGTGTGAGCGGTCGAAGCTATATGGCGCGAAAGTCTTCTTGTCTGATGTAATTTGGCCTTTATTTTCATTTCTAGTCGTTATATAAGATAAATGTTCGGATAAAAGTTGTAAATAACAAAATCATTCATAACTTTCATCTGAACATTTTTTTCATTCTTTGTAAGTTGTCGAAGCTAGAGGGCGCGGAAGTTTATTTTTCCTGGTAGCCCCAATGTGATTTGGCCCTTATTTCCCTTCCTAGTCATTATATGGAAAAAATGTTCAAATAAAAATTGTGAACAACAAAATTTCCCATTATTTTTATATGAACATCTTTTTCGTTATTTGTAAATTGTCAAAGATAGAGGGCGTGGAAGTCTATTTGTCCTGGTAGCCCCAATGCAATCTGGCCCTCATTTCCCTTCGGAGTCAATATATGGGAAAAATGTTCTTACAAAAATTGTAAACAACAAAATGTCTCATAATTTTTATCTGGAAATTTTTTTCATTTTGTGTAAGCTGTCGAAGCTAGATGGCGAGATAGTCTTCTTGGCCAGGTAGCCCCAATGTGATTTGGCCCTTATTTCCCTTCCTAGTCATTATATGGAAAAAATGTTCAAATAAAAATTGTGAACAACAAAATTTTCCATTATTTTTATCTGAACATTTTTTTCATTATTTGTAAGTTGTAAAAGATAGAGGGCGTGGAAGTCTATTTGTCCTGGTAGCCCCAATGTAATCTGGCCCTCATTTCACTTCCTAGTCGTTGCATGGGAAAAATGTTTTAATAAAAGTTGTAAACAACAAAATTCCCCATAATTTTTATATGGATATTTTTTTCATTCCGTGTAAGTTGTCGAAGATAGAGGGCGCGAAGGCGCGAGGCCTGTTAGCCCTGATGTAACTTAGCCCTTATTTCCCTACCCAGTCATCATAAAAATATGGAAGAAATGTTCAAATAAAAGTTATAAAGAAGAGGTTCTTCATAATCATGGTTTTACAAATTATTCGAGCCGCAACATTCAACCATACGTACCCTCAATCCCAATCTGGTTACAATCTCAAGGTTCACAACTCGATTTCGCCTTTTTCAGTCTGCAATAAAAGTCCACTTTTTTCGCATTCAATCAATCTACTTGATTTTCTCGTCTATTGCAGCCCTATTTGACATATTACGCCACAAGTATCCGAATAAAAGACGAACTCAATTTGCCATTACATAATTACCGTTATGAATCAATGATCTATCGGGCGTATGGCTTTCTCAATGCATTTATACAGGGTGAACCAGTTTTATTCGGTCATACTTAAAATTCAATTTTGACTTTACAGGCTTATAAAAACTAGACTGTTTCATATAGAATTAGTGGAATCTAAATGTTAAACCCTGTATATTTAATTCATTCACTAGTGAAGAAAAGTGTCTGTTTCTCAATAGATGTAAAAAATTGCAAACTGTGTTTCTTTACTCACGCTTTACTGCGTCTATGGCAATTGGCAATTGATATTGCGTTTATCGATGATTAATCTTAACCTACTTTTATTGTTCAAAAATCTACGCTAATTATTATTTTTCCCCGGGGTTTTGCAACGGCGGTTGCGTCAGTGGTTTTTTTGGGTTTTTAAATTTGACAAGCTTGAATGGTGTTACGTTGTATGGGAAAATTGACTGTAACGCCCCCTATTTTTGTTGTTTTTGAAGTTATGGGGAAATTTATTTAGTTTATTTCTGCAACTTTTATTTGAATTGTCTATTCATGAATGTTTGTGTTTTCTTGTCTTGAGAGTAAGAGAAAAAATCCAGCTAACAGCTGAATAAATCATCGAAAAAGGTCTAAAATGAGTAAAGCCACCCAAAATGTAAATCCCTGAAAAGTAGAAGTAATTCCTCAGTAAGTGAAAAAATAAAAAGAGCTTGAAATATAAAAAAAAAGTTGAAAAGATCCAGCAACAAGCTGAATAAACTCTCTAAACAATAGAAAAAGGTCCAGAATAAATTGAAATAATGCAACAAAGACAGAAATATGTAAATCCATAATAAGTGAATAAAAAAATAGTGAAAAGTGGAAATAGGAATTTCTTAATTAGTTAAAAAGGCCTTCAAATAAGAAAAAAGGTCGCAAAAACCAGCAAAAAACCGAATAAATTCTTTAAAAAGAAGAAAAAGGTCTAAAATATGTTGAATAAAATATTTTACAAACTCAAAAAAATAACGCAAGACCTCGGTTGAAAAGTAATAATTGGAATAAGAAGAAAAAAAATACGAAGAAAATTCAGCAAAAAGCGAAATAATTCCATAAAAAGTGAAAAAATCAATAGAAAGTAAGTTGAACTTGGATTGATAAGTAAAAGTATTAAAAACATCAAAAAAGGTAAATTAGTTCTCTGGGACGTGGAAATATATACTTAATTTTAAAAAAGATAAAATCTCAGAGTGAAGAAATTAATAAAAATTAATAATAAAAAATATGATGACGCTCCAAAGAGCTGTAGAAGGTGAAAGGATAAAAGCACAGACACCTAAAATATAATAAATGATAAAACCCTTCAAAAAGCGGAATCTGTCCGATGAAAAGTGAAAAAAGGATATTGAATTTCTAAAAACTGATTGAAATTAACTTTAAATAGTAGATTAAATGTGACGAAAGATTAGATGAAATGTCCATAAAATGTAAATAATGAATTTTTAAGTGGAACAAGACCAGGAATAATAAAAAAAATCAGCCACAAAATTAGATAAAAACCGTAAAATTAAACATATATTAGGAAAAGTAGAAAAGCTTGAAAATTTCGAATACATTTAATTTGACATGATTTTTCATTTTATTTTTGATTTTGTTGTGCTTGAGAACCGTGAACGGTTTCATGTTGGTAAAAAATTATATTTTTCTCTAGCTCGGGCGCCACTTTCTGGATTTGTGTGGTCTGCAGGAAAACCCTTCAACTTTTTTAAAATTGAGTAAATCGAGTCACTCAAAAAGTCAATCTCAAATTCTAGGAAAAAGCAAGGGTAAAAGAATGGAATTTCAAACTATTTTCATAGAAAAAACCAAAATGCATCAATAATTTGTCAAACATAATTTAAGAAAAAATCCTTCAAACAGACAGTCATTAAGAAGACAATTGAACATTAAGTAAATTTGTTACTCAAAACTCAAATTTTAAGAAAAAGGATGATCTTTTCTTCGAATTTTTCAACTTTAGAAATCCACATAGGATCAAATTTGCAGCCATTCATTTTTTTTTATAGTCAATGTTGCAGCTCAATTTCTATAATGATTTTTTTTTTCAGAAACCAAAAGGAAACAATTAAAAGTTAACATGTTTTGCGAACAAAATGTCGCAGATTTCATCTCGATATCTCAAAAAATAAAAAAAAGTAATGAGCCTTGGCAGGTGCAAAAACATGAAAAAATCTTTGAAATCTCAAACTATTTCTTGAATATGATAATACACGATTTTTGCAACTTTACATAAATTCCATAATTTTTGAACGACTGGACCGATTTTTATGAATTTTGTAGCGAATCTCTTCAAACATCTTCATGAATTTTTGTGATTGTTTATTTAGAAAGATTTCCACGAGATTCAAAATGTTCGATTTTCATTCGATTTTTCCACATTTTCAAGCTTCCTAAAACTTCAAAACGCTATAACTTTTGAACGAATTGACCGAATTTAATGGAAATTGCGCCATTTTGAAGACAATTTGATCTAGTTTCTTCATTAATTTATGTGTCTTGTCTTGATTTTTTTTTAAATTCGAATTTTTCAAATTTTGAATTTGCAGCGTGTTAAAAATGTTTGTGAAATTTATTTCACTGAATTGAAATGGTTCGAATTCTCAAATCACTATTTCGAGTTCAATTCCAAAAGTATAAAACATCTCATTTTTAAAATATATAATCAAAACCACAATGCGCATAAAATATACAGATAATAGTAAATATAACTGATTAATTTGTACCATACTGGAAATAAAATTCCTGCGACGTGCCGCCCCCCACAGTGCCGCCCACCAAAATCAATTAGCGGAAAAAATGCAAATTTTACACAGATTACCGCTACAGGAAAACAATAGGATGATAAACACTAATGGGACTGGGTTACACTACCGTTACCTGTATGTTTCATTTAATTTAACATTTCAAAACAAACCTGCGATAAGTCAGGAAATCAATATTCCTGAGGTCGACGAACCGAAAAAAACCCACTTTGTGTGTATTTTCTAAAACCCAGTGCATTGCCCCGCATGTTACACGCGATAAAGGGCCATTTTCAGTGAAAATTACATAATTGTTGCGTCACAGTCAACTGTATAAAACCGGTATTAATCAAATAGTTCACCCCTGATAAATCAATCCTAGTTTCCCGTGGGAATGAATATGATCTTTGACCCCACATGCTTTCTCCCATTTAACATTTTTTTTTTGGTGATCCGCCCATGAACTTTCACTCAACCACGTGCATGAACCTTTACCATAGTCAATGATTGGTGTGGGTGGGACAAAAGTGTCCCGATTGCTGTACAGCATCCCCGGACGCATGCAAGGACGTCCACGTGGCGTGCTGGGATAGAGTTCAGACCATTGTTGTGACCTTTTGCCCTATTTTGAGTTGCTACAACCTAGTTTTGCACGGCCGGGATTGTGGATCAAATATGTAGCAGGAGTCGTGTGAACGAATTACCTTCAAACCGCTTTGGTTAAATATTTGAAATTTTACTAACAATAACTTGAATCCACTCAATTTCACTGGATTAAATTTAGCTTCCCACAAAATTTTATCCCTAGTTTTATAAATTTTCAAAATTGAGGTTTTAAAGGGAAATTTTTAGTCAACTTTCACAGGCTGTATCTTTCAAATTTGGCTGACAAGAACTTCAAACCACTCAACTTCACTGGACTGGAACTAATTTCAAGCTTCTATAAAATGTTACGTTACAGTACCATCAAAGACCCTGTATAATTCCCATACAAAAAACAAATTACCAAAGCAGGTACTTATGGGTACTGCAATTGCTCGACGACCAACTTTCGAAACGATTACATTTGTTGGGCTTTGATTCTAATTTATGTAATGCCAAAATAATTGCCGGTACTTTTCCGTTTCACTACTGAAACATAGAGGAAATCAGCTCAAATGTAAATTAAACATTCAACAATCAATAAACTAGTTTGTTTATTCAATTCTTATCGCGCTCGTTAAAACTTATCGATAAATTGTTGTTGGACTTTTTCCATGCATGTTCGATGATAAACAACGAAAAGTGAAAAATGTGTACATTGTGGTGCAATGACCAGACCATGATGCGTTACGGTCAATGTTTGCAGACAATGTCCGAAATATTTAATTTTTGGGTCACAATGACCTTCGAAAGGTTGCAGCCTCGGGGTACTCAGGTACGGTAAGACCATGGTTGAAGGTACTTGTGCCAATGAAATTGCAATTTTAAAATTCAAAAACTACAAAAAATATGAGTTTGATTTTTGTACTAGTGAATTTGACAAACATTTTTGATTGGTTGCTGATATGAGAAAATTTTGTTGTGATTCTTTTTACAGTGACAAAGTCCAGAAAAAAATCGTAACTCAAAAACTACAACAGATACGAGTGTGGTTTTTGTACCAGTGAATTTTTCAGACAATTTTTCACAAGAAAACCTGAGAAAATTTGGTATCAATTTGGGAAAATTTTGAGAAAAGTCGCGTTGAAGTTGATTGACTTGATTTCAACAATTGACAATCCAAAAATAAAAAAATTCATAGCTCCAAAACTACAAAAGATAGAAATTAGATCTTTCAGTCAATTTTCCATGAAAAAAACTTGAAACATTTTTTTCAATTTACAGCGTTTTAAAATTATATTCTCCAACACACCTCGTATCAGAATTGAAATCCAATCGATTAACCTTGAATTTCATTAATGCATCATATGGATAAAATGTGAAACTGGTTTATGGTTCGCATTTACGGTTCTTTATTGTCATATAGTTTTTAGTAAAAATAGCCGCCATTAACGTGGGCGAATGTGACAAATTTGTTTTTTATTGCGTTTTTCGGAACTGGTGCCAATTACCGAAATCATAATCAACCCCCCCAATTGTGTTTTTTGCGTTATTTGGTTGGGACACCATGGGCCCCCTCCTCAATTCAGTTAGTCGGTGTGTCTCGTCGATGTCGGCTCGTCTGTTTCCGTCGATTTGTGTTGTGATTTGATGTGATGTAATTTGGTTTTGTGGCAGTTTTTGTTTGTGTCAAAATTCCGAATTATTTTTGGATTTCGTCGGAGTTTGCCGTCAATGTCGGCAGGTGAGGAATTGAGTACCAATAAAGTTCTCTATATCAAAGTTTACTAATTAGTAAACTTTGTCTATATGCGGTTTTTCTAAAATTTCACAAATTGAATACCGAATTTTCACAGCTTTTATTTTTTTTAAATATCTGAAAAATCCACTGGTGGAAAAATCAAACTCCTATCTTTTATAGTTTTGGAGCTATGATTTTTTTTATTTTTGAATTTGATCTAGGCTTGAAACTGAGTCAACTTTTCTCAAAATTTTCCCAAATTAATAAGCAAATTTTCTTATAGCTTTTCTTATGGAAGATTGTCTGAAAAATCCACTGGCAGCAAAATCGAACTGCTATCCTTTGTAGTTTTCGACCTATGATTTTTTAATTTTTTAAATTTTGTTCATGCTTGAAATCAAGTCAGTCAACTTTTATTGAAATTTTCTCAAAATGATGATTTGATAACTGAGCAAATTTGATCTAAACATTTACCTAATCACCCTGTATATTGGGGATTCTTTTTACAGGGTGGTTTATAAGTAACGTCCCAATTTGTAATAAAATATTTTTCCACAATTTTCAAAATCTTGTCGCTGATTTAATAATTAACCCATTTTTAAAATTAAAAAAATTGAAGCTACGCGTTTGCTCAATCACACTGTATATTGGGAATTCTGTCTTATTATTTCAGAACTTTTATACAGGATGATTTATACGTAACATCCCAATTTGTAATAAAATATTTTTCCACAATTTTCAAAATCTTGGCGTGGATTTAATAATAACAGATTTTCAAAATTCAAAAAACAGATTGAAGCTACACGTTTGCTACATCACCCTGTAGATTGGGATTTCTGTCTAATTATTCCAGAACTTTTATACAGGGTGATTTATAACTAACCTCCCAATTTGTAATGAAATATTCTTCCACAATTTTCAAAATTTTGTCGCTGATTTAATGATGAACCCATTTCCAAAATCAAGAAAAATGAAGCCACGCGTTTGCTAAATCACCATGTATGTTGGGAATTCTGTCTTATACAGGGTGATTTATAAGTAACGTCCCAATTTGTTATAAAATATTTTTCCACAATTTTCAAAATCTTGCCGTGGATTTGATAATGAACCGATTTTCAAAATTCAAAAAAAAACGAGCTACACGTTAACCTAATCACCCTGTATATCAGGAATTCTGTTTAATTGTTCCACAACTTTTATACAGGGTGATTTATAACTGACCTCCCAATTTGTAATGAAATATTCTTCAGCAATTTTCAAAATCTTGCCGTGGATTAAATAATGAACCGATTTTTAAAATTCAAAAAAAAATCGAGCTACACGCTTACCCAATCACCCTGTATATCAGGGGAATTTTGTTTAATTGTTCCACTTTTTTTTTACAGGGTGATTTATGAGTAACGTCCCAATTTGTAATGAAATATTCTTCCACAATTTTCACTTCGCGTTGGCTAAATAACTCAGTATATTGGGAATTCTGATTAACTATTCCAGAACTGTTATACAGGGTGATTTATAATTCAATTCCTTTCCAGTCTCAGCGAATGCTACTTTGCCGGCAAAGGCACCGCACTGGTGTTGCCCGACGCAGATGCCCATCCGCCAGCGCCATCTGCCGACGTGGACGCAACAATGGGTGTCGTGACGTCACCGTCCGACCTCAGTGTCGGACATCCGCCATCCGTGTCACCAGCTGATGAAAACAGCAGCGCCATCCAGCGACATCTACAGTCGATGTTCTATTTGCTGCGGCCGGAAGAAACGCTCAAAATGGTACGTTTAAGTGGAACACTTTCTCCGTGTGGGCACACACCCGTGAATTTGTCCATTATTGTGATTTAATTGTTTTATTACGTGTCGATTAGCATATAGGTTTGGTAATGTTTAAGATTTTTATTGGTGTTTTCAATTTAAATTTAATAGCAAGGAAATTGTGCGGACTCTGTAGAGTAACGGTTGAAACGTACGCTTCCTGGAGTGAAATAGGCCCATTAGAATAATTGGATTAAAACGGTCGCAATTTGCAGTCTTTTCACTTTGTGGCGTTTGCAATGGTGTCAGGTGGCATCCAGCAGGAATTATGTGTAATTGACAAATAGCTCAGAAATGCTGGGTACCTGCTAGAACAAAAATGTTCTTGTAAAAGTTGATCGATATGAAGTATAATGTATCATTAAATTCCAAATATCAGGAAACTGGTACAATCTACAAAAAAAAACCTCGTAAAAGAGTTGAACAGAACTCAATTCTCTACAATTTACTTCCTTTAAACTTTTTTCTATGATTTATTGTTTTCGAGGAATATGAACATTGATGTGAACAGGTCAGGATTAACGCATTTACTGATCTTAAAATTGCATCAACGGTACATATCTGGGAAAAATGTTTCATATGAAAGTTGTTTAACATTCAATTATCCACAATTTTCTTTAAATAAACTTTTTTCGGAAATTCGTATTTATTGAGATATTTGAAACAATGGTTAACTTTATTTTAAAGCAATAATGAAATCACTTATTTCCAAATATCAGGAAAATGGTTTATTTTACAAAAAAATACCCCATAACAAAGTTGAACAGAATTAGATTCTCTACAATTCACTTCCCATAAACTTTTTTCTATGATTCATAGTTTTTGAGGAATTTGAAGTAATAGCTAAGTTTAAAATGTACAGGTCACTAATGTTAGATTTTTGAGAAAAATGTCTAATATGAAATTTGTTCAGTATTGAATTTTCTACAAATTAATTCAAATACATTTCCTTCTAAAATCCTCAATTTTCGAGATATTTGGTGAAATAGTGCGCTCGGTATAAAATCAAAAATGACTAAACTCGTATTTTTCCAATTAAATTTTAATCGATTTCCCATTGAATAACGCAATTTAATTGCATCATATATTGCTACAGCAGGATTTGTTGTTGCAGGCGGTTAAACTGGAAAGTGTCCATCCTGTAAGAACCCGTTATCTGGTGGTTGTATCCCGGATGGGTTCCCGCGGGGAAGAATCCTGTTTGCTGGGAATCGACTGCAATGAAGAAACCACAGTTGGGTTGGTTTTGCGGGTTCTTGCCGATACTAAAATCACTTTGGACGGGGACGGGTAAATAAATTCAATCTACCTGCCCAAATCTAATTGCCAATTTCTCTTTTCAGAGGTTTCAGTGTCAGTATCTGTGATAGTCATCATATTTTTAAGCCAGTTTCAGTACAAGCTATGTGGTAAGTGGAAATTTTTGAAAATCGCATTAATCAAGGCTACTTTTACTTTTGCCGTCGATAAATCTACAAGAGAAATTCGAAAATAGAGAAAAATTTGTCGATTTAGCGCGGCGGTGGCGGTGACGAGGCGAATTGTGGCCTTTAAAGGTTAAAGTAACGGTGACGTCATTGTTGACGTCAATTAAGGTGAAAGCTGAAGGTTTGGTGAGGTCGGTTTATTTCGAGAATGGCTCAATTTATGAGAAAATGTTTCAAATGAAAGGTGTTAAGGATTGATTTATTTTCAATTTTTTTCGTTTAAGTTTTTTGTAGGCTTTGTACTTTGAGAGATATTTACAGCATTGTTTTAAGTCTGTGAGTAAGAAATTGTTATTTATGCAAAATATCAACGAAATGGTACATTTTACTGGAATATTTTGTATATGAAAATTATCAACAATCAAATTCCTCACATTTTTCTTCAAATAAACTTTGTTCCAGGATGTACGGTTTCCGAGTTATTTCCATAAATATGCCATTTGCTTATTAACTAAAAAATCGTAAATTTGTTAATATAAACCGAACGGTGCGTTATACAAAAAAATGTTTCCCATGAAAGTTGTCAAGAAACAAATTCCCCACAATTTTCTTATCATAAGTTATTTTGTAGGTTTTCTACTTTAGGAGATATTTGGGAAATTGGTTATAGTTGTTAGATGGCGTTAATGGAGCAATTTGTACTTTTTCTATAATAACAACGGAATGGTACATTTTTACTGGAATACTCTTTTTATAAAAATTATCAACGATCAAATTCCTCACATTTTTCTTCAAATAAACTTTTTTTCAGGATGTACGGTTTCCGATTTATTTCCATAAATACGTCGATGGCTGGTTCATTGAACGGAAGTCGAGAATCGTTAATTCTCGATATAAACCGAACGGTTTTTTGACAAAAAAATATTTCCTATGAAAGTTTCCGAGAATTAAAAATTTTTTACAATTTTTCTTTCTTTCTTTCTTCGGGAGATTTTTTTTTTTATTTCAAAATTGAGGTCAAATCATATTTTTTATGAAAAAATCTAGAATATTTAATTTATTCAGAATTAAATGACCTACATTTTTTCTCCTATGAACTTTTTTCCAGGATCTGTGGTTGACATGATTTTTTATGACAAGGTCCACTTTCCACAGCCGCAGGGTTGATTTTTTTCTCTAATCACAAAAAATAGAGAAAGTGCCAATCAATACGATTATCACTGGATTTCCATCAAGTTAAAAGAAAATGGCGTATTGAGGTCGACCGGTCGGTTTTGGTTAAAACCGGCCGCGCATGTCTTTATTTGGATATGTCTGCGAGAGTGACAAGTGTCCTGATTTTTTCGCTAGTTGACATAAAAAAAAAAAATGCAATGCTTTGTGATTATTTTCAAAACTATTTCTCATGGGGCAGAGTTTATTTGAAAAAAATTATTGTTTACATTTTGTGTATAAGGTGGTTTTTTGAAAATGTGCAGTATTGCTGTTGCCAGTTATTTTTCCAATAATTTGAAAATTGGCAAGTTTCCCAAAAAATGTGAAAGACCAAAAATGTAGATGATTCAATTCATAAGAATAATTTTTTTAAAAGTCACTGTTTTTGAATTTTGGAAATTTGTTGTTTTTGACTTTTAGATACTATTTTCCCAAATATCTCCATAACCTTAGATTTCTCAAAAAAATTATGCCAGCAACATTGTAAACAACTTTTATTAGATTTTTTTTTTTGTAAAAGTCTCTGTTTTTGAGATTTTTGTAAATTTGTTGTTTTTGATTTTGTGGCAGGTGAACTATTTTTCCTATCATCTTCATAACCTCAAGTTTTCCAAAAAAAATTATAAGAGGAAAAATGCAGAGAATTCAATAGCTGAAAATTTTCATAAAAAACATTTTTTTGTGAAATTCACTGTTTTTGAAATATTGAGTTATTTTGCAATTGTTGCTACCAGTCATTATTTGCTAATTATCTCAAACACCATAAGCTGTTCCCATAAAATAACTACGATATACTCACCAGATGGTGTTTAATGACATAATCCAGTCATTGTTAATACTCAACACATCAATAAACAACGATTATTGGAATTAATAATGCTGGATTGTAGTGTTGTCTAGAAGATGGCACAACTGGACCAACAGAGGACGCCCCCCATAGAGCCGTTAATTCAAACATTCAAATCCCCCATCAATCTTGCAAGTGCTACCATTGAAACACATACAAAATGGTCGGGAACCCAATCGCAACCAAATATGGCGTCGGCTTTCGTGTGGGTTTTTCATGGTCGATTCCTTGTTGGTGTTTTTTCCGCAACGTCAGTATGTGAGAAAATCGCGAACGAGACGCACGAGCATTTTTTTTTAAGCTCTTTCCTGCTATGTCGATGATTCGAAAAGTGCATAATAGGAATTGAGTGATGATTTGTGAATTTTGTTGAGTCGTATCGTTATGAAACGTAACGGTCTTTTGACTGGACAAAAAGGCAACGTTGTAGGGTGTCAGTTTTCGAAAATTCGGCCCGTGACGTGACGATAGAGTGCGTTGGTGTTACTGCGCCATAAGTTAGAAAGTGATCATGGTGGTTCATGGCGGTAGACGTCATTTTGAACGATGCGCATCTATGATTTGGTTTGACAGGTTGGTGAAGAAGTGATTTTTTCAGGTTTCATTTCTACAATTCAACTAGGAGGGACTTGATGAATTTGTTCTATAAAATGTTTACTTTTGTTTGAAGCTATAGGGAATTGAGGACTAGTACTACCCTGACTTATTGAAGGAAATTTGATGAGTATTTTGTGAAAATTTCATCCCTCTATGTCAACAGGGAGGGACTTGTGGAATTTTCTAATTTATTCTTGTAATTTCATTGGGTTCTAAGAAATGATTAATAGGATTGACGACAAGTACTACCCTGACTAATTGTACGGGCTTTGATCAGTATTTTGTTAAAATTTCATCCCTCTATAAAATCAGGGAGGGACTTGAGGAATTTTTGAATTCATTCTTGAGATTTTATTGGGTTCTTTAAAATGATTTATCTACAAAAAACTATAGGGAATTGAGGACTAGTACAACCCTGACTTATTCTAGGGGCTCTGATGAGTCCTTTATCAAAATTTCATTCCTCTATGTTAACAGGGAGGGACTTGAGAATGTTTTGAATATATTGTATTTTGGCAAAATTTCAGCCGTCTATGTCAACAGGGAAGGACTTGAGGAATTTTCGAATTCATTCTTGAGATTTTATTGGGTTCTATGAAATGATTTATCTACAAAAACTATAGGGAATTGAGGACTAGTACAACCCTGACTTATTCTAGGGGCTCTGATGAGTACTTTATCAAAATTTCATTCCTGTGCACTAGTGCAGGGAGGGACTTGAGAATTTTTTGATTATATTGTATTTTGGCAAAGTTTCAGCCGTCTATGTCAACAGGGAAGGACTTGAGGAATTTTCGAATTTATTCTTGTAATTTTATTGGGTTGTATAAAATGATTAATTTGCAGGAAACTATAGGGAATTGAGGTCTCATATTAATCTGACTAATAATTGTAGGGACTTTGATGAGTATTTTGTCGAAATTACATTCATCCATTTCAACAGGAAGGGACAGGGGAAATTTTTGAATTTAGTCGTGATGTTCTATACATTTATCAATCTACAGGAAACTATAGGGAAAAGAGGTTTCACGTCATCATCATTTATTGTCGGCGTTCTAAGGAGTATTTCCCCAAAATTTCACCCCTCCATTTTAACAGGGAGGGACTGGGGGAATTTTTAAATTAAGTCGAAATATTTAATAAATGTATGAGTCTACAAGAAACTATAGGAAAACGGGGTTTTATATTATCATCACTTATTGTAGTCATTCTATGGAGTATGTCTTTAAAATTTTATTCCTCTATCTCAACAGGGAGGGACTGGAAGAATGTTTGAATTTACTCGGAATGTTTCATAAATCTATCAGTTTATTAGAAGCTATAGGTGAACGAGTTTCCATAGTACTTATTGTAGGGGCTTTGAAAATTATCCTCTTCAAATTGCATCCTTCGATCTTAACAGAGAGGGATTAAAGGAATTTCAATAAAAAAAACCGTTACAAGGCGCAGTTCAATCGACTAAAAACCGACTTATTTCAAGGATCAGTTGCATAATTTGCTGACATTCAACATCTACAAAGATTTAACGTATTGTGAAGCGGTTTTTGCGATTTCTTATTGCGCTCATTCACCTTCAAATGGTGAGAGGTGTTGTAACATTATATTGTTAATTTTTCTATAATGACGACAACACCGCATTATGTCATCATCAATTCCAGGTCAGCCCTGCAAACCCTCCACAAAGTGAGCGGCAAAGCTCGGGAGGGCAACTTTTACCCCGGAGGCGGCACCCACACGTGGGTGGAACACTATGAAAGCCGCGTAGCCTCAGACCGGTCCTGTTTGAACGAATGGCACGCCATGGACTGTCTAGAATCGAAACGCCCTCCCTCACCTGATTCGGTGAGGGCGCGGCCTATTGAGAGGGAGGAGACTGAAAAGGTACGCCCTTCTAGCTTTGGCAACATTGTCCTAACAAATTTACAGGTGATACGGTCCACGTTGAAGGAAATCATGATGTCGGTGGACCTGGATGAGGTGACGTCCAAGTTTATCCGGTCCAGGTTGGAGGAACAACTGGATATGGACTTGGGGGAGTTTAAGAGTTTCATAGATCAAGAGATGTTGGTGATTTTGGGGCAAATGGACGCGCCCACTGAGGTTTTTGAGCATGTTTATTTGGGGTCTGAGTGGAATGCTAGTAATTATGAGGAGTTGCAGAGGAATGGGTCAGTTGAATTTATTTATAGGGAAAGTTTACCAAAAATAAAGATACTCGTGTTTTTTCTTTTTGTTGTTGGTGGAGAATTGACGGAGATATGACGTTTTCAATTTTAAATGCAATAACTCTTAAACAAATCTTAAAAGGCCAAGATAAAAAAATAAAAGTCGATTTTTTTGTTATTTTTTATAGTTTGCAATTAAAACATTCTGTATGATTTACAGGGTCGGCCATATTTTGAACGTAACCCGAGAAATTGACAATTTTTTTCCTGGTACGTTCGACTATCTAAATGTGCGTGTGTATGACGACGAAAAAACCGATCTGCTCAAACACTGGGATGATACATTCAAATACATCACAAAGGCCAAGAACAAAGGCTCAAAAGTGAGTTATTGTTATTTTGTTGTTGTTGTTGTTGTATAATCATTCATTTACAGGTTTTAGTCCATTGTAAAATGGGCATCAGTCGCTCAGCCAGCGTCGTCATCGCTTACGCAATGAAGGCCTACAACTGGGACTTCAACAAGGCCCTACTGCACGTGCGCCACAAACGGAGCTGCATCAAACCCAACACCAATTTTCTTCTTCAACTAGAAACATATCAGGGCATCCTGGACGCGATGAAAAACAAAGAAAAACTGCAGAGATCAAAGTCTGAAACTAACCTCAAATCACCCGCTAACATTAAAGTCAAAGTCAAACCCGAAGTGAAGTCCGGTCTGGAGCTGCGCCATCTGGGCGAAAGGCCGAAAAGTTGGTCACCTGATAATTTGCAACAGCGCGAGGATAAGTTGCTCAAAACCAACTCGATGAGCCTGGAGGACTTGAGCCAATCAACGTTGGCGCGCCACGTGCTGCTCCCTTGCGTCAACGGCGAATCCTATTCGGTGTCGCCCAATCAAATTGTCCATCTACCCGGCCAGGCCACGCCTACATTGAACAACGACCCGTGGGATCCGGGAGAGGACGCTCCAATCGCCCTTCCAGTCTGTGATAATTTAGTGTGGCGGACGGCCATTGTAGTGACGCAAAATCAAAAAGTTCCTGATGACGAGAGTTCGTGGAGTTCCTACGACAGCGCCATCGCAAGCTCGAAGACTGAATTGTCGCGGCACAGCTCGTGGGGCAGCGGCGATACGAGGCCGAGTCGCAACAGTAGTTGGGGGTCGTACGATTGCGACACGCCCCACCCGGGCACAGTGAGGCGCACCAAACAACTACTAGAGCACCCCCTGGCGGAAGCAATCAACGACACTCTCTTGGACCGGGCTAGGACGGTGGAGCGGTTGAGCACCAGTGCCCCCGAGTCTAGTGAACTGGACGTAGAGGGCGGTAAAGTGCAGAATTTGAAAAAGGAGTTTGAAGCCAAAGCGCAAAAACGTGACGATAAAGTGCCACGTCAGCGGTTTAGTTGTGACTTTTCCAAGAGGCCGCCACCGCGTCCTGCTGTCAAACAAATTGCGGCTACAGTGATTGCCAAGGCGCAGAAAAAGCAACAGCAGTATGGAAAAACGCACCCTCTTGCGCGGATTCCCATTAAACCGCGTCACAATAATCCCGTTTACAATACGATGTAAAATGCTCAGGAATCCATCATCACGAAAACATCACTTGAATGCTCAGTTTAGTAAGCACAAGTTGGTTGGCAACGTTCTAATCTGTCATCCAACCTTTAACTGACAATAAAAGAACTGTCACAAGCTCCCTCTGTCGTGTAAATATAAGAGGTTTTTCTAGCTGGTAGTGAACGGACGTCATCTCTCACGTTAGTTTAAGACATTTTTGTTGAAAATGGAAAAACGCTGTTTCTAGCTTTTGTGTGTATTTATGTGATAGTCATTTTTTTGTACTATAGCTGTAAATTATTGTATCGCTTAGAAAAACATGGATGAATCTGAATCGAGTATATGAAATAAAATCAACAAGTACTGTTTCCAAATTTCGTTTTTTTTGTAATGCTAAAAAGTTACTTTTGTGCATCAATGCTAAAAAAAAAACTACTTGTTCGCACTAGTGCTGTTAAGTTTTTTTTTGCGCACTAGTGCTGGAAGAGTACTTTTTCACACAAGTGCTGAAAACGAAATCAGTTTTGCGCACTAGTGCTGAAAAGTTGTGTTTTCGCACTAGTGCTGGAAGTGTACTTTTTGACACTAGTGCTGAAAAAGAAATGAGTTTTGCGCACTCGTGCTGAAAAGTTAGTTTTTCGCACTAGTGCTGATGAGATCTTTTACGCACTAGTGCTGATGAGATCTTTTACGCACTAGTGCAGAAAAGTTACTTTTCCGTACTAGTGCGAAAAACTTACTTTTGCGCATTAGTGCTAAAAAAAACTACTTGTTCGCACTAGTGTTGATAAGTTGTTTTTTCGCACTAGTGCTGAAAGGGTACTTTTTCACACTAGTGCTGAAAACGAAATCAGTTTTGCGCACTAGTGCTGAAAAGTTGTTTTTTCGCACTAGTGCTGGAAGTGTACTTTTTTGACACTAGTGCTGAAAAAGAAATGAGTTTTGCGCACTCGTGCTGAAAAGTTAGTTTTTCGCACTAGTGCTGATAAGATCTTTCACGCACTAGTGCAGAAAAGTTACTTTTCCGTACAAGTGCTAAAAAGTTACTTTTGCGCATTAGTGCTAAAAAAAACTACTTGTTCGCACTAGTGCTGATAAGTTGTTTTTTCGCACTAGTGCTGGAAGGGTACTTTTTCACACTAGTGCTGGAAGGGTACTTTTTCACACTAGTGCTGAAAACGAAATCAGTTTTGCGCACTAGTGCTGAAAAGTTAGTTTTTCGCACTAGTGATGATGAAATCTTTTACGCACTAGTGCTGAAAAGTTACTTTTTCACACTAGTGCTGAAAAGTTACTTTTTCACACTAGTGCTGAAAGTTGCTTTCCTGCACTACGGCAGAAAAGTTACTTTATTTCATACTGTACCGTGAAATATCATTTAACGGACCCAAAACCAGTCCGGTAAATGATACTTTACATCATCAGAGACTGTGAAATTGCATTGGTAACACGGTTTGGCTGGCGCTAAACACGATATTTTCGTTCACTGTCTTATCTACACGGAAGATTTTGCGCCATTCGCAGAAAGCCCCAAACTCCTTTTGATACCTTTCCGCCGAAACGGTTGGTAAGGTATATCAGATAGGACAAAAATAAGTTGTTACATGGTCTGGCTGGCGCCATCTCATGGTACGAATGTGAGGTGGACTGCCACCCTAAGTGTGTGGTTTGAGAAGAAAGCACTTTAAACCGATTAAAAATAGTTATTACAGTATGAAACAAAACAATGTACGATACACAGCCGTTAAATGTCATTAAACTACTCGTCTAGATATTCTAGACTCGGTTCCTTCGTGGCCCCGTCCATCAACATCTTGACTCGTAATTTAAAAAGTCATTTATCGCCTTAGTAACGTAAATAACTATATCCGTACTAGTTCTAAAAAGTTACTTGTTCGCACTAGTGTTGAAAAGTTGTTTTTTCGCACTAGTGCTGGAAAGGTACTTTTTCACACTAGTGCTAAAAAAACTAGTTTTGCGCACTAGTGCTGAAGAGTTGGTTTTTCGCACTAGTGCTGTAGAGTTGGTTTTTCGCACTAGTACTGATGAAATCTTTTACGCACTAGTGCTAAAAATTTACTTTTGCGCATTAGTGCTGAAGAAAAACTACTTTTTCACACTAGTGCTGAAAGTTGCTTTACTGCACGACGGCAGAAAAGTTACTTTTCCGTACTAGTGCTAAAAAATTACTTTTGCGCATTAGTGCTGAAGAAAAACTAGTTTTACGCACTAGTGCTGAAAAGTTGTTTTTTCGCACTAGTGCTGGAAAGGTACTTTTTCACACTAGTGCTAAAAAAACTAGTTTTGCGCACTAGTGTTGAAGAGTTGGATTTTTGCACTAGTGCTGATGAAAACTTTTACGCACTAGTGCTGAGAAGTTACTTTTTCACACTAGTGCTGAAAGTTGTTTTCCTGCACTACTGCAGAAAAGTTACTTTTCCGTACAAGTGCTAAAAAGTTACTTTTGCGCATTAGTGCTGAAGAAAAACTAATTGTTCGCACTAGTGCTGAGAAGGATTTTCGCACTAGTGCTGGAAAAGTACTAAAAAAAAATAGTATTGCGTACTAGTGTTGAAGAGTTAGTTTTTCGCACTAGTGTTGAAAGTTGCTTTCCTGTACTACTGCAGAAAAGTTACTTTTCCGCACTAGTCCTGGAAAATCATTTTTGCGCCCCAATTCTTGTAAGTTTCTTTCTCGTACTAGTGCAAGGAAGTTACTTTTTTTTCACCAATGTTGAAAGTTGCTTCTGAACTTTGAAAATCACTTTTGCGCACTAGTGCTGAGAAAAACTTTTTTTCGGCACTAGTGCCGAAAAGTTGCTTTTCCTCCATCAATAGCCGCTTTCTTTCGCAGCCTATTCCCGAATCAAAACGAGTTTGGATCAAATAATCACGTAACAACGTAACATGCTCAAAAGAACGAATGATGATCAGAAAAATCGATTCGAAAGAAAGTTGCTATTGCATCTTCATTTTTCAATCTTGAACTCCAATTTTTATTGAATTTTATAGCAAAAGTCAAAACTAGTTAGTTTCAGCTATAGTTACATTCCAGTAACTGCTGACATCAATCCTTACGTTGCACATTATATTCCCACGGAATACAAGTTAATAAATAGGCATTGTAGCTACTTTTAGAGGCAGATTTAACGTAGCCGTGTTACTTGACTTATCTTGAATGAAAATAATTTTGGTGAAAAATATTTTTTAAAAAGGCTTCTCTCGAGTTACCCAACGTAATTCTATCTAGTTCTAGTAGGCGTAGTAAATAAATCAATACCTAAGGTGATTGGTGTCCCACTAGATGTCGCTAGAGAAAAATCTAGTTCGTTGCAATTTTACTAGATATCGCTACCCGTCGTTCTAGAGTTAGTTTGCAGTACCTATAATTTAATTAAATACGTAATTTTCCGACATTATCAAGGTTTTTTCATTTTTCAAAGGACATTTTATATGTCAAATTCCAATTTTTATTAAATTTTATAGCAAAAATCAAAACTAGTTAGTTTTAGCCATCTAGTAGGCGCTGTAGAAAAATCAATAATCAACAGGTCAGGTAATTGGGGTTTCACAAGATGTCGCTACCCGTTGTCCTTAAGTTAGGTTGCAGCAAGATCAGTATTCAGTGTGTCCAAGATAAGGATGTCTATCATGAAAACCGTAAGAGATACGAAGATGGTTACAGCAGAGAAAATTTGCGCATTTTCAAGCCTAACAATATGCCGTTTAGAAAGTTTTAAAATTCCGAGTAGTTTCGGAGATATGCCTAAAAAAACGAAATTTGCCGATTTCGTTTTTATTTTTTTCTGACGTTATTAAGAGAAATATGGAACAACAAAAGACACTTTCTCATGGCCACTTTTCAAGCTTTAAAAAACAGCGTTGAGAGATTTTCCGTACGACGTTTCGTTTCGGAGAAACCATCATCAACTTTGTTTTTTTAAATACGGTCCTGGATTTTTTATGACGGATTTTAAGAGACACTCATGACATGTATCGCAATTATACAAAAAAATTACATCGATGGATTTTTCCATAAGAACTCATGTGTTAGAGAGAGACAAAGAATACATTTCTAATAGGATTAAAAACAACCACCTCTTTTTTAATTAGTGCGATACATCGTTGGTTTAGGAACATAAGAGCCTCTTAAAATCTGTATTAAAAAATCCAGGACAGTATTTAAAAAAACCAAGTTGATGATGGCTGCTCATATACGAAACGTCGGTTCTAATTTAATAACGCTATCTTGCAATAGGCGAAAAGTAGCAATGAAGAAGTTCCATTCAATTCAAAATATCTCTTTAGATGTGGTCAGAAATTTTTTAAAAAATTCGGTTTTTTTCGGAATTTCTTGGCTTTTAAAACGGCATTTTGTTAAGCATCAAAATACGCAACTTTGCCTCCATTTAACCGACCTTGTATCTCTCACGGTTTCCAAGATTCCCATGATAAACATCCTTATCTTGGACACACTGTATAACAGGTTGCCTCACTTTAACGGTCATGAGGTCATCAATGTCCAGTGTTGCCAGATGATTCCTATCAAAATCAGTTGAACAGAAACCCATGGGCGAAATCGGTGTATCTCCTGTTGAAACAGTAGTTCTGGCAACCTTGCGAATGACACGATACGACGCAGATCGTTGATTGCTGTAACTTATTCAATCAACGATGCAGATGCTCGACACCGATGACGTCACATTCTTCCCCCCCTCCGTCTCTCACCTTAGGCGAAGTGAGGCAACCTCTACTAATCTTGAGCTTGCAGTACCTATAATCGCACTAAATACGTTATTTATTTGGTGGCATCATCAATGTTTCTTGATTTTTCAAAGGACTTTTGTGTCTTGTGTTCCAATTTTTATTGAATTTTATCACGAAAATCAAAACTAGTTAGTTTTAGCCATCTAGTAGGCGTTGTAAAAAAATCAATACGTTGGGTAATTGGGGTTTCACTAGATGTCGCTTTAAAAAATCAATATTAAGTTTGTTGCAGATTCACTAGATGTCGCTACACGTCGTCTTAGACTTAGTTTGCAGTACCTATAATCGCACTAGATACGTAATTTTGTGACATACTCAATGTTTTTTGATTCTTTAAAGAACTTTTATGAAATACATTTTAATTTTTATTGAACTTCTGTAAAAAAAAACTTGATTTGAGTTTGTTTCATTTCTACTATATGCTGTTATCTTTTGAGTTATGCCTAAGTTACATTCAATTTCACTTCGAAATGGAATTGACGGATTTCCGCTTGGCAAACGGGATGATGATTCACTTATGAGAAAAACGAACACAACATACAGGTTGTTTGACTTATTTTCATGGGTGGACATAGTAATGGATGTAATTCATAAACTTGAAATTCAATTCTCAAAAGTATTAATGTCATTTGTCAAAAGCTATTATGGATATGGAATAAAAAACCGTTTCAACAGTCAATTTTTTTACGAAAAATAACTATAAAATAGGAAACAACTCATTTATAAAACTTAGCAAAATATGGTAAAATATAATCCACATCATCTTTCCTACTGCGAAACAAAAAATCATGAACATAAATCGTATTGACAATTTTAATTCCCTGCTGCGCGATATTAACAAACTTGCCATAATCCTTAGCCATCTTCATCTCCAGCAAAAAATGCGTCGCATGAATCGAATCATCATAGGGCGGGTCAATATTTAAAACCACACCTCCTCCTGCTTCAATCACATTGGTGATTGGCTCCCGCTTTTCGGCTACGACAACAGCGCGCATGTCGTTGAACGCCCCATAGCCACGCCTTGCCACCTCCTTTCTCCAAAAGTGTATACACTGATCCTTATCCTCACAATTAAGTGTGGCTTTGGGGTTGCCAAATTCAAAATCCTCTTCATCAACAAACCTCCCGCTTTCCACACTCTTTTGGGCGTAGGAATAGTGTAACACCCACTTTCCTGCTGCCATGCACGCAAGTGTTTTTTCATTTCTCCCCGGTTTGCAGCATAAGAGGTGTGTACAAGATGGGTCAAACCCTGGACAGTTTAAAACACGCCCCCCTAGTTGATGAATTTGTTCTGTTAATTGTTCGCGCGCATCTGCGTCAATGCCGCTCAATAAAAACACCCTCGGTTTCTGTGATTGGTCAAAACCATAATCCCAGCCCACACTCAACGGCTGCGACTCTAATTGGGCCACTGCAGTGGAGGGGGCGTGTTCAAATACCCGCGAAGCCCGCCTACTTGACGCACTAGACCGCAGGTTTTGTTTCAACTCTTCCAATTTGTTTAAAGTCTGTGATTCTTCTTCTTGCGGCATAGGGGGCGGGGATGCATACGCCCCACGTTTCATGGCCTTATCCACTAGGCGGCGCTTGAGCTCGCTCAACGGCGTGCTCAGACGGCGCTGAGGTTTATAGTCGGGAAAGCAGTTCACCCACTTTTGCCACATTTTCCTGGTGTTGGGGGAGGGGTTGTCGCACATGAACTGTCCCAGGGGCGTGTCCGGTGTTTTGATGTCGCCATAAGGGCGTGCCTCTGGCGTTTGATTAATACCGGCGTCTTGAAGTATCTTCTGAATGGGCGTGACTTGACTACACCCGTCCACAGATAAATGTTGCTTTTTAGGAGTGCATTCACGAGGTGGGGTGCTAACAGCCTGATCACGTGTGTTGTTGACTAAATATGGCTGCGAGGCCACGTGAGATTTGCTGTCAACACAAGCCAAAAGCCAGTCTTTTGTTACGATGATGAGATTCCAGTTGACTGCTGCTTCGTATTTTTTGCCAGAGGCGTTGGGGATGATCAAATGGGTGGATGCAAGGACTTTTTTGCTGCGGTTCACTTTCCTGCTGAGACTGTCCTGATAGATGCCGCCTAATGCTTCAACAAGTGCCTGTAAAAAATCCCTTTCCTCGCCCGAATAGCCACTAATGGCAACAACGCACTGGTCCAGTACTGTTATAGGAGACATGTTGATTGGTTGATAGTAGTATTGTGGCTCGTCAGCGAGGGCGTTACTGTCCAACGTGTTAATCAGCCATAATTGGTTGAAAATCTGTTGGTGGGCGGGGACTTTCTCCAATTGATGAATAATGGGGACGATGACGTAATCGCACACTCCTTTGAATTTTTTATCCACAACGTTGCCAGCGCAGTCTACAATATGTCTTTTGTATAAATCGTAAGTTTCCTGGTTGAAACCCTCCAAGTAAAAGGACTTGCCCAAGAAAATACCCATTTCCGTTGACTCAGTAACTTGCGTTGATGTATCCTGAGGCGCGAACTGGCGCGTTTTAATCACAAATACATCATCATCAGGCATGGTTTCTTGTGTTAAATATTTTTGCGTCAACGTGTCCTCTTCAACAGGCTCGCGCTCGGCTGGAGGTGAACTATTTCGAATAAAACTCTCAAACTTTCTGCTCATTGGTGAATCAGCAGTGACCTCTGGTTGATGGATGAGGTACTCACGCTCATCAACTGGCCGTTTCTCGTCTATCGAATCCAACAGCCACTGCAACGTCACCATTAATCCCGTTTTAAACCCAGTGACGTCGCCACTATCGCCCACTATAACATGGGACACGCGCTCGTTATAATCATCGTATCTAGTGGCGCCGCTAATGTTGATAACCCGATGCACCTTGTCGCGCTTTTCCGCACTAAAACCCGTCACAAATATGCTGCAACCGTCCAAAAATTGTCCCGCACTTTTGGCCTTTTTCACGTCAATTTTATCCACCAAATCATCGGCTTTGCGTTTTCTAGGCGTCGAATCCATGGTGTCGTCTATGATTCTCTTAGGCAGCGCCCCCCCAATCACGCTGATTGTACTAAAATTGGGATCAATGTTTTCGCCCTCTTTCGTCGGCGTTGACGTTATGGTTTTAACGCGATAGTTCTCCGGTGGTTGCGCCACTTTCTTATCTGCGCTGTCGTACAGCCACTCGGGAGTGACGCATTTGATGTGTTTTTGTCCACGGGCCGCTTTGAATTTGTCACTTGACGTGGCTGCAATGAAGTTGACAACACTGTCACCTAGTAGATGTAAACTTACCACTGTTGCCAACGCAAACCAACACGTCCGTCTGAGCTAGTATCATTTTTCCCGAAAATTTGCCACCGTGCTTTTCCACCAGTTCCTTCATCTTTTCCTTGTCCTTGGACCCGGTTAAACCAGTACACACGATGGTTAGGCCTTGAAATGGTGGACATTTAAACTTGTCCAGCAGCTCAGGATCGTTGGCGTTGATGTTGATTGTTTTGCTTTTTTCATAGAGGGCGTCTATCCAGCCGGGTAATAAAACGGGAATGTTTTTTTCCGCTGCCAGATAATACTTTTCCGACTTGGCACCGTTGGATATGAGATGCGTCAACGAGGCAGTGATGCCGGATTGTTGAAAAAAGCCGCCCATCAGTTGAACCTGTGGACAATGTAACGACTGCTTTGTCAGCTGCAATGTTGCCACCCTTACCATAACTTATCAAATTCACATGCATTGTTGCCATTTATAACTCATTGAGAATTGATTGGTGGGATCATCAAAAATGTTTTATGCAGGGTGTATCTTAATGACAAGACGCTTAATTAGCACTAACTAGATAGTAATTATTTATTCCAGTGGCGTCCAGAGGGAAATAACATTGACAAAAAATGTGCGCCAGTGACTTTTCTGAAAATTTTCATTTTTTTTTCAGATAGAGCAGCTTAAAATACAACTTTTCTATCTCCTGATATTTTTTCGTTTCTTTCTTCGTTTTGGAGGAAAAAAATCAAAACCATTTTATTACACGTCGAAAAATTGATAAAATAAAGTTGTTTTTAATTTTTTTCTCGAAAACTAAGATGGATACGAAAAATTATGAAATGACAGAAAAGTTGTATTTTTAGAAAAGCCAGTGGCGCACATTTTTTTGTCAATTTTATTCGTATAATTGTTCTTTTGGACGCCACTGAAACTCATAGTTAGTGCATTATAATATTACGAAAAAAAAAAACAACAAAAATTCAACAAAATCGACAAAAGGAACATTCAAGATAATAATACGTCCGATTTCAGAAACATATAAAATTGATTTTGAACAAAAAACAAATCCAAGATTCAAAAATTGATAAAAAAATGGATTGACAATGTTCAAAAAAGTTTTAAAAATACTAAAAAAACCTTTCACACCCTCTATCTCAAAAACCAGACTATTTAGGACACTTTTCTACTTGAATTTTGTGCAGGAATGCGTTGTTGGAATTACGGACAATCATTAAGTAACACCCTGTATACAAGTTAACATTGAAATTAAATTGAGTTTAAAGAGAATGACAATAATTAATGTTAAAGTAATAGGCGCCTCCTGCACCGTTGCCAATGTTATAGATTCCAGCCTTTTTCAGTGTTGCCTTATCTATAAAAAATGTTGCAACATTTCCCTGAAGCAGCGTTGCCACAACAAGATAATGACATATGCCGTACAATTAACCTCGAAAGTACAGTCAGAATCAATAAATACATTAAAACACCGGATTATAAAAACATATTATTAAAAATTACTATATTTTTCCGAGAATTTTGTATGTCAAGTATAATCGGCAACACTGGAACTTGTCATTTATAAGATATTTCAAAATGTTTGTAATGACCATTCCTCTACAACCATTATCACTGATGATGACCCGATTGGCTTGAAACGTCGAATAAATTCTAAGTATATGGATTAGAATAATTGGAAATGGTCTGTTGAAAACGATATTGGTCGGCCATTTTTGCCAGCCTAAAACTCAAAATTGGAAAAAAGTCCAAACAAACCAGAAATAAATTAACAAACTTTTGAACTAAAAAATTAAAAAAAAAAACAAACATACTAGTGGAGCTGATATAAAGCGTGTACAAATCCATCGTGATTTTTTTGCCCCCTGGCAAAGTTGCATCTGACGGGCGGTTTAAGAATAATTACAGTTCCGTCAACCAGTTTTTCATTCACAACCTGTTGATAGATGACAATGATGACAGCGCGATCTGTCATTCCAGTTTCCAGTCCACAACAAATCAAAATGAGGTTAGGATGATAGGGGGTTATGTCTAAAGTTATACACAGTGTTTCAAATTCTTTTTTCTGGGTCCTCTACGTTATCAATAAAGCGACAAGACATTAAAGTTATTATGATTAACTCACCTTCTGTTTAATCTCGTTCTTCCTAGCAGTACCAATTTGCGAACAATTCACTTCACATCCATACATGGCCACCGTTTCAATGGGCCACGAAAAAGAAGGAATTGATTTGTTTTCAATAAAACATACACTGACAGCCAAAGGCCCCAAAACAGCGGCCCCACTGTTGGTGTAGTGTGTAAAGTCGCGATTGTCGAACTCCTCAAAAACCAAGTAGTCCAACTTGGAGAGGATGAGGGAGAAAACTTCCTCCTCTTTCTTCCAGAAAATGTCTGTAACGAAGTGAGTTTTGAGAGCGTTAAAGGCATCGCGCATGGGTTGAGATGCAGTTGATTCGTCTGGGTGGATAAAAAACACTCGGATGTCCATTTTAGAAGCTGTAAAAAAAAACCGGGAAAAAACTTGTTTTAACAATGAATCAAAGCAAAACGCACCTTTTTCAATAAATTTAGGATTCTTTTAAGTTAACAAACATTAAATTGACATAAATTATTCGATTTTCCATTAAAATTGAACAGCACAAAATATACAAAAACCGATTTGACCGTTTAGGTTATCAACATAAATGTCAATAAATGACTCAAGACAATGTAGCCTAACTCCTGACAGATGTCAATCAAGAGCGATGTTGTGCAACGTTGCCACTTTGAGGAAATGGGCGCATCAAGTGAAAGACTCAATCTCAACGATGTAATTTATTGTTTCAACAAGACAACAAATTTAGAAATAATAAAATACTGTATAGGCTACAAGACAAGAGTAAATCGTAACTAACTACATCGAAAATACACTTAACTAGACAAGCAAATAAATATCATTCTTACAGTTACAATAAAGTCGTTCGTTTATTTACACTATTTACATTCTAACTAACCTAAGAGCACCGCGTCCACAAATCTTTGCGCTAATCCTGATTAAAGCAACTGAATTTTTAATCACAAAACTAATATCAATAATAGGATTGAGCAGAGCTGTGTTTTGTGCCGAAATGAGTTTCAAATAGGCGGTCTTAATGGGATTTGGGAGTTTCCATGAGTTTATCTGGAAACTATGCTAGTTATGCGGAAAGTTTTATGGAGTTTTTTGTAGGAAATTTCATTGGCTTCAACTTTGATTATGAGGAGTTTTTCCGAAATCCTTATGGTTTTTAAGTTATTTGCCAAAAACAGAACAGGTGTCCAAATTAGTTTCCTCAACTTTCCATCGCTATCTATAATAGTTATGGAAAAACTTTTTGGAAGTTTTATGTAGGAAATCTTATGAACTACAACTTTGCTACGGAAAAGTTTTTCCAGAATCGTAGTAGTTTCCAAGTTATTTGCCAAAAACTGGCATGGCGTCCAAATAGAAATGCAATTAGTTTTCCCATATTTAAATTGTTATATCTTGGAAACTACAATAGTTATCGAAAAAGTTTTTGGAAGTTTTTTGTTGAAAATTTCATGTACTTCAACTTTGATAATAGGAAGTTTTTTCGAAATCTTTGTAGTTTTCAAGTTATTTGCCAAAGACAGAACAGGTGTCCAAATTAGTTTCCCCAACTTTTCATCGCTGTATCTTGGAAACTATAATAGTTATGGAAAAACTTTTTGTAGAAAATTATATGAGCTTCAACTTTGCTCCATAGAAGTTTTCTCTAGAATTGTCGTAGTTTTCAAGTTATTTGCCAAAAACTGGCATGGCGTCCAAATAGGAAGGGAATTAGTTTTCCCATATTTAAATTGTTATATCTTGGAAACTATAATAATTATGGAAAAAGTTTCCAGAAGTTTTTCGTAGGAAATTTCATGGACTTCAACTTTGATCATAGGAAGTTTTTCCGAAATCTTTCTAGTTTTCAAGTTATTTGCCAAAAACAGAACAGGTTTCCAAATAAGTTTTCTCAACTTTCCATCGCTGTATCTTGAAAACTGAAATAGTTATGGAAAAACTTTCTGTAAGTTTTTTGTAGGAAATTTTTTGAACTTTAACTTTGCTTCAGAGAAGTTTTTCCAGATTTGTCGTAGTTTTCAAGTTATTTGCCAAAAACTGGCATGACGTCCAAATAGAAATGCAATTAGTTTTCCCATATTTAAATTATTGTTATATCTTGGAAACTACAATAGTAACGGGGAAAGTTTCCTGGAGTTTTCTATGGGAAATTTCATGAACTTCAATTTGGTGATAAAAAGTTTTTACAAAATTCCCATAGTTTTCAAATTATTTACCAAAAACCAGTATAATATCCAAATTAGTTTTCACCAACTTTCCATGACTGTAAACAATCAAAACCTAATCAACTCCCAATCTCTAGTACTTTTTTAACAGACCCGGTAAAAAAGCCAGAGACTATCAATATCACAATCACAATGTCGTTTTACCAACCTAAAACAACCCACCCTTGCGGCCAAACAACAAACTACTCAAAGTACCCAAAGTGCCCGTCGGTTGTTGCGTTTGTTTCGCCAACTCCGGTTCAGGTGTCGCTCTCGTATTGACAGTGCCCAAATCGGGTCGCGTTTGACCCGACCCGACGCGGCGCTGTTTGCGCGCATTTAGTTGTTCCAAACGCCGATTGAGGGCGTTGGTGCCGGGTTTGCCGGGGATTCCCAAGTCGGATTTTGTTGCTGGAATATGATTGGTGATTGGGTAATTGAAAAATGGCGCATGCTTACTTGTTGGTTTAGGTTGTTTGGGTTTTTCGGCGATGGTGGTGAGGTTTTCGTTGCTGCGGCTCGGCAGGAGACAGGTGAGTTGGGTCATGGGGCTGGTTAGGTTGGCTCGCGTGTAGATGCCGCCAGACATTGAGAGGTTGCCAGGGCCGGACATCAGGTTGCCGATGCCCATTTTTTCGATTTTTCCAACCAGGCTCTGGAAAATTGTTGAGATGTAAAAAAAATAGAGGGTTGAAATGTTCAGGAAAACTTTATTAGACTCTTCTTGTTGGTTGGTGGAAGTTTCAACACCCTAGTAGAAAAACTTTTCGAGAACATTGATTATATGTGTATTTTCACTAAGGTGTTGATAACTTCCAAAATAATTGAGTTGGAGGGTTGAAACTTTCAGGAAAATTTCATTAGACTGCACTTGTTGGTTGCTGAAAGTTTCAACTCTCTACTCTAAAAACCTTCAAAAAAAAATCTTTTTTTTTGTAGTGTTTCAAAAATAAACAAAATTTCACTAAGGAGTTGATAACTTCCGGAATAATTGAGTTGAAGGGTTGAATCTTTCAGGAAAACTTCATTAGACTGCACTTGTTGGTTGCTGAAAGTTTCAGCTCCCTACTCTAAAAACCTTTAAAAAAAAATGTTTTTTGTAAAGTGTTTAAAAAATAGACAAAATTTCACTAAGGAGTTGATAACTTCCAAAATGATTGAGTTGGAGAGTTGAAACTTTCAGGAAAACTTCATTAGACTGTACTTGTTGGTTGCTGAAAGTTTCAACTCCATACTTTAAAAACTTTTCAAAAAAACTGTTTTTTTGTAGTGTTTAAAAAATTGACAAAATTTCACTAAGGAGTTGATAACTTCCGAAATAATTGAGTTGTAGGGTTGAAACTTTCAGGAAAACTTTAATAGACTGTACTTGTTGGTTGATGAAAGTTTCAACTCTCTACTCCAAAAACTTTTCGAAAAAATGGTTTTTTTGTAAAGTGTTTCAAAAATAGACAACATTTCACTAAGGAGTTGATAACTTCCAAAATAATAATTGAGTTGGACGATTGAAACTTTCAGGAAAACTTCATTGGACTGTACTTGTTGGTTGGTGAAAGTTTCAACTCCCTACTTCAAAAACTTCTCGAGAGAATTGATTATTTTTGAAGTATTTCAAAAATTGACAAAAGTTCACTAAGGAGTTGATAACTTCCGAAATAATTGAGTTGTAGGGTTGAAACTTTCAGGAAAACTTTAATAGACTGTACTTGTTGGTTGATGAAAGTTTCAACTCTCTACTCCAAAAACTTTTCGAAAAAATGGTTTTTTTGTAAAGTGTTTCAAAAATAGACAACATTTCACTAAGGAGTTGATAACTTCCAAAATAATAATTGAGTTGGACGATTGAAACTTTCAGGAAAACTTCATTGGACTGTACTTGTTGGTTGGTGAAAGTTTCAACTCCCTACTTCAAAAACTTCTCGAGAGAATTGATTATTTTTGAAGTATTTCAAAAATTGACAAAAGTTCACTAAGGAGTTGATAACTTCCGAAATAATTGAGTTGTAGGGTTGAAACTTTCAGGAAAACTTTAATAGACTGTACTTGTTGGTTGATGAAAATTTCAACTCTCTACTCCAAAAACTTTTCGAGAAAATGGTTTTTTTGTAAAGTGTTTCAAAAATAGACAACATTTCACTAAGGAGTTGATAACTTCCAAAATAATAATTGAGTTGGATGATTGAAACTTTCAGGAAAACTTTATTAGACTGTACTTGTTGGTTGGTGAAAGTTTCAACTCCCTTCTTCAAAAACTTCTCGAGAGAATTGATTATTTTTGAAGTATTTCAAAAATCGACAAAAGTTCACTGAGGAGTTGATAACTTCCGAGATAAGTTGGAGGGTTGAAACTTTCAGGAAAACTTCATTAGACTGTACTTGTTGGTTGCTTAAAGTTTCAACTCCCTACTCTGGAAACTTTTCGAAAAAATTGTGTTAAAGTGTTACAAAAACAGACAAAATTTCACTAAGGAGTTGAAAACTTCCAAAATAATTACTTGGAAGGTTGAAACTCATTGAAAAACTTCGTCAAGCTTGGATTATGAATTTGTGAAAGTTTTAACTCAATGGCGTAGAAACTTTCCGAAAAAATTCAATATTCAACGAGTCTTTAAAAAATGAAAAAAAGAGTTGAGTGAGTAAGAGAGTTGAAACTTTCAGGAAAACTTCACTAGACTTCAATTGATAATTTGTGAAAGTTTTAACTCAATGACGCAAAAACTTTCCAAAAAATTGAATATTCAAAGAGTATTAAAATAAATGACCAATTTTCACTTGGGAGTTGACACCTTCCAAAATATTCAAATCAGAAAGTTGAAACTTTCAGAAAAACTTCACTAAACCAAAACATAGAAACTTTCCAAAAAAATTGACTAATTGGTGAATCAACAATAGCGCAATGAAAACTCAACCATAAACACAGTTGGCAACCCTGATTAAAAAAAAAAAAAAACACGCCGTCAATGAAGTCCAACGTTCAATTTTGCATTTTAATCGACCTTCGGTTTACATAATTGAAATAAAACGAGTTGCCAATCGAGATTTTTATTATCGATAAGTAGATGGTTAAATTACCCCACCCATTAATGTATGTATATCTATATCCTACAAACTTGAAAAATTAAACCTCAAAAACCGACTCAACCACTGTCAACTCCCACATTACCTCTTTGCTACGCCTCCTTTTGATCTTCTTTGTGGCTCCGCCCCCAACAGTACCACGCAGGAACTGCGGCACCGAACTCAGCAACAACTGTGGAAAACTGAAACTTTCCTCTTCGGAGTCGGGCGAACCTGGTCGTGTACTTCCGGGCGATCCAAACGGACTGTTGTGAGGCGTGGCCGTGGGTGTGAAACTACTTTCACCGCTGGGCGTGGCCAGTGCGGAGGGCGTGGCTGCTTTGATGCCTGCAAATGAAAATATTGATATGGTCATATAAATGACCCTGTATAAACAGAACGGGAAAGCAAATCTTGATAAAACACATAAAAATATATGAAAAGACTAACTGAGAGTTTGAAGTTGATATCTTCAAAAACGTGTAAAAAAAATGACAAACCTCTTTCATTCAACATCTTAGCCAAGCCCATGGTGGTGGAAAACGTGCTGCAGGAGTTCCTCCTGCTCATCCCTCTGGGAGTTTGAGGAGGAGAGTTCTGAATAGAGCTACAAACTGACGTCACACGACTAGCTCTATTGCTGGGAGTGACAAAAGTACCATCATCCGGGTGCATTACAGTACTATTAGTGTACGTAAACGTATGTACTGAATTATCAAAAAGTTTGCCAGGATGCGCATATTCTTCATCCTCCTCCAAATCACTTAACCCATAGGATTCCAGGCCAATATCCTCCAACTCCTTGCCGCCTCTTATTTTAACTCCAGGCCGCTCCTCCAGCAATCCACCAAAAGTGGGCTGGGCCAATTGCGACCAATGATGTAACGTCTGCGACCCCTCCATTGGTTTGACAATTTGTAACTTCTCCGGCAACTTCCAGTTATAATAGTTGCCACCAGTGGACATCAAACTGTCAGGAGTGCGACACCCAAACGGCATAAACCCATCCCCTTCATAGCCTCCATAGGCGGAGCCTGTTTGTAGACACGCCCTTCTAGCTAGTACTGCTCCAGGAGTAAGTCGTTGCAAGGCCGCCTCTAGTTCAGTGGCGCCAGGTACACCAGGCACGCCCTTTTGCGGTGCTCCGGGATATCCCTCCTCAGAGTCGGTGGTTACGAGGGAGGAGTCAGAGTCGGATGGGTTGGACGAATCGATGCTGGGGTAGCCGAGGGAGCTGCTAGAGTAGATTGAGGAGGAGGGACGGCGAAGAGGGAGGGTGGCCATGCGAGGGCCGGAGGTGCTGCTGACGTAGCCACCCATTGAAGAGTGCAGACTGCCCATGCTTTCCGCGCTGCTGAGGGAGTTTTGGGAGGCGCAACGGACTGTTTCGAAGACTTTTTTGTATTGAGGTCTGTTGAAGATGTCAATGATAACTTCCGAAATTGTTGAGTTGGAGGATTGAAGGTTTGTGAAAGTTTCGACTACTAAATGGTCGATAACTTCCAAAATAATTGAGTTGAAATATTGAAACTTCCACAGAACCTTTACTGAATTCTTCTCAATAATGTGCTGAAGTTTCAACTTCCAAATGCAAAAGCTTTTTGTAAAAAAATAATTTTGGTGCGGATTTTCCAAAAAACAACAAAGTTCTCTAAACCTCAATAACTTTCAAAATAATTGAGTTGTAGAGCTAAGACTTTCAGAAGAACTTCATTAAAGTTCACTTGTTGATTTGTGAGTGTTTTAATTCCCTAAGGCGAAAACTTAAAAAAAAAATGGGTGCAGGTTGGTTCAAAAAATTACGAATGTTCACTAAAAAGTTCATAACTAGCAAAATAATTGAGTTGGAGGGTTAAATTCCGGGGAAACTTTATAAAACTTCATTCATTGGTTGGCGAAAGTTTCAACTACCTGATGCAAAAACTCAGTTGGCGTTGGGAAGTTGAAACTTAAAGGATGAGTGCACTAAACTCCATTGATGAGTTTGTAAAAGTTTAAATTCCGTATAATATAAAAACTTTCAGTTTTTTTTTTAAGTTTTCCATTTGACAGCTAATCAGTTAATAATTGAGTCGGAGGGTTGACTTTTAAAGGAAACTTCACTAAACTCTACTTTTTGAAAGTTTCAACTCCCTGCTGCAATTAAGTTGGAAATTTGAAAAAAAAAAAAAAAATAATATTTCGTGAGTTTAAAAAATGGACAAGTTTTTACTGAGGAGTTGATAACTTCCGAAATAATTGAGTTGGAAAATTGAAATTTTTCAAAAAACTTCATTGAACTCCATTTAATAATTCGCAGAAGTTTCAACTCCCTGCAGCAAATACTTTCCGAAAAAATTGAATATTTAGTGAGTTTAAAAAATTGACAAATTTTTACTAAGGAGTTGATAACTCCCGAAATAATTGAGTTTGAAAATTGAAACTTTCCAAAAAACTTCATTAAACTCAATTTAATAATTGGCAGAAGTTTCAACTCTCTGCAATAAAAACTTTCCAAAAAAATGAAAATTCAGTGAGTTTAAAAAATGGACAAGTTTTTGCTTGGGAGTTGATAACTTCCGAAATAATTGGGTTGGACTTCATTTAAATCCATTTATTAATTCGCAGAAGTTTCAACTTTCTGCAGCAAAAACTTTCCAAAAAAATGAATATTCATTGAATTTAAAAATGGATAAGTTTTTACTAAGGAGTTCATAACTTACGAAATAATTGATTTGGAAAATTGAAATTTTCTAAAAAACTTCATTAAACTCCATTCAATAATTCGCAGGCGTTTCAACTCCCTGCAGCAAATACTTTCCGAAAAAATTGAATATTTAGTGAGTTCAAAAAATTGACAAATTTTTACTAAGGAGTTGATAACTCCCGAAATAATTGAGTTTGAAAATTGAAACTTTCCAAAAAACTTCATTAAACTGAATTTAATAATTCGCAGAAGTTTTTACTCCCTGCAATAAAAACTTTCCAAAAAAATGAAAATTCAGTGAGATTAAAAAATGGACAAGTTTTTGCTTGGGAGTTGATAACTTCCGAAATAATTGGGTTGGAAAATTGAAATTTTCCAAAAAACTTCATTTAAATCCATTTATTAATTCGCAGAAGTTTCAACTTTCTGCAGCAAAAACTTTCCAAAAAAATGAATATTCATTGAATTTAAAAAATGGATAAGTTTTTACTAAGGAGTTCATAACTTACGAAATAATTGATTTGGAAAATTGAAATTCTCCAAAAAACTTTATTAAACTCCATTCAATAATTCGCAGGCGTTTCAACTCCCTGCAGCAAAAACTTCCCGAAAAAATTGAATATTTGAAGTCTTTAAAAAAATTAAAAATTTTCACTAAGGAGCTGATAACTTCAAAAATAATTGAGTTAGAAAATGGAATTTTTCCAAAAAACTTCATTAAACTCCAATTAATAATTTGCGAAAGTTTCAACTTCTACTTGCAAAAAAATTCCGAAAAAATTGAAGTATTTGAAAAAAAAATCATTTTCACAAAGGAGTTGATAACTTACAAAATATCTCAGCTGAAGTATAGAAACTTTCACGAAAACTTCACAGAACTACCTAATATGATTGGTGAAACTTTCTCATGCATAAATATCCAAAAAAAATCATACTCACAATGACAAATCAGTAGCATTACTAATCCCACTATCCACACTCAACTCCGAATGCATCGACATCTCCAGTTCATTTTGCAAACTATCAAAAGGCACAGTGCCCGTGGCGCCAAGGGAAGAAAACAAACTAATCCGCGCCCCTGGCATCTGTTTCTTTCTGAGCTTTCTGATCTGATCCTGAGCGTCTCTGAGCAACGCTTCCACTTCGTAGTAGCGCGCTTTAAATTCGGACAATTCCACCGCCAAACTGCCTTGATTTTCTTTGGTTATTTGCAATAGGCCGGACATTTCGTCGTTTTCCAGTAAAACCTAAACCACTCAATTTAAATGGACAAAAGTTTCACTGTATATAGAAAAATTATAAACCAATTATCAGGAGTAAAAAAAAATCAAAAAATCACTCATTGAGTTATAAAGTCACAAAGTCATAATTCAATTAACGAATACTTAAATAAATGATAAATTACATACCTTTTTGAGTTTATCCTCTACAGTTTTGAGTTGACCAGATAGAGAGAGGATTTGTTCGTGTTGAGTGCGGTTTTCGTCGCGGACTCGGTCGATTTCGTCTTCCAATAGAGTCATGCTTGAGTTGGCGCAGGCTAATTAAATTAAAATTAATTAATTATGATTAATTAATTAAAAATGGACGTACTAAGTTGTCCGGTTAGATCGTTCAGGAGTCGCTGCTCCTGAGCTTCAATGTCGTCTGCGCAGGACGCTATGCGACAGTATTCGTTTTTCAGTTGTTTGTTTTCGTCTTGTAGAGATGCTAAAAAAAATTATGTAATGAGAAAATACACAAGATCTATCATTTTGTGAATAATCAATTTTTTCATCAAAAACCTCACGTACTCGAGTAATAAAAATGTTAATTAATTTTTTAATAGGAAATAGTGTATGAGATCATCAAACCACGAAGCCACAGAGTGAATAGTTTCCATTATTCAAGGGTGGAAATTTTCAAGGAAACTTCATATATTGTTGAAGTATTGAAAGTTTCAACCGTCTGGTCCAGAAACTTTTTGAAAAAAATAAATATTTGAAGTCTCTTAAAAAGTGACTAATTTTCAGTAAAAACTTTTTTGTAATAAAAGTTTTGTACAGGGAGTATATAAAAATGAAACATTTTTAGTAAAATGTCTATCACTCATGAAATAATTGAGTTGGAGGGTTCAAACCTTCAGGAAAAATTCCAGTCATTAGATTGTGGAAGTCCCAACTCGTTCATGAAGATTTCCAAAATATTAAATTGATGATAATTCTCTTGAAATTTGTTAAACATCCACTCAATAATTGTTAACTTCTGAAATAATCAAGTTGGAGGGTTGAAACTTTTAGGGAAACTTCATAAAATTTCACTCATTGAGTTGTCAAAGATTCAACTCTCTTATGTAAAAACCTTTCAACAAAAACAATTTTTTTAGGAATGGTATTTGAAAAAATGGAAAAAAAATCCTGTACTTTATCAGCAGTTAAATATTTCCTGAGCATTATACATGACGAAAATTACTGAGCACATACGACAGTTATGTATAATAGTATACAGAGTGTCCCGTGTTACCCTCAACTTTGTTTTAAACTTAAAAATCAAAACTTCCAAAAAAATCACATAAGAGAGTCAGAAAAACATCATAAAATTATAAAAATTGAATTTTTCTCTTGAAAATTGTTAAATTTTGAGTAAAGAATGATCAACTTCCAAAATAATTGAGTAAGGAAGTTGAAACTTTCAGGAAAATTCATAAAACTCCACTTATTTGTATGTAAAAGTGTTCAAAAAATTGACAAATCTTCACTCAACACTTCATAACTTCCAAAATAATTGAGTTGGATGGATGAAAATTTCAGGAAAACTTCATCAATGTCCCCTTAGTGATTTGTGGAAGTTTCAATTCCCTCATGCGAAAACTTTCTACAAAAATGAAATTTTTGTGCAGGGTGTACTAAAAATGATTTATTTTCACTAAAAAGTCGATAACTTTCAAATTAATTTAGTTGAAGGGTTAAAATTTTCAGGAAAACTTCATGAACCTTTATGTATTTGTTTGTGAAAGTTTCAACAACTCTATAACAAAAAGTTAATGAAAAATTTAAAACTTTTGTGGTCTCTCAAAAATTGACAAATTATGACTAAGAACTCAAAATAATTAAGTCGGAAAGTTGACAATTTCAGAAAAACTTCTATTTATTGTTTAAAGTTGCAACTTTCAAGGCAAAAACTTTTTGAAAAAATTAAACTTTTTGACTCACCCCTTAAAAATAAAAAAAAATGTTCACTTGAGACTAGAGCTTCCAAAATAATTGAGTTAGAGGGTTGAGACTTGCAGTAAAACTTTATAAAACTCCACTATGCTCGTTAAAGTTGCAACTCTTTAGGGCAAAAACTTTTTTAAAAAATTAACCTTTTGAATGACTTCTTAAAGATTAACAAAATTTCTACTCAAGACTCTTTAACTTCCAAAATAATTAAGTTGGAGAGTTGAAACTTTCGGGAAAACTTCACAAAACTCCACTTATACAGTGTGTCTGCTTAAGTTGGCCACATATGGGAAACTTTTTTATTATTAATTTTAGGAAAAAAAGTTATTCTTTATAAAAAGTTCAGCATGTTCCAAAACCTAAAATGCAACCATCAGATATTACATTTTTTCAGTCGTATACGAGGTTTGTCAAAAAATATGAATTTCACTCAAGAGTAAAATTTGACAATATCGAAAATTGTTATAAAGAAAAATAAACACTACCATTAAAATGATTGTTTTTTTCTTTTTTAAATTTATTAAATTTTATAAATAAATTAATATTAAACAGTAATCTCTTATTTTAATTATTGGACATTTAAATCAATGCATTAATTCAAATGAAAAAATGCAATATCTGATGGTTGCATTTTAGGTTTTGGAACATGCAGAACTTTTTATAAAGAATAACTTTTTTTCCTAAAATTAATAATAAAAAAGTTTCCCATATGTGGCCAACTTAAGCAGACACACTGTATGTTTATTAAAGTTCCAACCCTTTAGGGCAAAAACTTTTTGAAAAAAAAAAATTCAACTCACTTCATAAAAACTAACAAACCTCCACTCAAGACTCTATAACTTCCAAAATAATTGAGTTGAATGGTTGAAAATTTACAGAAAGTTTCATGAAACTCCACTTGTTTGTTGGTCAAGGTTGCAGCTTTTTATGGTAAACGATTTTTGAAAAATTTAACTTTTTAATGACTAGTTAAAAATTGACAAATTTTCCCTCAAGACTCTAAAACTTCCAAAATAATTGAGTTGGAGGGTTGAAACTTTCAAGAAAACTTCACAAAACTCCACTTTTATGTTTGTTGAAGTTGCAACCCTTCATGACAAAAACTTTTTGAAAAAAATTAATTTCATTCAAGACTCTATATTATACCTTTCAAAATAATTGAGGTGAAGGGTTGAAGCTTTCAGGGAAACTTTATTAAACTCCACTTTTTTTGAGAAATAAAAAAAAAGGGTTCATAACTTCCAGAATAATCGAGATAGAAAGATGAAAACTTCTTAAGTTACTAACTATAAAAATTTCAAACGTATCCAAATACGTTACTAGACCTCGAAACTTCCTCTAAAAATGAAAACAAAACACAAATAAAACCGGAAAAAAGTAAAAAATCAAAGAAAAGTGAATAAAAACTCACAAAAATCACTTTTCACTAAAAATTCCACACCAAAACCGCTACATCTTACATAATCCGCTACAAACTGATTTCCAGACGCACTTATCTCATCATTTCTCTTATCTATGCTTGTATTAATTCCAAGTAAACATTAATGCAACCGAGACAAAAATACCGTTTTTAAACGCATCTAAGACGCAAATATTATTTATAGACAGTTTGTTGATAAATTTTGATACAATATAAGTAACAATATGACAACACTACCAGATTGATGCAAGGATCTGCAACCAACTACATAATTGGTTGCATGTAAACTCACCAATTCGTTTCTGCATCAAATCCAAATTAATCTTCCCCGACGAGCCAGCTTCAAACATCGAATCGTCATAATCATTGCTGAGTATTTGTATGAGTTCCGTCTTCTTGTGACACTCATGAGTGAGCTGAGTAATTTTCTCATAGGCAGCCTTCAAATCAGTCTCCAACGAAGCAACAGTGTTCTCCAATTTGTTGTTATGTTGCAACAACTCCTTGCCAATTCGCGCCGTCAACTCCAAATCCTTCTCTTTTTCCTCCAGAAGCCGTGTCACTGCTTCTATATCATCGTAAGTTTTTGTCATTTGGCTCACACGATCACTACATAGAACTGCAAATTGTTTAAAAATTGTTTAATTTTATAAAAACAAAGCACAGAAATTACGGAAATAATTCAACGTTTCACGGATCTGGTCCGGTGATAGTTTTAAATCAGCTTCGTCCACTTGCAAAGCTGGAGAAGGGATGAACCAGTCTTGATTTTCGTAGCCTGAAATGGGAGAACTGATTGATCACTTCTATTGGTGAAGCGGTTAAAGTCACGTGACGTACTCATAACCTTCAATAGTCCTTGATTTCAATTCAACTATCAAGGTCAATAGGTGAAATATTGCGGGACTTAACTTACGTTAAATTATGTTCTTGACATAGTTTTCAAGGTTATTTGGATGATTATTGAAAAAAAATAGTTACGCCGGTCACCTTTAATAGTCCTTGACATGATCCCAAGACATTTAGTACTTTTCAATGTCATTTCAAGGATATATTGAAAGAATATTAACGTTGAATCATGTCCTTGATACAGTTCCAAGGTGATTTGAAGCACTTGTCTTTAGTCAAGGTCATTTCAGATTTCATTGACGAACTATCGACAAAATAGTAACCTTAATCAAGTCATTGAAATAATTTCAAGGAGATTTGAAAGTCATTTCAAGGTTATTAGAATATTCATTAATTGTCTTTGACATCAAGGTCATTTTAAGGTTAATTGGGTAGATATTAAAGGAATTATAACCTTGATTCATGTCTATAATAATCATGCACAAAAATTGGTTGTTTCAAGATCATTTCAAGGTTGATTGAGAGAGTATTAGCACTATTAGCAGAATAATAATTTCAAGGTCATTTGAAGGGCATGACATAAATTATTATATTATAATCTACTGATTCTTGTCGGAAAAGATACAAACGTCTTTGAAGTTGATCCAAGGTCATTTAAAGGATGTAGTCTAAATTTTAGAAAAGTTTGATTCGAGTTTTTACTACAATGACCTTGAAGGGGTTTGGGGAATGACAAATGTTTTTTTAAGGGTCATTTGAAGGTTCTTGTATCTTTTACACCATTTATAACCTTGTTTTGTTTATCTTTCATAGTAAAATGTAAAATGACCTTCAAATGTTCTGGACGCTTTTTCAAGGGGATTAGAAAGGCCATGACTTTGATTCAAGGTCGTTTGGATTTATTTCAAAGACACTTTAAGTATTGAGTTGTCTTGGTCTTTCAATTTTTCAAATGTCCACGTCCTCGTTTCAAGGTCATTTGAAGGCTGTCTCAACTTCACAAGACCTGAATTCTATTGTCCTTTTCATTCTAGACTCAATTTTTCACTACAAATGTTTTTGCTAATGTTTCAATGAAATTTAAGCCAGCTTCAAGGTCATTTTAAAGGTTTTTTTATTATTATATGTTGTCTGCACTTCAAATTCTCATTGAATGTTTCATGGGAGAATGACCTTCAAATGTCCTTGATGATATTTCAAGGAAATTATAGTGTTCTGGACCGAAAGTAACTTGAAGTTACAATTTAAAACTGGAAAATTACATTTAAACGTCCATGAAGTTATTTTAGGGTCATTTCAAGGTTGCTGTCTCACATTTCACAGGATTTATGTCATTGAGTTGTTGACCTTTCAAATATCGTGTCAAAACCGATAGAATTTTGCATTTCAAAATGACCTTCAAATATCCTTGGAATGCTTTCAGGGTCATTTGAAGGTTGCTATGTATTGTAGAGTTTTATGACCTTGAGTGGTTTGGCATTCAATGTTCATGTAAAGATAGGTACAGCTTTCCAATTGAAAATGACCTTCAAAGTCCTTGAAGTTGTTTCAGAGTCATTTAAAGGTTGCTGTTTCAAATTTTGTAGGATTCATGACGTAGACTTGTTTGGTCTTCAAATTTCCTATCAAAATGAATGCAATGTTCAATTAAAAAATGACCTTGAACAAGTTTCAAGTTCATTTGAAGGTTGCTATCTGCTGGAAGTTTACAAGATTTATGACCTTGATTTGCTGTCTTTCAATTTTTATATCAAGATAAATATGAATTCACACTTGTCCTTCAAAAGTCCTTGAAATTGTTCCAGAAGGTTGCTGTCTCAAATTTCACAACATTTATTTCCTTGACTTGTTCATCCTCCAAATTTTATGTCAGAAAGGATACATTTTTTCAATTGAGATTGAGAATGACCTCCAAAGTCCTTGAAGTTGTTTCAGGGTCATTTGCAGGTTGCTCGTCGAAATTTTACAAAATGTAAACCATTGAATTGTTTGTCCTTCAAATTTTTTGTTAGAATAGATACAATTTTTCAGTAGAAAATTACCTTCAAGTGTCCTTGAAAATGTTTTGAGGTGATTTAGAGGGTACATTCTTGTCGAGCTTCAAAGATTCGAAACCATTTTCCATGAATATTAAAAAGTAGCTGAAGAAAAATGTTTGTAGGAAATCTCATTACCTATATTAATTTTTTTTTTAAAGGTGAGTCTTGCTTATTAAAATACGATTCAAGATGTGGATTTCTAGACGAGTAGTTCAATGACCTTTCACGGCTGTAATTCCGTCCCACATTCTTACCATGAGATGGCGCCATGCTACAACTTCCAAAGTTAGATAAAATTATATCTTACCGGCTCTGATGACGTAGATAATGTATCATTCACTGGACTGTTTTGAGTCCGGTAAATAATACATTACAGTACAGTATGGAATAAAATACACAAAACTCAATGATTTTTGACTGTTAAATCGCAAATTTTACAAAAAATTCGAAAAAAAACTCACGTAATTTCCATTCTCTTTTCAACGCACCATCATGTGAATCCATCGCCCAACAAAATTCATTTAAAACTGAACTTGTCATGAAATAATTACAAACAATATTCGAAAGACCTTGAACATATTTTGCCTATACCTTTAATGGTTTACCGCAATGAGACAATTTTTCGAATTTTTATGCTTGGAAGATTTTATCGAATTGAAAAATTGTTTAATTTACCCAAATCGATTTGCCAATCAGACACCAGATTTTCCATAGATCTGGACAAGGTTCGTTTTCGAATTCGCACCATTTTCACCTTCACAATAATTAACTGAATAGAATCAGTTTTATCAATTCAATCTGTCAAACCTTATCAGCAAGGTAAAATAATTGGCAACGCTGCCACATATACTCTACATTGTATCAGCGTTGTCAGACTTGACAAAACATCAACCTGCGCCAATCTTATCAGGAAAAAAACAAAATATTTTCTTGTTTTGATTGAATTGAATTGAGGTCATTAATTTATGATAAAATCAACTCACCTCCGAATTTAGTAAGAGTATCAGCCCGGAGTTTGTAGCGGGGAATTTGTTCCTCCAACAGGCTGATTATCTCTACCTCAGGAAGCGATTCTCCACTACACAACTCTGGAAAAAAAAACAATTTTAATCATAACTAACCTAAAAACGATGATGAAGGATTGATTCAAGCGTCAAGTTTTAGAGTGAATTAAATTATCTTCCTATCCAAAAACCTTTAAAGTTTTACAACCATAAAAAAATCCTCTGATTTAAAACAAGTTGACTACATCTATCGTAACTTTCTTAAAAATGACGATAGAGGGCCGAATCTAGAGTCAAATAGTAGATAATAGAATCACACACTTCATCCTCCTGCACTCACTAAGCTTAACTCACTTATCTCGAAAATTCCTGCACAAAAATAACGCGGAACCACAATTACCCAAGAATCAAGATAAGGTTAGAAAGTATTATTGTTTGAGTGCATAATGAAAATTGAACTTGTTTCACAATTTTTTATTTTCCTCCATTCAACAATATAATCAAGGAAATCAATGTGTTAATTAATAAGGCTCACATACAAAAGAACGCAACGTGGGATAGTCCCATGGAAACTAATCTCCGGTATAGTTTATTATGATTAATTTTGTAATTGAGAAATTTCAACAAAGGTGTATTATAAATAGCGCCGATAGAACGGTGAAGAATTGGGACATTTCATATGAACTAGTTTATTAGACTATTAATAATGTTGGCTGAATGTGCAAATATTTCCAAAATTATGAATTTCATTGGAAGAGAATTTTATTCTAAACAACATAATTTTTAAGAATTTTCCTATAGAAAGTACCGCTTTTAAGTAATTTTTGATTTAGTGATTGTTGTGCAGAGTGAACTATTTTCCCAAATATCTCAAAAACTACCGATGACACAAAAAAGTTTATTGGAACAAAATTATAGAGAACTTGATTCCAAACAATTTTCTATTGAAGCATTTTTCTGGAAAAAGTGCTGTTTTTGAGTTATTTCAAATTTATTGATTTTTGATTCTATCTCCCCTGCGGTGCAAAGTGGTCGATTTTCCCAAATATCTCCAAAACTACCAATGACACAAAAAAGTTTTTTGGAACAAAATTAGAGAGAATCTGATTTCAAACAATTTTCTATTGAAATTTTTTTCTAAAAAAAGTGCCGTTTTTGAGTTATTTCAAATTTAATGATTTTTGATTCTATCTCCCCCGCGGTGCAAAGTGATCTATTTTCCCAAATATCTCCAAAACTACCGATGACACAAAAAAGTTTATTGGAACAAAATTATAGAGAATTTGATCCCAAACCATTCTCTATTGAAGCATTTTTCTAAATAAGTGCCGTTTTTGAGTTATTTCAAATTTAATGATTTTTGATTCTATCTCCCCCGCGGTGTAAAGTGATCTATTTTCCCAAATATCTCCAAAACTACCGATGACACAAAAAAGTTTTTTGGAACAAAATTATAGAGATTCTGATTCCAAACCATTTTCTATTAAAGCAATTTTCTTAAAAAGTGCCGTTTTTGAGTTATTTCAAATTTATTGATTTTTGATTCTATCTCCCCCGCGGTGCAAAGTGATCTATTTTCCCAAATATCTCCAAAACTACCGATGACACAAAAAAGTTTATTGGGACAAAATTATAGAGAATTTGATTCCAAACAATTTTCTATTGAAGCATTTTTCTGGAAAAAGTGCTGTTTTTGAGTTATTTCAAATTTAATGATTTTTGATTCTATCTCCCCCGCGGTGCAAAGTGATCTATTTTCCCAAATATCTCCAAAACTACCGATGACACAAAAAAGTTTTTTGGGACAAAATTGTAGAGAATTTGATCCCAAACCATTCTCTATTGAAGCATTTTTCTAAATAAGTGCCGTTTTTGAGTTATTTCAAATTTAATGATTTTTGATTCTATCTCCCCTGCGGTGCAAAGTGATCTATTTTCCCAAATATCTCCAAAACTACCGATGACACAAACAAGTTTATTGGAACAAAATTATAGAGAACCTGATTCCAAACAATTTTCTATTGAAGCATTTTTCTGGAAAAAGTGCTGTTTTTGAGTTATTTCAAATTTAATGATTTTTGATTCTATCTCCCCCGCGGTGCAAAGTGATCTATTTTCCCAAACATCTCCAAAACTACGGGTCACACTAAAAAGTTCATCGAGACAAAATTATAGAGAATTTAATTCCTAACAACATAGTACTAAAACATTTTTCCATTAAAAGTACCGTTTTTGAATTATTTTAAATTTAATGATTTTTGATTTCATCTCCCCTGTGGTGCAAAGTGAACTATTTTCCCAAATATCTCCAAAACTACGGGTCACACAAAAAAGTTCATCGAAACAAATTTATAGAGAATTTAATTCCAAACAACATTCTATCGAAGCATTTTTTTATACAAAATGTAATTTTTGAATTATTTTAAATTCAGTGATTGTTGACTCCATTTCAGCCATCATACAAAGTGAGTTATCTTCCTAAATATTTCCAAAACTACAGAGCACACAGAAAAGAAAAATATATTTTCCCCTAAAAACCACCACTTTCCAAAATTTCCCCATTAAATAAACAACAGATGTTCACGTCTATCACTCCAAACCCACCTCTTTCCTGTTAAAACAAAAAAAACGTGACAATCGAAAAAATCTAATTTTAACCATAGAAAAAAAATCCCTTTCTTCCGTTGATACTTTTGTACTGTTGCCAACTGGCAAAAAAAATGTTTTTGCAAAATACATACCCCAGTTACACCGCCATACTTGAAACTAATTAAATTTAGACAAATGTGTTGACTCAAATATTTTATCTTATCAATTACGCGATTAATTAATCTAAAATAACTGATAGAGCTTCGCCATAGTGTCAATAATTTAAATTTAAACTGGCACAACTAGTAGAATATTGAGAAAACTATTTAAAAATAGGTTGTGTAAATTCAGCATACGGGGGGACGGACCCTCAGCACAATAAATTTACATTAACACACATAGATAAAGGCCTATAAACCAACTTTTCCATAACGGTATGTGCCATGGGTGTGTACATGGGCACTATTTTATATTATATACCTACCGCAATTAATACCGAGTAAATGATTGTCCATTACATAACTCAAGTTTTGGCACCTGATCACATGAATGTATATTTAACGATTGACATCATCGTCATTTAAGCGCTTTTAATAGCAACAATGACATTGAATTTTATGCAACAGAAACAATGAACTTAGATGTTGCTATAGTTTTTCAAGATATACAGGGTGTACGATGACCCGGATTTAATTATCTTATTTGCACTATCATGCTTTTAACATTTGCCAAAGTCGTTATAGTTCAGCGAAATCAATGGTGTGCATGGGAAAGTACGTGAAGATTTGGGCATCAAAAAGTACATAGATGACTGTGCACATCAATTTGGAAAGTTTGAGGAATATTTTGTACAATTTTTATGCGCCAATGATTGATGGATAATTTTTAACAAGCCCTAAAAGTTGAAAATCAAAAATGACTCCATGAACCACTTAATATAAAAAATTGAGGTATGTAGCATATACCTCAATTTGGAGGGTTGGAAGAGTTTCTGACAATAAATAATGTTTAATAGATTATCAAAGTTGAAACAAACCTGTGATAAAACCACTCAACACACTTCTTCATTCAATTCGAGCGCACGTACACATTGATTGAACTTCACTAGATGAAAGAAGAGGAAGAAAGACGAGAATTCTTCACATTCCCATGGCTAGAGAAGAAATAATCCACTCACCAACCGGCGAACCGGTATACAATGATGGAGAGCGTTTATACAAGAGTAAAAGACTTGATTAAAAATTGACCCTTATTTTTTTTCAATGTAATAAAAGAGAAATTTCCCAGAAGAAAAACATTATAAAACGGTACGTAAGAGACTGAAAATGGTCAATATAACCGTTATGTGTTATTATGGAGGTCATAAAAAGTAATCGGTTTGTTTTAGTCACGTGCATTTAGATTGAAATTATTTTATTTATGACTATTTTAAAAAACTCGTTATAATTTTGATTATCAACGTGAGGATTTGAACAAAACATTTTTCTATAAACAACTTGTTGTGGCTAAACTTTGAAGTCAACATTTCAAGCCGTTTGAGGAAAATGGCGTGTCAAAGTCACTTGTGGAATATTGACCCAAAATTGTCAAAAATTCGCCAAAATTTCCATAATCAACTTATGAACTTGAACTGAACATTTTTCTATAAACAAATGTCCAAACCCCTTGTGACTAAATTTTCAAGCCAACATTTCAAACGGTTTGAAAACAATAGCTTGTCAAAGTTACTTGTGGAATATTGACCCAACATTTTAAAAAAATCGTCAAAATTCCCATAATCAACTTATGAACTTGAACTGAACATTTTTCTATAAACAAATGTCCAAACCCCTTGTGACTAAATTTTCAAGACAACATTTCAAACGGTTTGAAAATAATAGCTTGTCAAAGTTACTTGTGGAATATTGACCCAACATTTTAAAAAATCGTCAAAATTTCCATAATCAACTTATGAACTTGAACTGAACATTTTTCTATAAACAAATGTCCAAACCCCTTGTGACTAAATTTTCAAGCCAACATTTCAAACGGTTTGAAAATAATAGCTTGTCAAAGTTACTTGTGGAATATTGACCCAAAATTTTCAAAAATTCGCCAAAATTTCCATAATCAACTTATGAACTTGAACTGAACATTTTCTATAAACAAATGTCCAAACTCCTTGTGATTAAATTTTCAAGCCAACATTTCAAACGGTTTGAAAATAATAGCTTGTCAAAGTTACTTGTGGAATATTGACCCAACATTTTAAAAAAATCGTCAAAATTCCCATAAACAACTTATGAACTTGAACTGAACATTTTTCTGTAAACAAATGTCCAAACTCCTTGTGATTAAATTTTCAAGCCAACATTTCAAACGGTTTGAAAATAATAGCTTGTCAAAGTTACTTGTGGAATATTGACCCAACATTTTAAAAAAATCGTCAAAATTTCCATAATCAACTTATGAACTTGAACTGAACATTTTTCTATAAACAAATGTCCAAACTCCTTGTGACTTAATTCTCAAGCCAATATTTCAAGCGGTTTGAAAAAAATAGCTTGTCAAAGTTACTTGTGAAATATTGACATTTTCAAAAATTCGCCAAAATTTCCATAATCAACTTATGAACTTGAACTGAACATTTTTCTATAAACAAATGTTCAAACTCCTTGTGACTTAATTCTCAAGCTAATATTTCAAGCGGTTTGAAAAAAATAGCTTGTCAAAGTTACTTGTGGAATATTGACCCAACATTTTAAAAAAATCGTCAAAATTTCCATAATCAACTTATGAACTTGAACTGAACATTTTTCTATAAACAAATGTCCAAACCCCTTGTGACTAAATTTTCAAGACAACATTTCAAACGGTTTGAAAATAATAGCTTGTCAAAGTTACTTGTGGAATATTGACCCAACATTTTAAAAAATCGTCAAAATTTCCATAATCAACTTATGAACTTGAACTGAACATTTTTCTATAAACAAATGTCCAAACCCCTTGTGACTAAATTTTCAAGCCAACATTTCAAACGGTTTGAAAATAATAGCTTGTCAAAGTTACTTGTGGAATATTGACCCAAAATTTTCAAAAATTCGCCAAAATTTCCATAATCAACTTATGAACTTGAACTGAACATTTTCTATAAACAAATGTCCAAACTCCTTGTGATTAAATTTTCAAGCCAACATTTCAAACGGTTTGAAAATAATAGCTTGTCAAAGTTACTTGTGGAATATTGACCCAACATTTTAAAAAAATCGTCAAAATTCCCATAAACAACTTATGAACTTGAACTGAACATTTTTCTGTAAACAAATGTCCAAACTCCTTGTGATTAAATTTTCAAGCCAACATTTCAAACGGTTTGAAAATAATAGCTTGTCAAAGTTACTTGTGGAATATTGACCCAACATTTTAAAAAAATCGTCAAAATTTCCATAATCAACTTATGAACTTGAACTGAACATTTTTCTATAAACAAATGTCCAAACTCCTTGTGACTTAATTCTCAAGCCAATATTTCAAGCGGTTTGAAAAAAATAGCTTGTCAAAGTTACTTGTGAAATATTGACATTTTCAAAAATTCGCCAAAATTTCCATAATCAACTTATGAACTTGAACTGAACATTTTTCTATAAACAAATGTTCAAACTCCTTGTGACTTAATTCTCAAGCTAATATTTCAAGCGGTTTGAAAAAAATAGCTTGTCAAAGTTACTTGTGGAATATTGACCCAACATTTTAAAAAAATCGTCAAAATTTCCATAATCAACTTATGAACTTGAACTGAACATTTTTCTATAAACAAATGTCCAAACCCCTTGTGACTAAATTTTCAAGCCAACATTTCAAACGGTTTGAAAATAATAGCTTGTCAAAGTTACTTGTGGAATATTGACCCAAAATTTTCAAAAATTCGCCAAAATTTCCATAATCAACTCATGAACTTGAACTGAACATTTCTCTATAAACAAATGTCCAAACCCCTTGTGACTAAATTTTCAAGCCAACATTTCAAACGGTTTAAAAATAATAGCTTGTCAAAGTTACTTGTGGAATATTGACCCAAAATTTTCAAAAATTCGCCAAAATTTCCATAATCAACTCATGAACTTGAACTGAACATTTCTCTATAAACAAATGTCCAAACCCCTTGTGACTAAATTTTCAAGCCAACATTTCAAACGGTTTAAAAATAATAGCTTGTCAAAGTTACTTGTGGAATATTGACCCAAAATTTTCAAAAATTCGCCAAAATTTCCATAATCAACTTATGAACTTGAACTGAACATTTTTCTATAAACTAATGTCCAAACCCCTTGTGACTAAATTTTCAAGCCAACATTTCAAACGGTTTGAAAATAATAGCTTGTCAAAGTTACTTGTGGAATATTGACCCAAAATTTTCAAAAATTCGCCAAAATTTCCATAATCAACTTATGAACTCGAACTGAACATTTTCTATAAACAAATGTCCAAACTCCTTGTGATTAAATTTTCAAGCCAACATTTCAAACGGTTTGAAAATAATAGCTTGTCAAAGTTACTTGTGGAATACTGACCCAACATTTAAAAAAAATCGTCAAAATTCCCATAATCAACTTATGAACTTGAACTGAACATTTCTCTATGAACAAATGTCCAAACCCCTTGTGACTAAATTTTCAAGACAACATTTCAAACGGTTTGAAAATAATAGCTTGTCAAAGTTACTTGTGGAATACTGACCCAACATTTAAAAAAAATCGTCAAAATTCCCATGATCAACTTATGAACTTGAACTGAACATTTTTCTATAAACAAATGTTTAAACTCCTTGTGACTTAATTCTCAAGCCAATATTTCAAGCGGTTTGAAAAAAATAGCTTGTCAAAGTTACTTGTGAAATATTGTCCCGACAATTTTCAAAAATTCATCTTTTTTCTACAATGAAATATTCAAAAGTTCAGGAACACCCTGTATCCCTACCATTATTCCAGGTTGACAAAACCTCTCCCTGTTTCTGCCAATCGCGAATATTAACAGGACGTCCTGCCCTTATCCTGGGCCTGCCATTTTTCTGCATTCTGCAACACTAAATTCAGCGCATCCAACACTAAGTGTCATTATTTTTCAAAAACACATCACTTATTTTCGAAATCGTGGAATGTACGTGTAATTAAATTCTTGAAAAAAATTAATAAACGCTCCAAAAATCCGTGTGATCCGCACGCACGACTGAATCGTTCTGAACACAAAATGAGTATATTTTTGGATAGCGTCCAAAAGGTGTGTATCTTGGAAAATTATCGTGGTTTAACACTAAAAAACCGAACAGTATTGGATGATTTCATTCAACACTTTCTACGTATGGCCGACAATTAATTCATCATAATTTTATTATATCGGCGCTGTGGCAAATTTCATTGTTATAAGTGGCTTGAATTTTAAATATTTGTTTAGTACTGATAAAATTACACTGCTGAAAATAAATTCTGGTTTGGCTAATTGATTTTTATAAGACACTCTGTATATTGTTGATTAGGAAAGCAAAATTGACAGTTCGTTGTCAGTTTTTATATTTTGTAGCTTTTTCCAATTATCTCCATAACCTCAGGTTTCTCAAAAAAAATGTATGAAAGGAAAATTGTGAACTATTTTCCAATTATCTCCATAACCTCAAATTTCCCAAAAAAAAATATTAAAGGAAAAATGTAGACGATTCAATTGTTAACAATTTTTATAAGAACATTTTTTTTGCTTACGTCACTGTTTTTGAGATATTTGTTGCTAACTCCGAAGCCAAATTTGAAGCTGAATTGATTGATTGACAAATTAACTGTCCATCTCAGTTAGTTTTCGTCAAATTAATTTGTTTATTTTGTGTGTTACTAAATTTAAAGCCAAACGTGTGTTTTCTTTTGTGGTTAAAATTTTAAAATACATTTAAACCAATATTAAATTACAATTTCCAAATGCATTTCCGCTGCACCTGACACCGCTAAACCAACGCAAAAGAATGTCAATTTTATTTTGTTTTTCATTTTAAATTTAGAACTTCCCGATGCTCGTCTTGGATTCTCTTCTGCTTGACTATTTATAATGTCTGAAGGAAATATCGACACCTACGCACATTTTTCTGTCTAAGTAATAAAACCTACTTGTGCCCTCAATCCTCAAAAAACACATTTTGCACACAATTCCATAAACCACGTCAAAAATGCCATTTTTTTCGCCAGTTAATTTCGCGACTATCCAAACGATTTGGCTCAACATTATAAACTGGGTTGGCCCTTTGCAATCAATATTTGTCCCTTTTATAAATAGAAAAAATCGATATTAAAACGTCACCTTTTATCAGTGATAATGATGCTAAAACGTGACGCAAATTATGTGACACTTTGCACGTATGAATGGAGATTTCTTACCTGTCAAAGTTGACTGATCTCGAGTTGTAGAGGCCTCAGCAGGTTGCTGGGCTCCGCTTGTACCCTGGGCTGCCAGTTTGGATACCAACACTCTTCACTGTACCTGTTAAAATCAGCTAATAACTCAATTGAAAATGATGATGGAGGGTTGATTCGATCGTCAGTTAATAGTCAATTTAATTCCTCAACTAAAATAATTCAAGTATTTTTCAAAATTTTGATCATGGAAGGTTGTACTAGCCATTATATGGAATCATTACAAAAACCCATGTGTTGCACAATACTTGGGAAAATTTGTCATAACTTTTTTGAAAATAATGATGGAGGGTTGATTCAATCGTCAGTTTATAGTCAATTTAATTCCTCAAATAAAATTATTGTTTGATTTTTCAAAATTTTCACCATGGAAGGCTGTACAAAAAGTCAATTAATAAAATCATCACAAAAATCAATGTCTAGGAAAATTGTGCAAAACTTTTTTGAGAATTTTGATACAAAATTGATCATATTTGGTTCTTTTGATAAATAATCCAAGTATTTTTGAAAATTTTGATCCTAGGGGGCTGTACAAGGCAACAATATGTAACAAAACATTTTTTTTCAAATGACGATTGAAGGTTGAAAATAAAAACTTATCAAACAGTAATCACCAAAAGATCTTATCACAAATACTTACAATAAAAACACTTCAACTTTCGCACTAGGAAAAAACGAAGCCGGAAGGAAATTGATGAACCCCGAGACTGTATTCCAATATTTGTTATCACAAATCAGTATTGATTAGCAAAGATAATGCATGTTTTTTGGCACAAAACCGAACCCTTTTCACAATGACAGTGAACAGAATCAAGTGGAAGATACAAAAATGATCAATAATTATCTCAAGATTTATTTATTACCTTGTGATATCAATTTATAGTCAATCAATCAACTAGCTAGCGTCGATAAATTGTAAAACACGCATTTTCAAAGTGAGTTGAGAAGGATTAAATTATTTTACAACGATATTCCGTTTCTATTTTGAATAATCTTCTGGAAACTTGTACTCTCTTCAACAGTTTTTTTTCAGCACTTTTAGTGATAAGAAGATGAATTGAAACAGGATTCAATAAAAAATTTGAGCCCCATTTATTGGGAATCAATAAAAAGATCATTTCATGAGTATTCAATAAATGAGTGCAAAAGGAGTCTAGATTTTTATCAAAAAATCGATTCTAAGCCTGCAACAACTAAAACTCCATTTTAAGAATTAATCCGGGGATCAATAAACGATTTGCCAAATAAGTTTGAACCTCAAATGTGAGTATTATTTGGTCAGGAAAGGGAATCAATTGAAAGCACATTTAATCTAATTTTAATGAAGATTCAATTGACGATTTTAAGATTCTGCATGAAGGAATCAATTAAATATCCATTTAAGGAATTAATTCAGGGTTCAATAAACGATTTACCAAAATAATTTAAGTCCCAATGGTGAGTTTTATGCCGTAAAAGCTTGCCTTCATGGTCAGGGAATCAATTAAAAATCAATATTGGGAGTCGATCCAGGGTTCAATAAAGTATTTGAACCCCAAATGTGAGTTTTATTCCGTAAAAACTTACCGATGGTCAGGGAATCAATTAAAAGTACTGTCAATTAATTTTTATCAGGATTCAATTAACGATTTGAAAAAGATTCTGCATCAAAGAATCAATTGAAAATCAATTTAAGAAATAAATACAGGGTTCAATAATCGATTTGATTAAAGAATTTGAACCCCAAACGTGAGCTATCTTCCGTAAATCTTACATGTTCAAGGAATCAATTAAATCTTTATGAGGATTCAATTAATGGTTTCCAGAGGATCTTGAAAATAATCAATCAAAAATCTATTTTAGGAATCAATCCTGTGTTCAATGTAGAAATTGAACCCCAAATGGGAGTTTTAATCCGTAAAACCTTGCCTTTATAGTTGGGAAATTAATTGAAAGTTCATTTAATAAAATTTTTATAAAAATTCAATTGACAATTATTTCAAAAGGATGCTGCATCAAAGAATCTATTAAAATACCATTTTAGGAATCAATCCGGAGTTCAATAAACGATTTATTCCGTAAAACCTTACCTACATGGTCAGTGGTCCTTTTATGAGTTAATCCACGGTTCAATAAAAGATAAGTGAACCCCAATTGTGGGTATTTTTGAATTACGATTATTCTGGGAAGTTTCAACAAGGTAAACAATTAAATGAGGGTTCAATAATTCCTAGAATAGTTTGTTTGCAGAAAGATGATATAACGTTGTTCTGTGTGAATTTTAATAATAGGATTGACCATTTATTAAACTACAAATTATTGTAAAAGTAAAATTTTTACATGCACAACACAACAATAGTTACAACATTCCTAAATATGAAGGTCAACTGTTGTTACAGTTATTGCAATGACTAATACAACAAAACTACTTACTTTTACACATTTCATACTTCTTAACTCCGATTAATAATTGGAAATTTGATAAAAATAAACTTAAATTCAAAAAATCAATAGTTCAGACTTGGGGGATGAAAACAAGAAAAACACTTTGACTCACGATTGCCCGTTTCAGTCACACCTATTAGCACATTGTTTAATTAAAATTTAATTGATCTCATCCGACTATAACCAGTTAAATGAGGCGAACTGGCGAAAAGAAACATTTGGGATGGTGATGAACGTTAAACATTGAACAGACGGCCATATGATTTGACACTGATGACAGTGATGACAGACAAAAATCACAAAAAATAGTTGAGGAAGGACGGAATGTAGTATGACGTCACAAGTTGATTTAATTTTCAGCCTCTATTTGTGACATTTTACATGCGATTTTTAAATATTTCACATCAATTTATGTATATGACATTTTTCAGTTGGGTCTGTGGACGTTTTAAAACGATTTTAACTAGACTTTCGATGACGTCATACTTATGATACCAACATCAGCGTCAGTTATCTGGTTTTTAATGTAAGGTTTACATTCAATTTGTTTTCGAATTGGAACTGTCAAATTTCCGCTTGGCAAATAAGAATCATATGCTACCATCTACATTGAATTTGTGTTCAGTCACGCCTACGCCAAATACAATGTGAATAGTGCCATATGATCCGTGTTTGCCAAGTGGAAATTTGACAGTTCAACTTCGAAATTGAATAACCAGGCATTCCAGTGACAGTTGACAGTGACAATACTGACAATCCAGTAACAAATGGGGGTGAAGGGCTAAAAAAAAAGTAAACAAAATATCAACAAACAAACAAAAGCCCCCCAAAATTAACGATAATTTGACTAAATCAACAAATTTTACATTAAATGTTTAATTAACAGTACTGCTTTAATCTTAGCTATTATATAACCGATGTGTTGATTTGTGAATGGAAATTATTTATGTTTTAATAAGGTAAGTAAACAATTCGAGCTCATTTTACACTAAAAAACCTAAATATTTGCATCCCTCATCCCCTAAGATTTCGTTTCTCTCGTCAAACCAACAGGAAATGTTCTTTTCCTTGATTGGTCAAGGAATATTGATTTGGAATAAAAGCAAAAAAGTGACCTTCCTCATCGTTTCAGAAATGTTTTAGAAAATGGCCGAATTTGAGGCTCCCACCGATCAGCACTTTTGTTTGAGGTGGAATAACTATCAGTCGAACATTACGTCACAGTTTGAGGCTTTGAGGTGTGATGAGGAGTTCACTGATGTGACTATAGCGTGCGAGGGGCAGAGGTTGTTGGCTCATAAAGTTGTTTTGTCGGCTTGTAGTCCGTATTTTAAGGAGTTGTTTAAGGTGAGTGGTTTGAGGTTGTGGTTTTGATCCTTCTCCTCCTTATCTTCCTTTTCGTCCTCCTTCATGACAAGTCCTTGGTGATTTATAGAACTGTAGGTTAATTCCCAAGTTTCACTTGAAAATGAAAACTTCATTTTTTGGAATTTTGACTTGAAATTTGCAAGAGTTATGCGTTGTAGGGTAGGTTATTTTATCTTATCCTGTAGACAAAATTTCGGAAATAAAATTATGCTGCCCCATACAGGGTGATCTGTGAAAATGTATCAAGTCATCAACCGTCACTTAAAAAATTATATCTCCCCCATTTTTCGGAATTTTGACTTGAAATTTGCAGAAAATGAGCGTTATAGTCTATTTAATTTCTTTCTATAGTCAAAAAAACGGAAATAAAATTATGTTTCCTCATACTGGGCGATTTATGGAACTGTATCAAATCCTCAGTTTTTACTTGAAAACTCATTTTTCCCTTATTTTTGGAAATTTTGATTTGAAATTTGCAGGACTATTGCGTTAAAGTCTTTTTTATTTCACCGTTTGCTCAAAAATTCGGAAATAAAATTATGTTGCCTCCTACAGGGTGATTTGTCTAAATGTAACAAATCCTCAACTTTCACTTAAAAAATCATTTCTCCCCCATTTTTCGGAATTTTGACTTGAAATTTGCATGAGTTATGCGTTATAATCTATTTCATCTTATCATCTAGTCAAAAAATCGGAAATAAAATTATGTTGCCTTATACAGGGTGATTTGTGGAAATGTATCAAATCCTCAACTTTCACTTAAAAAATCATTTCTTCCCCATTTTTCGGAATTTTGACTTAAAATTTGCAGAAAATGTGCGTTTTAGTCTATTTAATTTCTTTCTATAGTCAAAAATACGGAAATAAAATTATGTTGCCTCATACAGGGCGATTTATGGAACTGTATCAAATCCTCAGTTTTTACTTGAAAACTCATTTTTCCCTTATTTTTGGAAATTTTGATTTGAAATTTGCAGGACTATTGCGTTAAAGTCTTTTTTATTTCACCGTTTGCTCAAAAATTCGGAAATAAAATTATGTTGCCTCCTACAGGGTGATTTGTCTAAATGTAACAAATCCTCAACTTTCACTTAAAAAATCATTTCTCCCCCATTTTTCGGAATTTTGACTTGAAATTTGCATGAGTTATGCGTTATAATCTATTTCATCTTATCATCTAGTCAAAAAATCGGAAATAAAATTATGTTGCCTTATACAGGGTGATTTGTGGAAATGTATCAAATCCTCAACTTTCACTTAAAAAATCATTTCTTCCCCATTTTTCGGAATTTTGACTTAAAATTTGCAGAGAATGTGCGTTATAGTCTATTTAATTTCTTTCTATAGTCAAAAATACGGAAATAAAATTATGTTGCCTCATACAGGGCGATTTATGGAACTGTATCAAATCCTCAGTTTTTACTTGAAAACTCATTTCTCCCTTATTTTTGGAAATTTTGATTTGAAATTTGCAGGAGTATTGCGTTAAAGTCTTTTTTATTTCACCGTTTGCTCAAAAATTCGGAAATAAAATTATGTTGCCTCATACAGGGTGATTTGTGGAACTGTATCAAATACTCAACTTTTACTTATAAACTCATTTCACCCACGTTTTCGGAATTTTGACTCAAAATTTGCAGGAGTTGTGGGTTATAGTCTATTTTATCATGTTATTTATTCAAAATTGTCGTTATACAGGGTGATTCATGAAACAGGGTATAAATCAATTTGTGACGTGTATTTCCTCCAGGCTAACCCATGTTCGCACCCAATAGTCTTCATGCGGGACGTCGAAGCTCGTCACATCATAGCCCTAATGGAATTCATGTACGTGGGCGAAGTAAACGTAGCCCAAGCCCATTTATCCACGTTCCTAAAAACAGCGGAATCGCTAAAAATCCGCGGTCTCACCGACACTTCTTCTGAGTCGGACAACGCCTCAGAAGAGGGCAGTTTGTACATGAAACCAGCGCCCCGCAGTGGCGCCCCCATCAAACCCAAACCAAAAACTTCCACCGCAGTTACATCTAGTCAGGAACCAGAAACTGTGTTGCCAAATATAGCTAGTCCTGCTCCAAAACGCAGCAAATCTGAGACTGAAATTAGGTGACTGATAATCCTAGTACACCCAGGCGCTTATGGAGTTTTGCAGGATAAGAAAAGACGAGTCAATTGTGAACCCTTTTGCCATAGCCCAGGAACCTCTGATGCCCAAATTGGAGATTCCTGATGAGTATATCAGCGATGATGATAATGATTTTTACAATAAAGCAAATTTGACGTATGATGATTCAGTGGGCGGCGAACAGGGTAAGTAGCTTTCTAGCAGTTTCCTGTTGTTCCTTGCCTGCAACGTACGATAGTTGATTTAAGTTTCTGTTGCAGGCAACAAGTTCAACAGGAAACTGCACTCGCTCGATCCACGGCCCTGCGACGAGTGCGGCAAAGTTTACAGCAATTTGTCTAACTTGCGTCAGCACATGAAGCTGATTCACTTTCCCACGTTTGTCAGTTGCGGTCAGTGCAATAAACAGTTTAAGACTGACTTGTATTTGAGGAGGCATGTGCTGGCTGCTCATCGGGAGGGCGAGTTGGAGAATGAGGCGGACAGGAGGGTTTTTAGGGGGTGTAGAATGTAGTTAGTTGCAGTAAACTATTGACTGATGGTTGTGTTTTTGTTTTGGTTCAGGACAACTGAGAGAGTTAGATCTCGGGTTAGCTGCTTAATATCTGCACCAATCGATTCAGCTTCAAATTTGGCTTTAAAATCGGCAATAAAATATACGGGGTGTTAATGAAAAATACGATTTAACCTTGGTTAAAGATTTTATAAAAACATCTATCAGACGAAAAGTACATGAAATGGCTGGTTGATATTTTCACCAATCGGTTCAGCTTCGAATTTGGCTCCAGAATCAATAAAAAAAATGTACAGGGTGTGACTGAAACATACGATTTAACTGGGTTTAAAGTTTAACGTAATAGTGAATAATTTTATAAAAACATGTTTTAGACAAAAAGTAAAAATGATGGTGGCCTGACATGTGCGCCAATCGATCCAGCTTCAAATTTGGCTCCAGAATCAGCAAACAAATATACAGGGTGTTATAGGAAAATACGATTTAACTCGGTTTAAAGTTTGACATAAACGTGAATATTTTTATAAAAACATGTTTTAGACAAAAAGTTAAAGAAATGGACGTTTGACATGTGCGCCAATCGATTCAGCTTCAAATTTGGCTCTAGAATCAGTAAAGATATGTACAGGGTGTATGTGTAATGTATAATTTTTTTCCAAATTTTCCTGCGTACACCCTGTAATGGTTCAGGAGTTATGAAGTTTTTTCTGAAACCATTTTTTTAAATTTTATGAATTGTTCAAGTTGTTCAAAATAAATTGAGTTATTTTCTTCAAAATTTTCCTCCATCACCTTGTATATTTTTCCTTTTTTTTTAATAGCAAATTATATGTAGAATTGAAAAGAAAAACAACTCCCTTGTTTCTTGAGATATCAACTTGAAATTTGAACAAAAAATACTCTAAAACGTTTTACAAATCAAACAAGATTTATGAGTTCGGGTATACAGGATGATTTATAACCACGTTATCAGCTTCAAATTTGGACCAAAGATGGTCTCAAGTATGCACTTCCGTTTAATGAACCACTTGACCTGTCAAAATGTCAATTTTTCAATATACAGGGTGATTAATGAATTAGTAATAACTTTCCCAGAAAACTCTTGTTTCTCGAGATATCAACTTGAAATTTGGACAAAAAATCCTCTCATATATACACCTTCGCTTTATGAACAGCTTCATCGATTAAGATTTCTTAGCCCGGATATACAGGGTGATTTATAAATTGATGACAATTAAAAAAAAATCAAAAATTCATAACTCTCTCGTATTTCACGATATCAACTCCAAATTTGGACCAAAGATGGTCTCAAGTATGCACTTCCGTTTAATGAACCACTTGACCTGTCAAAATGTCAATTTTTCAATATACAGGGTGATTAATGAATTAGTAATAACTTTCCCAGAAAACTCTTGTTTCTCGAGATATCAACTTGAAATTTGGACAAAAAATCCTCTCATATACACACCTTCGTTTTATGAACAACTTCATCGATTAAGATTTCTGAGCCCGGATATACAGGGTGGTTTATAAATTGATGACAATTGAAAAAAAAATCAAAAATCCATAACTCTCTCGTATTTCATGATATCAACTCCAAATTTGGAGTAGAGATGATCTGATATTTTTATGGACCACTTAGTCTGGCAAGATTCTAAATTTCAGATATACAGGGTAAATAATGAATTGATTACAATTATCCTAAAAAAAAAATATTTACCTTATTTTCCGAGATATCAACTTGAAATTTGCAATATAGATATATCCACTTTTTATGAACCACTTTCTTCCTTTAAATTTTCAAGTTCGGATATACAGGGTAATTCATAAATTCATGGAAAATATACGGGGTGTTATCAAATAATAATGATTAAAAAGTGAAAATAGCTTTTAGAATGAGACGCCGCAGACTATCCGACCATTGGGCCCCCTACAACCTACACACCTCCAACCTAGACGAACACAATTTATACGACATAACCTCAAGATTTCTGGAAAAACGTGAACCGGAAAGGCGCAATAAATTGGTAAAACTAGGCGAAGGAATTGAAATCTACGAAGACCAACTGCGCAGCATCAAATGGAGCGACTATCGAAAACTAACCCGAGGTTTGGCAACAATTCTGTTCAGTCCTGCCGAACTGGCAACATGTTCCGTAACAGGACAACGTTGGAGCAGAGCTGGCAACGGCGAACGTCCCGTGAAGCCGGCTCTGGACAGAGCCAAGGTGCAGGCCATCATTTGTGAGTGTTAAAAAATTGCTGGAATGTAGTTAATACATGGTTTGTAGCGTACGTTGCTGCCAGATTTCCCACAGTTGAAATCAGCAGGATCAAGCAGGTTCTTGCGTATAAGTGTAAAGAGAATTCGACGGCTTTTAAGATGAAGGCGGTCAGATATTATGGACATGGTGATAATAAGTAAAATGGATGCCAAAAGTGGAATAGTGTGCCAAAAATAGTTGCCATATTTTTGTTAGTTGTTTATTTTTATTAATAGTTGTTGTTTTTGTTGTGGTTTTATGGAAGTTTATTAAACAGTGTATGCAAAAATGGCGTTTAACAATATTAAAATAGAATTTCAAGCAACACGGCTTCCTGGACACTTTTTAACACAACTTTCTTAAAAATGATGATGAAGGGTTGATTCAAACGTCAAATTGTCCATAATAGAAACAGCTTCAACAAGAATATGCCAAAACTCCCCCATAAGCCGTTTGCAAATATACAGGGCGTCCCAAAGTACAGATTTAAGTTTAAACAAAAACGACTTCCTATCCATTTTTGACCGTAACTTTCTTATAAATGACAATAGAGGGTTGATTTCAACGGCAAATTGTCCGTAATAAAATCAGCTTCAACAGAGATATGCCAAAACTCTTCAATAACCCCTCGAAAATATACAGGGCGTCCCAGAGTACAGATTTTAAGTTCCAAGAAAAACGACTTCATAGACATTTTTTACCGTAACTTTCTTATAAATGACTATAAATGGTTGATCCAAACGGCAAATTGTCCGTAACAAAACCAGCTTCAACAAAAATATGCCAAAACTCCTCAATAACCCCTGGAAAATATACAGGACGTCCCCAAGTGAAAATTTTGAGTTAAAAAAAAGGACTTTCTACACATTTTTTATCGTAACTTTCTTAAAAATGATAATGGAGAGTTGATTCAAACGTCAAATTGTTCATTATAGAAACAGCTCCAACAAGAATATGCCAAAACTCTTCCAGAATCCCTTGGAAAATATAGAGGGCGTCCCAAAGTACAGATTTTAAGTTTCATGAAAAACGACTTCCTAGACATTTTTTACCGTAACTTTCTTATAAATGACTATAAAGGGTTGATCCAAACGGCAAATTGTCCATAACAAAATCAGCTTCCAAAATATGCCAAAACTCCTCAATAACCCATGGAAAATATACAGAGCGTCCCCAAGTGAAGATTTTGAGTTAAAAAAAAACGACTTTCTACACATTTTTTATCGTAAATTTCTTATAAATGAATATAGAGGGTTGATTCAAACGTCAAATTGTTCATTATAGAAACAGCTTCAACAAGAATATGCCAAAACTCTTCCATAATCTCTTGGAAAATATACAGGGCGTCCCCGAGTGAAGGTTTTGAGTTTTAAAAAGAACGACTTTATAGATATTTTTTATCGTAACTTTCTTGAAAATGATCATGGAGGGTTGATTGAAACGTCAAGTTGTCCATAATAGAAACAGCTTCAACAAGAATATGCCAAAACTCTTCCATAATCCCTTGGAAAATATACAGGGCGTCCCCAAGTGATGATTTCAAGTTTCATGAAAAACGACTTTCTAGACATTTTTTACCGTAAATTTCTTATAAATGAATATAGAGATATAGAGGGTTGATTCAAACAGCAATTTGTCCGTAATAAAATCAGCTTCAACAGAGATATGCCAAAACTCCTCAATAACCCCTCGAAAATATACCCCAGAGTACAGATTTTAAGTCTCAAGAAAAACGACTTCCTACACATTTTTTCGTAACTTTCATATAAATGACTATAGAGGGTTGATTCAAACGGCAAATTGTCCGTAACAAAATCAGCTTCCAAAATATGCCAAAACTCCTCAATAACCCATGGAAAATATACAGAGCGTCCCCAAGTGAAGATTTTGAGTTAAAAAAAAACGACTTTCTACACATTTTTTATCGTAAATTTCTTATAAATGAATATAGAGGGTTGATTCAAACGTCAAATTGTTCATTATAGAAACAGCTTCAACAAGAATATGCCAAAACTCTTCCAGAATCCCTTGGAAAATATACAGGGCGTCCCAAAGTACAGATTTTAAGTCTCAAGAAAAACGACTTCCTACACATTTTTTCGTAACTTTCATATAAATGACTATAGAGGGTTGATTCAAACGTCAAATTGTTCATTATAGAAACAGCTTCAACAAGAATATGCCAAAACTCTTCCAGAATCCCTTGGAAAATATACAGGGCGTCCCAAAGTACAGATTTTAAGTCTCAAGAAAAACGACTTTCTACACATTTTTTATCGTAAATTTCTTATAAATGAATATAGAGGGTTGATTCAAACGTCAAATTGTTCATTATAGAAACAGCTTCAACAAGAATATGCCAAAACTCTTCCAGAATCCCTTGGAAAATATACAGGGCGTCCCAAAGTACAGATTTTAAGTCTCAAGAAAAACGACTTCCTACACATTTTTTCGTAATTTTCTTATAAATGACTATAGAGGGTTGATTCAAACGGCAAATTGTCCGTAACAAAATCAGCTTCAACAGAAATCTGCCAAAACTCCTCAATAACCCCTGGAAAATATACAGGGCGTCCCCAAGTAAAGATTTTGAGTTAAAAAAAAACGACTTTCTACACATTTTTTATCGTAAATTTCTTATAAATGAATATAGAGGGTTGATTCAAACGTCAAATTGTTCATTATAGAAACAGCTTCAACAAGAATATGCCTAAACTCTTCCATAACTCCTTGGAAAATATACAGGGCGTCCCAAAGTACAGATTTTAAGTCTCAAGAAAAACGACTTCCTAGACATTTTTTCGTAACTTTCTTATAAATGACTTTAGAGGGTTGATTCAAACGGCAAATTGTCCGTAACAAAATCAGCTTCAACAGAAATATGCCAAGACTCCTCAATAACCCCTGGGAAATATACAGGGCGTCCACAAGTGGACGCAAATTTTCATGAATTTTTCTCACTCTAGCCTGGAATCTATATCTGTTAAACTCGACTCTCGGGGTATTCGATATTTCACGGAAACTTCTTAATTTTTCACGCAGAATTTTCAAAAATTTGTCTAGTTCAAAAAACGCCGGTTACATTTACCAAATTTCACGTAGATTTTTGTTCTTAGGTTTTCTTTGACTATATTACGCGAATGAATCTACTTTCATCATTTTTTTTTTCAATTTTTCAAGTCAACATGTGCACTGTATCATTTTCACTCAATTTTTTTTAGTTTTCGGTAATAAACAGGGTGTCTCTGAAATGACTGTACAACGCTCAACCACAAATTCCTTAACCAAAAATAAGGTGATCTACGCAAACTTACCTATATCCAAAATTGCTTCGTTAAATCTACAGAGGTCGTCAAAGATTCAAAAAAAAAAAATGTTTTTTTCTACATTTTTCAAAAACGTTCAAATCAATTTTGATAAGTTTTGGTACCTAGTCTTGGACAATAAAATAACGTTTTTTGCTTCTATAGCGACCAGTTGAAATTAACCGGAAGTGTTGTAAAGGTGACGTCATTTGTATAGTTATTTCTTTTGATTTTTTTTGGCATTGAATTTTTGATAATTCAGACATTTTCATCTAAAAGTTTAATGAATTGGGGAGTTTTTCTCTCTCTTCAAAAATTTCGCTGAGATAAGTGGTTGTGCAAAAAATATTTTTTTTCAACTAGCTTCACAGATATTCTACTATTGATTTATTTTTCTCTAGCATAACTACTTATCCCAGCATATTTTGTCAAGAGAGGAAAAAACTTTCCTACACACTGTGCTATTAGATGAAAACATCTGAATCATCAGAAAGTGAATTCCATAAAAAATCAGTGACGTCATATGCAGCTATATCTTTTGATTTTCATGGAATTGACTGCATGATAATTCAGATGTTTTCATCTCATAACCCAGTGTGTGAGAAAGTTTTTTTCTCTCTTGAAAAAATTTGCTGGGATAAGATAAGATCACTCATCCCAGCGAAATTTCTCAGGAGAAAGAAAAACTCCCCAACACATTGAACTATTAGATAAAAGCATGTGAATTATCAAAAAATCAATTCCAAAAAAAATCACAAAAAATAACAACATGTGAAGTCACTTTTATAACACTTCTCATCAATTACAACCGTTCGCTAGAGAAACAAAAAACGTAATTTCATGGTCCAAGACTAGGTGCCAACAATTATCAAAATCGATTTGTACGTTTTTGGAAAATGTAGGAAAAACAAAAAATTTTTCTTTGACGCCCTGTGTAGACTTAACGAAGCAATTTTGGATATAGGTAAGTTTGCCTAGATCGCCTTATTTTTGGTCAAGGAATTCGTGGTTAAGCGTTATACAGTCATTTCAGGGACCCCCTGTATATTTCTTGTTTCAGGGTATTTTTTTTAGTTTTCACGCAATACCTGGTTTAACAGGAAAATTCGTAGTTTTTACGAAAATTTTAATTATTAATTAAATTAATTTGTCACTACCACGGAAATTTTATTTTATTTATCACGTTAATGTTTTTAGCTTGTTATATTTAACGTTCATTATCATAATGGATTTGTCAGGAAATTTTCATTTTTCTACAAACATTTCACACAAAAGCTTGAACGGTTTCCATCCACCTCACATAAGTCAACACTCAAGCCATAAAACAAAAGCGAACCTGTGAGAAAAGTCCGCCGAACAGTTGGGTCATCGGCAAACAATTAATTATCCAGATGTGCACTTCTTTCTTCTTCTTCTTTGACTTCACATTTCTTCGGACCGCCAATACGTTTAATCGAACATGCTTTTTAATGGACGTGGATTGTCTGCTGCAATAAATCATCAAATCTTCATCGTGAAAATAAGTAGGAAATTTTCACCAAAACCTACGTTAAAGACTGTTAAACTTGTCGGCAGCTCTGCACTGATAACCAGAAGACCTACCTTCCTCAGACCTGTCTATCAATGAGCAGAGTTTCATTGTTAAAGCTAGGTTGCCGTTTATCGTCAAAAATCATAGACTATATTTCGAAATTCTGATAAATGTTGGTGTATAAAATCCACGCCCTATCCAAAAATTCCCTGTCCTCCAACCCATCATTCGTTTAAGCAAACACAAGTGGGTTCCCTTCATCGATGGTTTTTTTTATTGTTTTCAGCCGCAGGAGGTTCCGAACCTACACGAAGCAGTTTTTTCCCTGCCGGCTTCTTTTTGTCTGCATATTTTTACATGATCATGTCGTTCTTCGTCTTTACCTTGATGTCTGTATCGATGTGATTGATTAATCGTATTATTTGCCCATTAGAAACCATGTGGTAACTGTGGTAATGGTAGGGTAAACACTGCTAATAGGTTTTCAACTAGCTAAGTGCGTTTTATTTGGTTTGAAAATATCAATATTTTTTTAATTTGACCGTAAATCTTTTCATGGGACCGGACGCCCCATGGTTAGTGGATGGGCAAGTCGATGGGGTATCAGTTTAAAATGCAAAATAAAACGGATGACATTGTCTTTCCATTAAAAGTGGTTCGTTATCTTTTTTATGATGGTGGTGTGTGGGTATATTTTAGTTTATTTTGCGCAACAACTTCATAAATTTGTGTTATTTAAAGCCCGAATAAATATCAATAATATGTAGTTTTTCATCAAAATCTCCAAAATTTAAATTTTAGGGATTTTTTTTCGTTGATGTGTTAAAACTATTTTTTAAAGTCAAACAAACCATTTCTAAATAACTGAACATTCACATTGTGACGAGGGATTTTCTTAACAGGGTTAAGGTTGGAATAGTTATTTACCTAACAAGTGCGGAAAGTGGTACTTTTCCGCACGTGACGGCTGTTGCGCAAATCGTGCGGAAAAGTGACTTTCAAATGACATAAATAAGTGCTTGCTAATTGGAATGAAAAGATAAAATATTTGATAATGGACTTAATTGTGTCGATTAAATAAAAAACAGACCCAAGACCATATTTGAAATTATTTTTTGAAAGGTTGCAAAACGATTTTTTTTGTTTTTTACTCGAAAACTATCAAAGCAAATTAGATGAAAATTTTGGACATAAGAAAGAACACCGAAACAAATCTTTATAACTAAAAAATACAGGGTGTTTGAAAAAAATATAAAAATGTCGTCACTTTTTTTTGGACCAATCTGTATTCGCGAAAATATACACTGAAATACACTCATATGTATAGTATAGGTCTGCGCATGAAAAAAATTCCTGACCTAAATGGTATACAAGCTATGGATGCCTGACGCACTATTGCAGGACCCTGTAGAGGATTGCATAAATTTAATTCATCACCTTCGAATATTAAGAACTGTGATAACTTGAGGAGATTCAAATATTTGATTAGAGATCATGTTCTAATGCATATTTAAAATATTGTTTTTTTTATATTGTATGTAGCCTCGAAGTTGAATAAACGCCTGTTTTTTATAATTTTATCATCATTTTTTGAAATGGAACAACCATTTTTTATTCATTATTGATTTTTTTGTCAAAAGCTGCCCTATATAACCTACTTCAGATTAAGTTTGGGTTAAACTATGGCGCATCCAAATGAGACAAATAAAATTCGCAAAAACAACTTGCAATAAATCAACAAACTTTAAAAGCCAATAACTCATAGATATCAACTTCAAACGCCACAGCTAAAAGCCCCAATTAGTCACAACTCTCATATCACCAACTCTAAAGTGGCTCAATGTCGCCAAACTCAGATAACACCAGACAAGCCATATAACCGAAAAGCCATGATTTATTGTTTGTTTTAAAGAATCGAAATCAATTAAGTTTAAAAGCATCATCCAGGTATACCAGGTTTTATCGCATGACTCTTCGATAAAGCGAAGGGCCCATATATTGATGAGTTTGTGTGTTCTGTTCTTTTAAGCCGGGGGTAATTATAAACATCTCCTTTTTGCCCAGCGGGCTACTTGGGTTCTAACAAGAAGTGGGAACAGTGGCGGACCCCCCATCATTAAAATCAATTCTTCTTAAAAAATTTATCACGTTTTTAACTGGGTTGTTTGGTTTTTTTCCATTTAGGTTTGTCTTTTCTCGCTTTTAATACAGGATCTTAATCATCGAATATTAACTATAAAGACCTTATTATATATCCTTTATGGTTTTTAGATCACCTTTTAGAATTTTTTTTTCTCTCCTCACTGATAGTATTTTTTGTTTATTATGGGGCATCATTCATAGGACTTTTTTCAGTTTACAATGACTTTGTTTTTAATTAGGATTAAATTAATTTGATACGTCACTGGTATAGCCGCAGGGGGGCACAGCCTCGACATACCGAAGAACGAAGACTGAAGAGAGTGGATGGCGCTCCGCAGCCGATGTTCGGTGCACTCTATTTTGCCGATAAGCTAAATTGCTAAGGCTCTCCATACAGTCGGTAATTAAGATAATTGCCATGGGTAATGACCGTTGGAGAATGTATTGTCTCGTATTTTTTCCTTTGGTCCCCTAAAGGAGTTAATTCATTTATACGTTATTTTGATATTCCTCATTAACTTGCATGAAATATTAGATCGATTTGAATGGTTTAAATATTTGATGAACAAAACTGAAACAAAAGTAAAAAAAAAACATAACAAATTCAGATAAATGCAAATTAAACACACCTAAACTCTATCAAATTTATTAACCCATACAAACCAAAATAAAATCACATTATAAATCACACAAACTCATATGAAACCAAATAAACTTCAACAAACCCAGATAAAAATAATACAAACTATTATAGTTCAAATAAATCCCAAAAAACACCAACAAAACCTAAATAAATGCATACAAACCCAAGTTAACCTCTTAAAAGAGTAATCAATGAATGCTGCCCAAAAACATTTTTTTCAACAACATCATCGTTTTTGGTGAAATTACCTCATTGGCGTACAGTTAAAAAAATCACATCTTCTGACCCCTCATTGTACAGAAAATTTCGCCTATTTTTTTTTGAAAGTTTGCCCAGTGGCGTTGTCCGGACAAGCAAGAATTTGGTTCTGAGAATAATTTTTTCAAATAATGCTGCAAAAAATTATTTTTTTCACAACAGCATCGGATTTTGCAGAATTGTCTTAGTGGCGTACATATGAAAAAAAATTACATCATTTCAAACTTTCACCACCAAAACATATCATGTGACTCCTCATTGTATAGGAAATTTTGCCTGCTTTTCAAAAATATCTCCATTTTGGAAACCTCTTTAGTGGCGTAGTCAGGAAAAAAAAAAAAAAAAAAAAAAAAAAAAAAAGGGCATTTATTTAGCTTCGAGGCTATATACAAAAACATACAATGTAAAAAAAAAACAATATTTTAAATATGGGCTAAAACATAATCTCTAATTAGATATTTGAATCTCCTCAAGTTATCACAGTTCTTAATACTCGAAGGCAATGAATTAAATTCATATAATCCTCTACACAGTACTGATTTGACCATTTGAGTGGTGCTACAGCGATAATTCAAAATAAAATCGTGCTTATTTCTGGTATCATGTTCATGGATGTCCAGAAAGAGTTTAGTTCTATCACAGACATACTTAGGTAACAGTTGATGTCTTATTTTAAAAATAAAGACATGTACATTGTAAATTACTTTTTGTTTCACAGAACATAAATTTAAAACATTTAACATAGTATCTATTGGTGTATATATATCACAGTGTAAAATGGATCTCATAGCTCTATTTTGTATTTTCTGGAATTCCTGTATTTTATAATCAGGAAGATTAAATAGTAATGTCGAACAAAAATCCAGGTGTGGCGCAGCAATACTATTATACAATAATAATTTTGTCTCATTAGTCAAATGTTTCCCAATTCTGCGTATGAAGCCAACTTTCTTAGAATATTTTCGCATTACATAATCAGCATGGCCATAAAAATTCATATTTGGATCAAACATGACCCCTAAGTACTTAATTTCGCTGGCATACAAGATTTGTTCATCATTTATCCTAACATTCACTTCACTTACATCTATCGCTGACAGTTTTTGCTTTTTCCCAAATAAACAAAATTTGGATTTGGACGTATTCAAACACAAATTACTACAACACAACCATTTAAAAACTAATTCTAAATCATCATTTAGGTCTTTTTGCATTTTATGTAAATCATCACCAGTAACATATATCATTGTGTCGTCTGCAAACAACTCGATCTTTGACCTTTGAACCACTCTGACCAACTCATTTATATAAATAATGAACAATATAGGACCCAAGACGGTACCCTGCGGAACACCATAATTTACAGATACAAAATCAGACATTACATTTTTAAATTTTACTCTCTGCACTCTATTATTTAAATACGATTCAAACCAATCAAAAATTTAGTTTGTATGATGATTTTTTATTTTTTTTTCTGAATAATGTATCAATAAACACTATACACAATATATTTTTCTTATAGCAGCATCGTTTTATGTGGAATTGCATCAGTGGCGTACACATAAAAACAACACCATCTTCAACTTTCAACAACAAAACATATCATGTGACACCTCATGGTAAAGGAAATTCTACCTACTTTTCAAAAACATCTTTATTTTGGAAATTTGTCCAGTGACGTAGTCAGGACGAGCAAAAAACACTCATGGTCAAGGAAATTTCATCTTCTTTTCAAAAACATCATCTATAGTTTTTTGGTGACTTTGGCAGGAAATTTAATGCTGAATTCACTGGATAAAAACACAAACGATGTCTCTTTTGCATTTTTTCATGAAATTATCGTTGAAACACATTTTCACAGTTTAAATTGAGTTTTTGTCCAAATTTTTCCAGATCACTCTGTATATTTTTTTAATAATTTTAGCAACAAATTTGATGCTGGATTCACTGGTGAAAAGCACAAAACAATATCTCTTTTAGTTTCTGAGTTATGATTATTTTCATGAAGATATCGATTTTGCATATTTCCAAACTTTAACCGGTTTTTTTTTCCAATTTTTTCCCATTCACCCTGTATACTCCTTTAGTGATTCTGAATGGAAATTTGATGCTGAATAGTGAATACACTGGTGAAAATCACAACACCATATCTCCTTTGGTTTCTGAGTTATGATTTTTTTAATAAAAGATTCGTTTTTGCACATTTCCAAACTTTAACCTACCTAATTATTTCTCAATTTTACCCCATTCACCCTGTATATAATTTTTGGGGATTCTGACAAAAAATTTGATGCTGAATCCACTGGTAAAAAGTACAAAACGATATTTCTTTTGGTTTTAGAGTAATGTTTTTTTTTTGAAAGTATCGGTTTTGCATATTTCCAAATTTTAACCTATTTTTTTTCTGAATTTTTCCCTGTCTACTTTTTTGTCAATTTTCCTTAGCTTAAAATCCTCGTTCATGTTCACCTTTACCAAATCGGCAAAAGAATAGACAAGAAGAGAAAAACCAACAAGGCAAAGCGAAACCCCACTTGAAAATGAACGCGAGCTAACCGTACTGTAATCAATTTCGAAAATTTCCAACTCAGTCTTGGCAGTACCATCGAGCGGTACGCTTGTCAGCGTTCCAACTAAAATAGTGCGCTGTAGTGCGATGTTTTGAACTTTTGAAAATGTACACAACAGTGTTGTCTGTGATATTTTGTTTTTCCTGGTGTTTGGGACAGGAATTGGAGGGTGTTAGTATAAATAAACCTAGGAATAGGGTACAGCCACCGTGGGTACAGATTAGAGATGCAGGTTAGTCTAAACATGATCAGACATGATTTATAGGCTAATTATAAATTATGTTGATGGATATTTTATGCAGTGTTTATTTGTAATTATTCACTGTTATTCTATAATCTTCCTGTATAATTTCTGGTGATTATGGCAGGAAATTTGATGCTAAATCCTCTGCAGGAAAGCACTAATATATTTCTTTTGGATTTCAAGATATAAACATTTTTATAAGAGTATTTTTTTTTTTTCTTTCTAGTTTAATCTTTTTTCTTTTCAAAAGTCACCCTGTATATTTTTTTTATGGTTTTGATAGAAAATTATATGCTGAATTTACTGGTGAAAAGTACAAGACGATATTTCTTTCAGTTTTCGAATTATGAATATTTTTCTGAAAGTAGGTATGCATTACTTCAAACTTTAACTTTTTTTCCAATTTTTTCCCATTCACCCTGTATATTTTTTTTGGTAATTTTGACGAAAAATTTGATGCTGAATCCACTGGTAAAAAGTACAAAACGATATCTCTTTTGGTTTTTGAGTTATGATTTTTTTTATAAAAGTAGGTATCGCTGTTGGAAATTTTCAAAGTTTATCCTAATTTTTTTCCAAATTCTTCCCAGTCACCCTGTATATTTTTTTGGTGATTTAGACGAAAAATTTAATGCTGAATCAACTGGTGAAAAGCACAAAACGATATCTCTTTTGGTTTTTGAGTTATGATTTTTTTTTATAAAAGTAGGTATCGCTGTTGGACATTTTCAAAGTTTGTCCTAATTTTTTTTCAAATTCTTCCCAGTCACCCTGTATATTTTTTTGGTGATTTTGACGAAAAATTTGATGCTGAATCAACTGGTGAAAAGCACAAAACGATATCTCTTTTGGTTTTTGAGTTATGATTTTTTTTATAAAAGTAGGTATCGCTGTTGGAAATTTTCAAAGTTTATCCTAATTTTTTTCCAAATTCTTCCCAGTCACCCTGTATATTTTTTTGGTGATTTTGACGAAAAATTTGATGCTGAATCAACTGGTGAAAAGCACAAAACGATATCTCTTTTGGTTTTTGAGTTATGATTTTTTTTTAAAAGTAGGTATCGCTGTTGGACATTTTCAAAGTTTATCCTAATTTTTTTCCAAATTCTTCCCAGTCACCCTGTATATTTTTTTGGTGATTTTGACGAAAAATTTGATGCTGAATCAACTGGTGAAAAGCACAAAACGATATCTCTTTTGGTTTTTGAGTTATGATTTTTTTTATAAAAGTAGGTATCGCTGTTGGAAATTTTCAAAGTTTATCCTAATTTTTTTCCAAATTCTTCCCAGTCACCCTGTATATTTTTTTGGTGATTTTGACGAAAAATTTGATGCTGAATCAACTGGTGAAAAGCACAAAACGATATCTCTTTTGGTTTTTGAGTTATGATTTTTTTTTAAAAGTAGGTATCGCTGTTGGACATTTTCAAAGTTTATCCTAATTTTTTTCCAAATTCTTCCCAGTCACCCTGTATATTTTTTTGGTGATTTTGACGAAAAATTTGATGCTGAATCAACTGGTGAAAAGCACAAAACGATATCTCTTTTGGTTTTTGAGTTATGATTTTTTTTATGAAAGTAGGTATCGCTGTTGGACATTTTCAAAGTTTATCCTAATTTTTTTTCAAATTCTTCCCAGTCACCCTGTATATTTTTTTGGTGATTTTGACGAAAAATTTGATGCTGAATCAACTGGTGAAAAGCACAAAACGATATCTCTTTTGGTTTTTGAGTTATGATTTTTTTTATGAAAGTAGGTATCGCTGTTGGACATTTTCAAAGTTTATCCTAATTTTTTTTCAAATTCTTCCCAGTCACCCTGTATATTTTTTTGGTGATTTTGACGAAAAATTTGATGCTGAATCAACTGGTGAAAAGCACAAAACGATATCTCTTTTGGTTTTTGAGTTATGATTTTTTTTATGAAAGTAGGTATCGCTGTTGGACATTTTCAAAGTTTATCCTATTTTTTTTCCAAATTCTTCCCAGTCACCCTGTATATTTTTTTGGTGGTCTTGACGAAAAATTTGATGCTGAATCCACTGGTCAAAAGCACAAATCGATATTTGTTTTGGTTTTCAAGTTATAAATGTTTTAATAGAAGTATTATTTTTGCATTTGTCCAAACTTTAACCTATTTTGTTTCAAATTTTCACAAGACACCTTGTATAAATTTTTTGGTAATTTGACAGAAAATTTGATGCTGAATTTAATGGTGAAAACCACAAATCCGGTTTTTAATTTTTTATGAATCAGAGTATCGTTTTTGCAATCTATTTTCCTTCTCCTTTTTTTTCCAAAAAATTCCATTTCACCTGTTAAAACCCAATGTTTCAACTTGCCCCGTAATAAACCATAATGGGCAAATACCAGGTAAATGGGACAAATGCCATTTTCAAAAAAGGGAACCCAAGGCCGGCGACCCGATGTCGTCTATACAGTCGGCGCCAGTACCATTTACCATTATTGATCGCAATTATGTCTATTCTATAGTCTATAGTGACTTGATTTTATGGTACTCAATTTATTTTTGGTACTTTCAATTAGAGTTGGCGCCACCGATTATCAGAAAATGAAGGTTTTTTCCATTACAGCGCTAATTATTGCCATTTAAATAATGTGAAAGTGAAACTATGTACTATTTTGTAATTATCACAGGTAATGGGTAATTTTGTGTTATTAGTTACGAATTTCATTGACAAACATTGATTTATTTTTTTCTTTACATTTCAAAATATAAAAGCGCATGGAAGATATTAATTTTTAATCAGGACTAATAATTAGAAAGTTTAAGATTTTTTAACTCACAACTCCTTGTTTTGAGGAGGTTAACCATTTGAGGTATGGCCACTTTGATGCATTTATCTTGAAATTTTTATTGAAAAATATACAGGGGCTTGGGGCTTGAAAGATATGAATTTTCAACTTAGCAAGGGTTCACTCGGGTTTTCACTTAAAAACTTCAATGAGTTTGGAATTATTTAACTCACAACTTCTTTGTTTGAGGAGGTTGACTATTTGAGGTATGATTGAGGTTACTTTGCTGCATATATCCTCAAATTTTCATTAGAAAATATACAGGGGCTTGAGAGATATGAATTTTTAACTTGGCAAGCGTTTCCACTCGGGTTTTCACTAAGAAACTTCAATGAGTTTGGAATTTTTTAACTCACAACTTCTTTGTTTGAGGAGGTTGACTATTTGAGGTATGATTGAGGTTACTTTGCTGCATATATCCTCAAATTTTCATTAGAAAATATACAGGGGCTTGAGAGATATCTATTTTTATCTAGGACAAGTATTTTTCACTTAATAATTGGAAAGATTAAGTTTGGAATTTTTCAACTCACAACTCTTTTGTTTAAGGAGGTTGACCATTTAAGGTGTGATTGAGGTTACTTCACTGCATATCTCCTAACATTTTAATTCAAAAATTCACAGGGGCTTGGGAGATATGAATTTTAAATCAGGACAACTATTTTCACTGAAAATTTTGAATCAGTAAGTTTGAAGATTTTGAACTCACCTCTCCTTTATTTGAGGAGGTTGACCATATGAGGTATGATTGAGGTTACTTTACTGCATATCTCCTAAAATTTTCATTAAAAAAAATACAGGGTCTTGGGAGATATGATTTTTTAATCAGGACAACTATTTTCACTGAATTACTTGAATGAGTGAGTTTGAAAATTTTAAACTCACCACTCCTTTATTTGAGGAGGTTGACCAGTTGAGGTATGACTGAGGCCACCTTGTTGCATATATCCTCAACTTTTTGTTAGAAAATATACAGGGGCTTGGGAGATATGAATTTTTAATCTGGACAAGTATTTTCACTTAAAAACTTGTTTGAGTGAGTTTGAAAATTTAAAACTCACAACTCCTTGATTTGAGAAGGTTGCCTTTTTGAGGTATAATTAAGATCACTTTGTTGCATATATCCTCAAATTTTCATTAAAAAATATACAGGGGCTTGGGAGATATGAACTTTTATTCATGACAAGTATTTTTCACTTAATAATTTGAAAAAGTAACTTTGGAATTTTTTATCTCACAATTCCTTTGTTTGAGGAGGTTGACCATATGAGGTATGATTGAGGTTACTTTACTGCATATCTCCTAAAATTTTCATTAAAAAAAATACAGGGTCTTGGGAGATATGATTTTTTAATCAGGACAACTATTTTCACTGAATTACTTGAATGAGTGAGTTTGAAAATTTTAAACTCACCACTCCTTTATTTGAGGAGGTTGACCAGTTGAGGTATGACTGAGGCCACTTTGCTGCATATATCCTCAACTTTTTGTTAGAAAATATACAGGGGCTTGGGAGATATGAATTTTCAATCTGGACAAGTATTTTCACTTAAAAACTTGTTTGAGTGAGTTTGAAAATTTAAAACCCACATCTTCTTGGTTTGAGGAGGTTGCCTATTTGAGGTATGATTAAGATCACTTTGCTGCATATATGCTCAAATTTTCATTAAAAAATACACCGGGGCTTGGGAGATATGAATTTTTAATTGGGACAAATATTTTTCACTAAAAAACTTTTTGAAGAGTGGATTTTTTAACTCACACCTCCTTTTTTGGAGAAGGTTGATTGTTTGAGGTATGATTGAGGATACTTTGCCGCATATATCCTAAAATTGTCATCAAAAAATATACAGGGGCTTTGCAGATACAAATTTTCAAACCCAAAACTCAGGTACCAAAACCAACCCTTAAATCGGCAAAAAAGCCTCTTTTGTCTGTCAATGCTACAGGTTACATTCCTCGTCAAATCCTTTGGTGGTCCAATTAATCCGAAAAGGCCGTTTTTTGCATGTTCAAAAATTCCCCATTTTTTCCCATTGAACAATGGACATTACGTCCTACACAAGAACCATTACATCTGTGCCATTGTCAGCAATATGTTCCCATGGGACAAAAGAACCATTAAAAAGCGGTACCAATAGAGTTGGGGTATCTTGCGGGTGTGCGTGCCCTATAATTTGCCAGTCGGTGCCCCATGCTTATTATTTACCTGATGGGGCTCGGGTATCTCGTTAAATATAATTAGACTAACGATTTTTAGGGTTTGGACAGTGACGTGCTGGTATTTTCCAGAATATCCCAATTTTGTAAAATGTACGTGTCATGATATTTTTGGGAAATAGTGGTTTTGGTAGATAATTGAATGTTTGATAACTTTTATTATAAAAAAATGTCAATAAAAAGTACGAATTAGGATATATTTGAAAATTAGTGATTTTTAATACGGATCACGTTATGCGATATTAAGAAGGTTTTAAGAAATATCTCAAAATCCATACTTCCTGGGAAAATCTTTATAGGAAAAAAGTTGTAGACAATTGAATGTTCAACAACTTTTATCTGAAACATTTTCACGTAAAAGTGATATTTCATCATTTTTTCAAGGTGTGATCTCTTGGTCCAAATTCCAATTTACGAAATAAAAGGATTAGGAACAGTCGAATAAACCAAATCTAAAAATCCACAAAGACGAGATTTATTGGCTTTGAATCTATCAATCGATGGTAAATAAATAACAAATAAATCCCCTCTGTTTGCCACCATGCGCTGATAAGATATGATCCGCCACTGTTTTTTCCATCAAGTTGCTATTTCAATAATAACCGACCACATCGCATAAGAATCTGGTCCCTGGTCTAATTGTTGTCTGTTTTTATCGCATAATAATTTGATGAGAGATGAGCGCCATATAAAGTTAGTAATTTGAGGCATTTATCCTCATTTTCTATCTGGTCTGATGGATTGATAATCACAGACTGGAATGTCGAATTAAATTCGATTTTAATAGATTTCTTGGTGGGTCGTTTTTTCGAAAACGAAAATAGACTGTCGCCGGTAATTTGGAAAAATTGCCATCGGGGTCTAGAACAGACACAATTCCCGGAATAGATACACTTTTGGTGCCATTATTGGGAGTTGGCGCCGTTATACCGGGGATAATATGATAAAACTATTGATTTTATCGAAAAATGTCTAATATGAAATATTGCACAACGATAAATTTTCTATAAAAAAGTCTTTTTGTACGATCATTATTTGCAGTAAACTTGAAAAAAATTGATGAGTAAAAGTAAAAATTAATGTTTGTGACTCCGTGTCTCTTTTTTGTAAATATCTCATAAATTAGCAAGTTTACAATAAAATTACTTCGAAGCAAAATTGAAGATCATCAATTTTACAATAAAAAAGTTACTTGGATATTTTCAGCAGGATTGATATTTCTCAAGATACAGAGCTACAAATCGATTTTTGTGCCTCTGTCTACCTCTATATCGTTATACAGGGATGTAAATAGAAACTTATTGATGTCCCCTCGTACACTACCATACCCAATGTACCTCCTCAGACAAGTAGCTTTTCAGTTGGCGCCAGTCACGTGTTTTCAAGTAGTTGTTTGTGTTTGAAGGGCTGTGGGGTGCGTTCCGGATGTTGAAACAGACTATGATTTTAATGACAAAGCTTTTACGCCGGTCGGGTTTTAATGGCGTTGTACCAAATAGATTCAAATCCATGAGTCATCCGACATAAAACTATTATGCATTGTGATTTGTTGTTTGTGCTTATCTCAAGTCGCTGATAAGAGCGTCATTTTATGTCGTTAATGGTGATCTTTCGACTTTTGCAGTGCCATTAGCATGATTAGGCTTATCGGGATTGTGTTGACAATCGTTTGCATAAAAATAATGTAATAATTAGTTTTACTGTATTTGGTGCTGTTTATCACATCGAAACTCGAAAATACTAAATCAAACCTCCAACATTTGAATTTGGCGCTATTATAAACTGTCAACTCTTGTATAAACTTGTTTAATAGAGGTCGTTGCTCATCATGTTCAGTCATGTCAACAAATGACATTCCAAGCTTCACCTGTCATTTTGCTACATTGAACTGTCAAAATAGATTGGACTTATTGCGGGCGTATCATATCACTCGCCATTTTGAACTTAGTAATGTTGCAATAAATGACAACGTCTTCTCGCATCTTTGTTCGCCATCTTAATTTGTCCAAAGACATGGATTTGGAATGTAGAGGGCGCTGTTTATCATTCAACACGCCATTTTGCTAACGATGACAAATGACATTTCATGCATTTTACTCAATTTCGTTTGTTTTGACGTTATTTTAAACTGTCAAGGAACATGAATTTGAATTATGAAGTTTCGATTTCTGTTCGCCGTTTTTAAACTGTCAAAAGGAATGATTTTGAATTGTAGAGGGCGTTGTTTATGTTCTTTTCCGACATTTTGAATTTAGTCATGTCGTGAGCAATGACAAATGATATGTCAAACTAAACTAATTAGGGACATGAATTTGAATAACCTTTTGTTGACTTCGTTAATCGTGATCGTTGTTTATAATGACAAATGACATTTTAAGCATTTATTATTTTACATCTTTGTCTGCAATTTTAAACTGAACTATAGAGGGCGTTGTTTATCATATTACACGTTATTTTTATTTGAGTCATCAATGACAAATGACAATTCAAGCATTCTCTTGTCATTTTGGGGTCGCCATTTTAATTTATCAAGGAACCTTATTGATTTGAATCTTGGAGGTCGTTGTTTTAGTCATCAATCGTCATGTGTCATGCATGTTGAATCTTTGGACGCCATTTTAAATTGTCAAGGGACTATTGTTTTACGCATATTATACTCCATTTTGAATCAAGTCCTGTCTTAATCGGTGAAAAATGGCATTTCAATCATTTTCTTGCCATTTGAATTTTTGTTATGTCATTTTGAACCGTAAGCGAGCATGGATCTTATTTTTATTTTATCCGCCATTTTGAATCATGTAATAACGACGTGTTTAATTGTCAAATCACCTTGATTTGTATTATAGAGAGGGCGTTGTCATTTTACCCGCCATTTCGAATTTAATCAAATGTCGTTATCGATGTTTTGAAGTTGAACTGTCAAAAGATCTTGATTTGAATTGTAGAGGGCGTTGTTCATCATTTAACCCGCCATAGAGGAGAATTGTGTCATTTTACCCGTCATTTTGAATTTAGTCATGTCGTCAACTAATGTTTTCAACTGTCAAAGGACGTTGGTTGATTCGCATTGTAGGCGGCGTTGTGGAGCATTTGACCACCATTTTGAATCAAGTCATGTGACATCGACGTTTTTAACTGTCAAATGACCTTGTTTTTTTTATTATAGAGGGCGTCGTGTATCATTTTACCCGCCATTTTGAATTAAATCATGTCGTAGTCTATTTTTTCAAGTTGAACTGTCAAAGCACCTTGATTTGAATTGTAGAGGGCGTTTTCCATCATTTTACCCGCCATAGAGGAGAATTGTCAATTTACCCGTCATTTTGAATCTATATAGTCATGTCGTCAACAATGTTTTCAACTGTCAAAGGACGTTGTTTGATTCTGATTGTAGGGGGCGTTGTGGAGCATTTGACCACCATTTTGAAACAAGTCATGTTGACATCGACGTTTTTAACTGTCAAATTATCTTGTTTTTTTTCATTATAGAGGGCGTCGTGTATCATTTTACCCGCCATTTTGAATTATTAAATCATGTCGTAGTCTATTTTTTCAAGTTGAACTGTCAAAGCACACCTTGATTTGAATTGTAGAGGGCGTTTTCCATCATTTTACCAGCCATAGAGGAGAATTGTGTATCATTTTACCCGTCATTTTGAATTTAGTCATGTAGTCAACAATGTTTTCAACTGTCACAGGACGTTGGTTGATTCGGATTGTAGGGGGCGTTGTGGATCATTTGACCACCATTTTGAAACAAGTCATGTTGACATCGACGTTTTCAACTGTCAGAGGACCTTGAATTCAATTATAGAGGGCGTTGTTGATCATATCATTCGCTATTTTCATTCTATAGTCATCGATGACGTTGATCAAATGTTATAATGAATCACAGATGTGCACCAAATGCTATGTCAAGTGTCAAAAAGTATCAAAAATTGCAGAAGAAGCTATAAATTATCTTTAAATGTAAAAATGTAACAAAATTGAATTGTAGATGGCCGTTTCATCACTATAACTGTCATTTCAATTGTTAAAAATGACAGAACGACCTCATGCAAGTGGAGATCTCACCATTTTCATTGTTAATAAATAGTTAAATAGTTAAAAAAGGAAATAAAATCATAGATGGCCCTTGATCAGCGACCAAAATTGTCAAAATAATCAGAATCAGATTAAAGGTGGCGCTGTGGTCAGTTTAGCTGTCATTTTGAATTTGATTGTCAAATAGTGAGACAGAAAGAAATTAGTTCAGTTATGTCATTGTCAAAAGTGTAGATGGTACTGAATTCGAATCAATTAAATTTTTTTTCATTTGTAAATTGTAATTACCCGTCAACAATATTTCCTGAACCTCGTCGGATATCACGTATTTTCTAATGAACGCTCTAATGTCGTAAATCAGAGCAAAATTGCGTTTGATCTTCCGCTTTATGATCGTTAGTTGCGGATTTTATTAGACGTTATTAAAGTTAACAGTACAGTTATCTTCCGTGCATTTACTTTGGACTTAGATTACGGAATGTGGAAAAAGCGGCCGAGAAGACAAATTCCATTCAATCTTATCTTCAGTGAAATTATTGAAGAAACCCCTTCTAAGTGCAAAAGACGGTTGTTCGCCCGTAAAATGAACCCAGCGATAAGCTAAAAGCCTTCGTATCTGTTACATGGTACTCTACTTAGAGGGGTCGGGTTATTGACATGGCATTGATTAAAAATGAACCATTGTTTGAGCCTATGCAGGTACCATCGAAATGCGCCGCGTCATAATTCGTAATTATTTACTCTGTCGTCTCAATTATCAGCAATAAGAAACAGATAAACAGCCCATTTTATGGCCTTAATAATTATATTGTTTATGATTGCTATACAGAGTGATGTGAAAATATGGGAAAGTATCGTAAATCATGCGTCATGTTGGCTCGTTATTCGCTACGGAATTTCGAATCGAATGAGAAACTCGAATCGTTTTAACGATTGAGCAATAAGTGGCCGAGAGTTATCGCACAATAACTGTCATTAAAGTACAGAATGAATTCATAGATGGCTCTCTTAAACTTAAAAAAATTAATATATTATTATGTTATTCCAGATCATGTGACATGCTTTTGCAATCTACCACCATGCGTCGCCACCGGCTACATGTGCAAATCCAGCTATGGACGTTGTTTTTCCGACATGTCAGACTCGCATTCGTCTACCTATAGAGGGCGACACGGATGCATCGAATATCTCACTGAGTAAGTTTAGATTTTTCTCGTCTTTGACCGATTTTCCAGGACCGGTTTGCAATTAACTCGATTGAATGTTAATTTATCGAAATTGAACACTGTTAAATGTTATTGTGTCGATTGGGCGGGCAATTGGCGTTCAATTAGTCTAAATATCTTGCAAATTGTTGAACCTAGGAAAAAATATGGAGAATTCAATTTCAAATCAGTTTAATTTTCAGGGATTTTAGTGTAAAACTAGTAAAAAGTTTCTCAGGGTGATTTATGGATTTATGTCAGCATTTAAAGTGCAATACTCCACAGCTCCCTTGGTTTTTTAATATCAACTTCCAAATCTAGTGAGAGTTGCTCCAATGTCTATTATTTTCACTCACATTTCCAAAAGTCTCCAAGGATTTTTCATTTTTGATATACAAGGTGATTTATAAATTGATGTCAGAATTTAAAGTGCAATTTTCAAAGTTCCACAGCTACCTCGGTTTTTGAGATATCATCTTCAAATTTTACTGAAAGTTGCTCCAATGTCTAAAATTCTCACTCACATTGCCAAAAGTCTTTTAGGATTAACCATCTTTGATATACAGGGTGATTTATGAATTGATGTCAGTATTTAAAGTGCAATTTTCAAAACTTCACAGCTTCCTCGGTTTTTGAGATATCATCTTCAAATTTTACTGAAAGTTGCTCCAATGTCTAAAATTCTCACTCACATTGCCAAAAGTCTTTTAGGATTAACCATCTTTGATATACAGGGTGATTTATGAATTGATGTCAGTATTTAAAGTGCAATTTTCAAAGTTCCACAGCTACCTCGGTTTTTGAGATATCATCTTCAAATTTTACTGAAAGTTGCTCCAATGTCTAAAATTCTCACTCACATTGCCAAAAGTCTTTTAGGATTAACCATCTTTGATATACAGGGTGATTTATGAATTGATGTCAGTATTTAAAGTGCAATTTTGAAAACGTCACAGCTTCCTCGGTTTTTGAGATATCATCTTCAAATTTCACTGAAAGTTGCTCCAATGTCTAAAATTCTCACTCACATTGCCAAAAGTCTTTTAGGATTAACCATCTTTGATATACAGGGTGATTTATGAATTGATGTCAGTATTTAAAGTGCAATTTTGAAAACGTCACAGCTTCCTCGGTTTTTGAGATATCATCTTCAAATTTCACTGAAAGTTGCTCCAATGTCTAAAATTCTCACTCACATTGCCAAAAGTCTTTTAGGATTAACCATCTTTGATATACAGGGTGATTTATAAATTGATGTCAGAATTTAAAGTGCAATTTTCAAAGTTCCACAGCTCCCTCGGTTTTTGAGATATCATCTTCAAATTTTACTGAAAGTTGCTCCAATGTCTAAAATTCTCACTCACATTGCCAAAAGTCTTTTAGGATTAACCATCTTTGATATACAGGGTGATTTATGAATTGATGTCAGTATTTAAAGTGCAATTTTGAAAACGTCACAGCTTCCTCGGTTTTTGAGATATCATCTTCAAATTTCACTGAAAGTTGCTCCAATGTCTAAAATTCTCACTCACATTGCCAAAAGTCTTTTAGGATTAACCATCTTTGATATACAGGGTGATTTATAAATTGATGTCAGAATTTAAAGTGCAATTTTCAAAGTTCCACAGCTCCCTCGGTTTTTGAGATATCATCTTCAAATTTTACTGAAAGTTGCTCCAATGTCTAAAATTCTCACTCACATTGCCAAAAGTCTTTTAGGATTAACCATCTTTGATATACAGGGTGATTTATAAATTGATGTCAGAATTTAAAGTGCAATTTTCAAAGTTCCACAGCTCCCTCGGTTTTTGAGGTATCATCTTCAAATTTTACTGAAAGTTGCTCCAATGTCTAAAATTCTCACTCACATTGCCAAAAGTCTTTTAGGATTAACCATCTTTGATATACAGGGTGATTTATGAATTGATGTCAGTATTTAAAGTGCAATTTTGAAAACGTCACAGCTTCCTCGGTTTTTGAGATATCATCTTCAAATTTCACTGAAAGTTGCTCCAATGTCTAAAATTCTCACTCACATTGCCAAAAGTCTTTTAGGATTAACCATCTTTGATATACAGGGTGATTTATGAATTGATGTCAGTATTTAAAGTGCAATTTTGAAAACGTCACAGCTTCCTCGGTTTTTGAGATATCATCTTCAAATTTCACTGAAAGTTGCTCCAATGTCTAAAATTCTCACTCACATTGCCAAAAGTCTTTTAGGATTAACCATCTTTGATATACAGGGTGATTTATAAATTGATGTCAGAATTTAAAGTGCAATTTTCAAAGTTCCACAGCTCCCTCGGTTTTTGAGATATCATCTTCAAATTTTACTGAAAGTTGCTCCAATGTCTAAAATTCTCACTCACATTGCCAAAAGTCTTTTAGGATTAACCATCTTTGATATACAGGGTGATTTATGAATTGATGTCAGTATTTAAAGTGCAATTTTGAAAACGTCACAGCTTCCTCGGTTTTTGAGATATCATCTTCAAATTTCACTGAAAGTTGCTCCAATGTCTAAAATTCTCACTCACATTGCCAAAAGTCTTTTAGGATTAACCATCTTTGATATACAGGGTGATTTATAAATTGATGTCAGAATTTAAAGTGCAATTTTCAAAGTTCCACAGCTCCCTCGGTTTTTGAGATATCATCTTCAAATTTTACTGAAAGTTGCTCCAATGTCTAAAATTCTCACTCACATTGCCAAAAGTCTTTTAGGATTAACCATCTTTGATATACAGGGTGATTTATGAATTGATGTCAGTATTTAAAGTGCAATTTTGAAAACGTCACAGCTTCCTCGGTTTTTGAGATATCATCTTCAAATTTCACTGAAAGTTGCTCCAATGTCTAAAATTCTCACTCACATTGCCAAAAGTCTTTTAGGATTAACCATCTTTGATATACAGGGTGATTTATAAATTGATGTCAGAATTTAAAGTGCAATTTTCAAAGTTCCACAGCTCCCTCGGTTTTTGAGATATCATCTTCAAATTTTACTGAAAGTTGCTCCAATGTCTAAAATTCTCACTCACATTGCCAAAAGTCTTTTAGGATTAACCATCTTTGATATACAGGGTGATTTATGAATTGATGTCAGTATTTAAAGTGCAATTTTCAAAGTTCCACAGCTCCCTCGGTTTTTGAGATATCAACTTCAAATTTTACTGAAAGTTGCTCCAATGTCTAAAATTCTCACTCACATTGCCAAAAGTCTTTTAGGATTAACCATCTTTGATATACAGGGTGATTTATGAATTGATGTCAGTATTTAAAGTGCAATTTTGAAAACGTCACAGCTTCCTCGGTTTTTGAGATATCATCTTCAAATTTTACTGAAAGTTGCTCCAATGTCTAAAATTCTCACTCACATTGCCAAAAGTCTTTTAGGATTAACCATCTTTGATATACAGGGTGATTTATAAATTGATGTCAGTATTTAAAGTGCAATTTTCAAAACTTCACAGCTTCCTCGGTTTTTGAGATATCATCTTCAAATTTTACTGAAAGTTGCTCCAATGTCTAAAATTCTCACTCACATTGCCAAAAGTCTTTTAGGATTAGCCATCTTTGATATACAGGGTGATTTATGAATTGATGTCAGTATTTAAAGTGCAATTTTGAAAACGTCACAGCTTCCTCGGTTTTTGAGATATCATCTTCAAATTTCACTGAAAGTTGCTCCAATGTCTAAAATTCTCACTCACATTGCCAAAAGTCTTTTAGGATTAACCATCTTTGATATACAGGGTGATTTATGAATTGATGTCAGTATTTAAAGTGCAATTTTGAAAACGTCACAGCTTCCTCGGTTTTTGAGATATCATCTTCAAATTTTACTGAAAGTTGCTCCAATGTCTAAAATTCTCACTCACATTGCCAAAAGTCTTTTAGGATTAACCATATCTTTGATATACAGGGTGATTTATGAATTGATGTCAGTATTTAAAGTGCAATTTTCAAAACTTCACAGCTTCCTCGGTTTTTGAGATATCATCTTCAAATTTCACTGAAAGTTGCTCCAATGTCTAAAATTCTCACTCACATTGCCAAAAGTCTTTTAGGATTAACCATCTTTGATATACAGGGTGATTTATAAATTGATGTCAGAATTTAAAGTGCAATTTTCAAAGTTCCACAGCTCCCTCGGTTTTTGAGATATCATCTTCAAATTTTACTGAAAGGTGCTCCAATGTCTATAGTTTGCACTGATGTTCTCAAAAGATTTTCAGATTTTGTTATTTTTTATATTAATATCAGTATAATATTCATAAGGCATTTTTTGAGATGTGTTTAAAAAAGAAAATTTAATTCCCCACAACTATAGAACTTGATTGAGTAAAAAGAACCGTTACCCTGATATTTCAATGATCATTGCAGTTTCGTAAGTGAAAAAGGGTGGGCCATTTGAATGGGTCTACATCATTAATTATGAACCCAAATGAAGCGAATCTGAAAGTCCCATTCGAGGTACCGCTATTTGAGAACCAGTCGTGTTTTTTTACCATCGTCGCTCGCGCTCAAGCTGCACGAAGAAGTAAAAATTTCTATACATAAATTTATGATAGGAGCGGTAATTAAATAACCGTGTAAAGAACACGTTTTAACAGTAACTTGCACTATTAATAAAGGCTGGGGCTATAAATACTGCTGGTTTGTTTTTCGATCGACCCAAGTGCAAAAATTCACCATTCTGATTAAGCCAATGTAAATTCTGTGAACGCCTTGATGGTGATTAATGCGAAAAATTCTATTAATATTCTTAACAAGTTAGAAAGGATGTGGCGCCATGGAAAAAATCGGCGTCGAAACAACAATAAACAATGGCGAACTAGTGAATAAGAACAGACTTATTATGCTACTGTCTGCATAATTGATACAGGGTGGACAAATTATTTTATCAAATTTGTGGAATGTATTTCAAAAACTATTGCTTTGAGCAAACTCGTTGAAGTAGATGAAATTTCCTACAAAAAAGCACCCACAGTTTTCTTCTATGATCAATTATAGTGGAGATACTAAGGTGCAAGAATAATTAAAAAGTATACAAATTCTCTAATGAATCATTGAATCCATTTTCACCTTGTTAAACTATGAAGGCGACCTTTCTATTTTGCAATTCAATCATTGGTGATTCATTGCAGGTCTCAAAGGACAAGATGTCCAATCAGCGACCATGATGGACAGTTGAAACATGAAAAGGACCATCCCAAGTCTTTGCTGGTTTGCTGCACTAATGATATGTGTAATCATATTGATAATCCCAATACGAGGAATTTATTGAATTTTACTGGTAAGTTTTTGATCTTATTGGAAACTTGTAGATCACAAAATTCCCCCTTTTCTTTTAAAACAATTTCAAAGTAAATTTAAAGATAACAAACATAATTGAATTTTCATTGTATGCATAAATTATCAATTATCTTGAATTGTCTTGACTGCATGGAAAATTGTTTTGTATAAAAGTTGTGGAGAATAAAATTCCCTACAACTTTTATTTGAACAATTCTAATATAAATTTAAAGGTAACAAATAAATGATCACTCTTGTTCATAAAATTCCACGTTCGGAAATTTACTGCAGGGTGATGAGTAGATTTCTCTATCATTTTGAACCAAAAATTTAGCTTCAGCTCCAATTTGAGGCAGATTTTCAAAATTAAATAATCTTGCCATAGTTAAAATGTTCATTTGATCACTCTGTGTATAAAAATCCACGGGGCTCTTTCTTGGAGATTCTCTACAGGGTGATAAAAGTGGAATTCAGTAACATTCCGAAACAGAAAGTTGATTTTCAAAAAATTTGTCACAGCTCTAATTTGAGGCCGATTTCCAAAATTAAATAATCTTGCCATAGTTGAATGTTTATTTGATCACCCTGTATTTGAAAATCCCCAGAGCTCTGTAGAGGAAATTTCCTACAGGGTGATAAATGTAACTCTGTATCATTTTGAACCAAAAAGTTGATTTTCAAAAAATTTGTCACAGCTCTAATTTGAGACCGATTTCCAAAATTAATTAATCTTGCCATAGTTGAGTGTTTATTTGATCACCCTGTATTTAACAATCCACGGGGCTCTTTCTTGGAAATTCTCTACAGGGTGATAAGTGGAATTCTGTAATATTTCGAAACAAAAAGTTGATTTTCAAAAAATTTGTCACAGCTCTAATTTGAGGCCGATTTCCAAAATTAAATAATCTCGCCATAGTTGAATGTTTATTTGATCACCCTGTATTTGACAATCCATGAAGCTCTTTCTCGGAAATTTTCTACAGGGTGATAAATGTAACTCTGTAACATTTTGAACGAAAAAGTTGATTTTCAAAAAATTTGTTAGAGCTCCAATTTGAGGCCGATTTCCAAAATTAAATAATCTTGCAATAGTTGCATGTTTATTTGATCACCCTGTATTTGACAATCCATGGAGCTCTTTCTCGGAAATTTTCTACAGGGTGATAAGTGGAAATCTGTAACATTTCGAAACAAAAAGTTGATTTTCAAAAAATTTGTCACAGCTCTAATTTGAGGCCGATTTCCAAAATTAAATAATCTTGCCATAGTTGAATGTTTACTTGATCACCCTGTATTTGAAAATCCACAGGGCTCTTTATCGGAAATTTTCTACAGGGTGATAAGTGTGATAAGTTGATTTTCAAAAAATTTGTCACAGCTCTAATTTGAGGCCGATTTCCAAAATTAAATAATCTTGCCATAGTTGAATGTTTACTTGATCACCCTGTATTTGAAAATCCACAGGGCTCTTTATCGGAAATTTTCTACAGGGTGACTTATCTCTGTAGAATTTTGAACCACAAAGTTGATTTTCAAAAAATTTGTCACAGCTCTAATTTGAGGCCGATTTCCAAAATTAATTAATCTTGCCATAGTTGAGTGTTTATTTGATCACCCTGTATTTAACAATCCACGGGGCTCTTTCTTGGAAATTCTCTACAGGGTGATAAGTGGAATTCTGTAATATTTCGAAACAAAAAGTTGATTTTCAAAAAATTTGTCACAGCTCTAATTTGAGACCGATTTCCAAAATTAAATAATCTTGCCATAGTTGAATGTTTATTTGATCACCCTGTATTTGACAATCCATGGAGCTCTTTCTCGGAAATTTTCTACAGGGTGATAAGTGGAATTCTGTAACATTTCGAAACAAAAAGTTGATTTTCAAAAAATTTGTCACAGCTCTAATTTGAGGCCGATTTCCAAAATTAAATAATCTTGCCATAGTTGAATGTTTAATTGATCACCCTGTATTTGAAAATCCACAGGGCTCTTTATCGGAAATTTTCTACAGGGTGATAAGTGTGATAAGTTGATTTTCAAAAAATTTGTCACAGCTCTAATTTGAGGCCGATTTCCAAAATTAATTAATCTTGCCATAGTTGGAAGTTTATTTGATCACCCTGTATATAGAAATTCACATGGCGCTTTCTAAAAAACTTTTTACAGGGTGATAAGTAGAATTCTGTAACATTTTGAACCAAAAAGTTTATTTAAAAAAAAAAAAATTACAGGTCTAATTTTAGGCCGATTTCCAGAATAAAATAATCTTGCCATAGTTGAATGTTTATTTGATCACCCTGTATATAGAAATAAAAAAAAGTGATAAGGAAAATCCATAAAATTTTGAACCAAAAACTTGATTTTCAACAAACTGTAACTTTTAAATCGTTTGAAATTTTAACTTGAAAATTGAGTCACAAGGAGTCTAGGGGGAATGTTTTGTGTCTCAACATTCCTTTATAGAAAAATGTTTGTCTCATACATAATTGAATTTTTCCAGGCGACGACACCGAATCCAAGTACCAACGCCAAACCCAAGAAGCCTTTCTCTACACCAACTCAGAGGTGTGGTTCCGCGCCGCCACCATAGCAGTACCAATTTGCGGTGCTGTAATCCTATTCGCCCTCATTGCGCTTGCAGTGAAAATCCTCAAAAGCGAGAATCAAAACTCGCTGCACCACAAACTAGGTCCTGCGATGTACGTAAAACCCTCCAAATGGTCGGAAAACCCTTACAAACCTTGTACTGTAAAACAACCATACCATCAGGCACATCCTGGTGTGTTTGGTTTAGGGGAGGACCCTACTCATCAGTTTCAAGTCCCTCTGTTGGTGGCCAATGAAATGAGGGAGTTCAACAATGTCAACAGTGACAGTAGGTTTCAGAATTGCTCAACGAGTAAGAATGATGCGAATGCGATTATTTTGGAGTTGGGGAAAAGTGGAGAGTTTAATTTGGCGAATATTAACGTGGGAGGGGAAAAGTTTGATGGCGATAAAGTGTTTATCGCTTGATAAATCTCATATTGCCAAAGATTTTGATTCCAGACTGAATGACTGTTTAGTCGTGCAATAACTGTTATGTTAAATGTGATTTTACTAACATAATCTGTTCCTCCGTGTATATATTTTGTAGGTACTTAACTGTAGGTTATTTTTGCTTATTTATTATTATTATTGTCTCAATCTGTATAGTGTTTTTTATGATATAAGCTGAATAAATGTGTATTTTCTTGATACAAAAGTGCGTTATTTGAGTAAAAGGTTATATTTATGATCAAGAAAATCAAGAGAAAACGCACCGAATGTGATACATGATGGTCTTATAGGGTAATATAATGACGTCATACACAGAACAAATTACTGAGGGGTGCCTTGTCAAACTGATTTTTTCCTCTTATTTGTCTAAATGCAGCCCAACAAAAATCAAGAAAAGATACAAATGACACTAAAAACTGCATTGCCAAGTTGATCATTTTGTCCTATTACTTTATTGTCGTGAATAATGATCTTGTAGGGGCAACATAATGACGTCATACTGACATATATCAAGAAAAAACGCGCTTATTGACAGAGGGCTATGTTGACCAACTGATCATTTCCTCTTAATTATGTAAATGATGACCTTTTAGTGGTAATATAGTAATGAAAATCAAGAAAAGCGGTTTCAAATGACACAAGCAGCCGTGTTGTCAAGCTGATCATTTTCTCCTGTATTATTGATGATCGTGGTGACACAATGACAGAAATCCACAAAAAACGCAATAAATGACAGAGAGCCGCGTTGCCAAACTGGTTATTTTTTCTCATTTATGTATATTGTGTCCTTTGAGGAGATAAACTAGCGAGAATCAAGGAAACATGCATCAAATGTCATAAGAAACCGCGTTAGCAAATTGATCATTTTCCCCTATTATTGATTTACGCCAATAATGATCTTATAGTGGTAAAACATTGACAGAAATCAACAAAAATGCACTAAATGACACAGGGCTGCGTTGTCTAAAGGGAGCCTAACAAAAATTAGGAAAAGATGTACCAGATCAAGATCAGACAGAGGTTTCCTCACTTTTACGGTCATGACGTCATCTATGACCAGTGTTGCCAAATGATCCCTATCAAGATCAGAAGAACAGAAACCCATGGGCAAAATCAGTAGATCTCCTGTTAAAACAGTACTTCTGGCAACCTTGCGAATGACACATGACACGATACGATGCAGACCGATGCAATCGAATGACAGGATTCAGTCGACTGCAGACGCTAGACTCCAATGACGTCATATTTTCCCCCTCCCTTACCTCAGGCGAAGTGAGGCAACCTCTTGTACTTATACTGATTTTGGTACCAGATGACAAAAAAAGCTGCGTTGTCAAGTCGATTACATGTCTCCTTTTACTGATTCACGTGAATAGTGATCCTGTAGGGGATACATAATGACGTCATACTGACATATATCAAGAAAAGACGCGCTTATTGACAGTTTGGCTATGTTGCCAAACTGATCATTTCCTCTTATTTATGTAAATGATGACCTTTTAGTGGTAATATAGTAACGTAAATCAAGAAAAACGGTTTCAAATGACACAAGCAGCCGTGTTAAGGTGATCATTTTCTCCTGTATTATTGATACACGTGAAAGAATAATGATCGTGGTGACACAATGACAGAAATCAACAAAAAAACGCAATAAATGACAGAGAGCTGCGTTGCCAAACTGGTTATTTTTTCTTATTTATGTATATTGTGTCCTTTGAGGAGATAAACTAGCGAGAATCAAGGAAACATGCATCAAATGTCATAAGAAACCGCGTTAGCGAATTAATTATTGATTTACGCGAATAATGATCTTATAGTGGTAAAACATTGACAGAAATCAACAAAAATGCACTAAATGACACAGGGCTGCGTTGTCTAAAGGGAGCCTAACGAAAATTAGGAAAAGATGTACCAGATCAAGATCAGACAGAGGTTTCCTCACTTTTACGGTCATGACGTCATCTATGACCAGTGTTGCCAGATGATCCCTATCAAGATCAGAAGAACAGAAACCCATGGGCAAAATCAGTAGATCTCCTGTTAAAACAGTACTTCTGGCAACCTTGCGAATGACACATGACACGATACGATGCAGACCGATGCAATCGAATGACAGGATTCAGTCGACTGCAGACGCTAGACTCCAATGACGTCATATTTTTCCCCCTCTCTTACCTCAGGCGAAGTGAGGCAACCTCTTGTATACTGATCTTGATACCAGATGACAAAAAAATGCTGCGTTGCCAAGTTGTTTGATGTCTCCTTTTTCTTATTTACGTGAATAATGATCTTGTATAGGGGCAACATAATGACGTCATACTGACATATATCAAGAAAAAACGCTCTCATTGACAGAGGGCTATGTTGCCAAACTGATCATTTCCTCTTATTTATGTGAATGATGACCTTTTAGTGGTAATATAGTAACGAAAATCAAGAAAAACGGTTTCAAATGACACAAGCAGCCGTGTTGTCAAGCTGATCATTTTCTCCTGTATTATTGATACACGTGAAAGAATAATGATCGTGGTGACACAATGACAGAAATCAACAAAAAAACGCAATAAATGACAGAGAGCTACGTTGCCAAACTGGTTATTTTTTCTCATTTATGTATATTGTGTCCTTTCAGGAGATAAACTAGCGAAAATCAAGGAAACATGCATCAAATGTCATAAGAAACCGCGTTAGCGAATTAATTATTGATTTACGCGAATAATGATCTTATAGTGGTAAAACATTGACAGAAATCAACAAAAATGCACTAAATGACACAGGGCTGCGTTGTCTAAAGGGAGCCTAACGAAAGTTAGGATAAGATGTACCAGATCAAGATCAGTATATAACAGAGGTTTCCTCACTTTTACAGTCATGACGTCATCTATGACCAGTGTTGCCAGATGATCCCTATCAAGATCAGAAGAACAGAAACCTATCGGCAAAATCAGTAGATCTCCTGTTAAAACAGTACTTCTGGTAACCTTGCGAATGTCACATGACACGTTACGATGCAGACCGATGCAATCGAATGACAGGATTCAGTCTACTGCAGACGCTAGACTCCAATGACGTCATATTTTTTCCTCTTCGTCTCTTACCTCAGGCAACCTCTTGTATACTGATCTTGATACCAGATGACAAAAAAATGCTGCGTTGCCAAGTTGTTTGATGTCTCCTTTTACTTATTTACGTGAATAATGATCTTGTATAGGGGCAACATAATGACGTCATACTGACATATATCAAGAAAAAACGCTCTCATTGACAGAGGGCTATGTTGCCTAACTGATCATTTCCTCTTATTTATGTGAATGATGACCTTTTAGTGGTAATATAGTAACGAAAATCAAGAAAAACGGTTTCAAATGACACAAGCAGCCGTGTTGTCAAGCTGATCATTTTCTCCTGTATTATTGATACACGTGAAAGAATAATGATCGTGGTGACACAATGACAGAAATCAACAAAAAAACGCAATAAATGACAGAGAGCTGCGTTGCCAAACTGGTTATTTTTTCTCATTTATGTATATTGTGTCCTTTCAGGAGATAAACTAGCGAAAATCAAGGAAACATGCATCAAATGTCATAAGAAACCGCGTTAGCGAATTAATTATTGATTTACGCGAATAATGATCTTATAGTGGTAGAACATTGACAGAAATCAACAAAAATGCACTAAATGACACAGGGCTGCGTTGTCTAAAGGGAGCCTAACGAAAGTTAGGAAAAGATGTACCAGATCAAGATCAGTATATAACAGAGGTTTCCTCACTTTTACAGTCATGACGTCATCTATGACCAGTGTTGCCAGATGATCCCTATCAAGATCAGAAGAACAGAAACCTATCGGCAAAATCAGTAGATCTCCTGTTAAAACAGTACTTCTGGTAACCTTGCGAATGTCACATGACACGTTACGATGCAGACCGATGCAATCGAATGACAGGATTCAGTCTACTGCAGACGCTAGACTCCAATGACGTCATATTTTTCTCCCTCTTTTACCTCAGGCGAAGTGAGGCAACCTCTTGTACTTATACTGATTTTGGTACCAGATGACAAAAAAAGCTGCGTTGCCAAGTCGATTCATGTCTCCTTTTACTGATTCACGTGAATAATCATCCTGTAGGGGATACATAATGACGTCATACTGACATATATTGAGAAAAATCCCTCACATTGACAGAGGGCTATGTTGCCAAACTGATAATTTCCTCTTATTTATGTAAATGGTGACCTTTCAGTAGTGATATACTAACAAAAATCACGAAAAACTGTGTCAAATGACATAATCAGCCGTGTTGTCAAGTTGATCATTTTCTCTTAGTTTTGATTTACGTATAGTGCTGACACAATGACAGAAATCATCAAAAATGCACTAAATGATAGAGTGCTGCGCTGCCAAACTGATTATTTCCTTTTATTTGTCTAAATGCAGCCCAACAAAAATCAAGAAAAGATACAAATGACACTAAAAACTGCATTGCCAAGTTGATCATTTTGTCCTATTACTTTATTGTCGTGAATAATGATCTTGTAGGGGCAACATAATGACGTCATACTGACATATATCAAGAAAAAACGCGCTTATTGACAGAGGGCTATGTTGCCCAACTGATCATTTCCTCTTATTTATGTAAATGATGACCTTTTAGTGGTAATATAGTAATGAAAATCAAGAAAAGCGGTTTCAAATGACACAAGCAGCCGTGTTGTCAAGCTGATCATTTTCTCCTGTATTATTGATGATCGTGGTGACACAATGACAGAAATCCACAAAAAACGCAATAAATGACAGAGAGCCGCGTTGCCAAACTGGTTATTTTTTCTCATTTATGTATATTGTGTCCTTTGAGGAGATAAACTAGCGAGAATCAAGGAAACATGCATCAAATGTCATAAGAAACCGCGTTAGCAAATTGATCATTTTCTCCTATTATTGATTTACGCCAATAATGATCTTGTGGTAAAACATTAACAGAAATCAACAAAAATGCACTAAATGACACAGGGCTGCGTTGTCTAAAGGGAGCCTAACAAAAATTAGGAAAAGATGTACCAGATCAAGATCAGACAGAGGTTTCCTCACTTTTACGGTCATGACGTCATCTATGACCAGTGTTGCCAGATGATCCCTATGAAAGATCAGAAGAACAGACACCCATGGGCAAAATCAGTAGATCTCCTGTTAAAACAGTACTTCTGGCAACCTTGCGAATGACACATGACACGATACGATGCAGACCGATGCAATCGAATGACAGGATTCAGTCGACTGCAGACGCTAGACTCCAATGACGTCATATTTTTCCCCCTCTCTTACCTCAGGCGAAGTGAGGCAACCTCTTGTATACTGATCTTGGTACCAGATGACAAAAAAAGCTGCGTTGCCAAGTCGATTAATATCTCCTTTTACTTATTGACGTGAATAATGATCTTGTATAGGGGCAAAATAATGACGTCATACTGACATATATCAAGAAAAAACGCTCTCATTGACAGAGAGCTATGTTGCCAAACTGACTATTTCCTCTTATTTATGTAATAATGGTGACCTTTCAGTAGTAATATACTAACAAAAATGAAGAAAAATTGTTTCAAATGACATAATCAGCCGTGTTGTCAAGTTGATCATTTTCTCCTAGTTTTGATTCACGTGAATAATGATCTTATAGTGCTGACACAATGACAAAAATCATCAAAAACGCACTAAATGATAGAGTGCTGCGTTGCCAAACTGATTTTTTTTTAATTTATGTAAATGGTGACGTTTTTTCACTCGTCAAGCGACTTTTGCATCTCAAATCCCATTTTTTATCGAACTTTATTGGCTTTTAAAAAATAGGTCAAGAATAAAAAACATGCATGCAGCCTATAATAGTGCGACATTGCCACATATACTCTATTCACACAAAATTAAACTTACATAATTGAAACTTAAGTAAATCACTTATAGCCCTTGGAAATTTCCGGCGACGATCTCACCCGCACCAAACCACTTTGAACGCTAGATTGCCGGGAAAGTGAGTCAAAATCACTTGTCAGCTTTATTTCTGGCACACCCGGTAGAGAGTTGCGCTCGTATATCTTCTCTACAGGAACTTTGCTGGTTGATGCCAATTTCTCTGGTTGTTCATGTTTGATGTATTGAAGCTTGCTGTTGGACTGGTTTTTTGTCATGTTAAGCCTCAATTTTTCGTATTTAATACGCATGTTGTCCACCTCCAGTTGCAAACATAGATTTTCATAGGTAAGACAGCTGTTTTGCTTGACCAACTGCAATTATTTGTTATGAGATTTTACTAATTGGAGTTGAAACTTACATTTAAGTACTTCCTGTTGCTGCAGGACATGGGGGTGGATAACCGCGCTTGTACCAGCTCATCCAACTCCTGTTGCAACTGCAGGATTTTTGATTTATAGTCATTGATCAGCTTTTCATGCTCCAGCTGCATGGTCTTCAGCTCGGTCTTCAAGCAGGTCTTTGTGTTCTTCATCCGTAAAAACTTGATGCTCAAGTTGTAATTCGCCTCTAGGGTTTGGTTGAGGGTTTTCTTCAAAGTGTCGATTTCCTTTTTTTGCTGCTCTAAAATTATTTCGTTTTTTAATGGGTCCACTGACGCGTTGCTCAGCTGCCGCCTCAGTTTCTTGTACTGATTCATCTCCTGGCAGTACACCTCCTTTTCCTTGTAGTAAAACGCCCTCTCCTCGTCTAGTTGCTTGGACAAACGTTCATTGGACCGTCTCTGCCTCAAATAATCCACAGTTACCTTCTCTTTTTCGCGTGCTATGTTGGCAACGGCAACCTACAATATGTTGTTGGAATTTACATAATCTCCTATCTAACCATGTACCTCCTTTCTGTGAGAGTCGCTCTGCAACGTCCGTATCGCAGCCTTCAGGTTATCAATCTGCACCTTCAAGGCTTCAATCTCCCCAGTAGGTACATCTGACATAGCTTCAGATTTATCAGCCTTGGTTTTAGACAGAACACGTCTTGAGTGGCACAAATATGAGTTACCAAAGTTGCTTTATAATGACGGGGTTACCTTACAAAGTGTCCAGCTTTTTTCATTTATATTTGGCTCGATGGAAAACCAATGGGGTTTTGTCTATACTTGTAATTTTGACGGGTGTCATTTTGGTTTGTGTACCTTGACAGCCGTTGATGAAGGTTCGGAAAATATACATATATAAAAACACTAATAATAGAATGCTCGTACTAAATCTTTATTAGACTATCACATCAATATCTATTTTTTGAGTGCTTATCAACAATAACCTCCCCTGCAAAAATCAACAAACTCAAAACCACCCCCACCGCGTAAACCTCAAAAGCAAATCGCGACTCGATCCACCCTACACTAACAAAATTCGTATTTTCTCCGCTGCACTTTGGGATTTTTGAAATCTTTTTCCGATGTTCCCTCGAATGAACGCCGGTCTCGTACAAACGATGAAATCTGCAAATTTTCAAGTGAATCATTTACAAAAATTGTATTGAAATTACCCCATCAAAACGTACTCCTTGTAGATGCTATTTTTAGCAGCAGGAAGGTGAGCTATGTCGCTTTTATAAACCGCATCCACCACCCTCAAAAAACATTTTTCGTCATTGGTGAAGGTATACTCGATGAAATCAGCTGCAGTAGTCAATTCCACTTGAAAGGCAAAGTAGGAGTTTTGCACCAACTTCATTCCTTTGGAGGCAGAAAGGAATTTGGGAGGTTTCCCTTTTGGAGTTAGTTTTTCCAACACAAGCTTGCGCCACTCTTCGTTGGTACGTCTGGAGGGTGTCTGGCAGCTTTCAATGACACCCCGTATATTTATATTGAAAAACTCACAGTTAAATAGAGTATATTATACGGCGTGTCCTCAGCCCCCATATCAAACTTAGCCGCATGCAGATCCCTTACATCATGTAAATTATCAGCAGAAGACTGCAACAGGATCACAATTCTTGCAGAAAAAGCCGTGTAAATGAACATGAATCCTAAAAGACTGAACAAAGTTGCCATTCTTCCTGATGCGCTTCTAGGCTCGTAATAGTAGTCCACCTGACAAGTTATGCCCAGCTGCATTAATATAACATCCAAAAGGCTTGGATTGTTGTCTTTGTACAACTCCCTCTCCTCCTCAAACTCCTCAACTGTGCCCTCCCATGTCATAATGATCCAGATTATTAGACAGAATAAAATGGATACAACTGCGCTACATATCCACACGTTGGTGTCGAATGGTAGGGCGAATAAGTTGGAGGAATATGGCAACGGTGGGGCCATGAACACGAAAAAGACGTTGAGGTCTTTTATTGAGGCCACCAAAAAGTCTAGGTATTTGAAGCGGTCTGAAGCCGTGAAACAGGCTGTGCCTGCAATAAGGTAAATGTGGCAACGGTGCATTTATGTCATTGTCTTCAAGATTTGTTTGAACAATTTTCTTCTCGAAGGTACTGCTTCAAAGATATCGTCAAAAGTATGTGCTTCTTGGTTAAATGAGTTGATAAAGTCAAACAACATTTGGCAACGCTTATATGAAAAACTACAACTCTATTAAAAAAAATCTTCAAATAAAAGTTGTTCTTTGGTAGATTGTGTACTAAATTTGTTTGAACAGTTTTCCTCTCAAAGGTACTGCTTCAAAGATATCGTCAAAAGTATGTGCTTCTTAGTAAAATGAGTTGATAACGTCAAACAAAATTTAATAACGTTTATATAGGAAACTACAACTCCAATCAAAAAAATCTTCAAATAAAAGTTGTTCTTTGGTAGATTGTGTACTAAATTTGTTTGAACAGTTTTCCTCTCAAAGGTACTGCTTCAAAGATATCGTCAAAAGTATGTGCTTCTTAGTAAAATGAGTTGATAACGTCAAACAAAATTTAATAACGTTTATGTAGAAAACTACAACTCCAATCAAAAAAATCTTCAAATAAAAGTTGTTCTTTGGTAGATTGTGTACTAAATTTGTTTGAACAGTTTTCCTCTCAAAGGTACTGCTTCAAAGATATCGTCAAAAGTATGTGCTTCTTAGTAAAATGAGTTGATAACGTCAAACAAAATTTAATAACGTTTATATAGGAAACTACAACTCCAATCAAAAAAATCTTCAAATAAAAGTTGTTCTTTGGTAGATTGTGTACTAAATTTGTTTGAACAGTTTTCCTCTCAAAGGTACTGCTTCAAAGATATCGTCAAAAGTATGTGCTTCTTAGTAAAATGAGTTGATAACGTCAAACAAAATTTAATAACGTTTATATAGGAAACTACAACTCCAATCAAAAAAATCTTCAAATAAAAGTTGTTCTTTGGTAGATTGTGTACTAAATTTGTTTGAACAGTTTTCCTCTCAAAGGTACTGCTTCAAAGATATCGTCAAAAGTATGTGCTTCTTAGTAAAATGAGTTGATAACGTCAAACAAAATTTAATAACGTTTATGTAGAAAACTACAACTCCAATCAAAAAAATCTTCAAATAAAAGTTGTTCTTTGGTAGATTGTGTACTAAATTTGTTTGAACAGTTTTCCTCTCAAAGGTACTGCTTCAAAGATATCGTCAAAAGTATGTGCTTCTTAGTAAAATGAGTTGATAACGTCAAACAAAATTTAATAACGTTTATATAGGAAACTACAACTCCAATCAAAAAAATCTTCAAATAAAAGTTGTTCTTTGGTAGATTGTGTACTAAATTTGTTTGAACAGTTTTCCTCTCAAAGGTACTGCTTCAAAGATATCGTCAAAAGTATGTGCTTCTTAGTAAAATGAGTTGATAACGTCAAACAAAATTTAATAACGTTTATATAGGAAACTACAACTCCAATCAAAAAAATCTTCAAATAAAAGTTGTTCTTTGGTAGATTGTGTACTAAATTTGTTTGAACAGTTTTCCTCTCAAAGGTACTGCTTCAAAGATATCGTCAAAAGTATGTGCTTCTTAGTAAAATGAGTTGATAACGTCAAACAAAATTTAATAACGTTTATGTAGAAAACTACAACTCCAATCAAAAAAATCTTCAAATAAAAGTTGTTCTTTGGTAGATTGTGTACTAAATTTGTTTGAACAGTTTTCCTCTCAAAGGTACTGCTTCAAAGATATCGTCAAAAGTATGTGCTTCTTAGTAAAATGAGTTGATAACGTCAAACAAAATTTAATAACGTTTATATAGGAAACTACAACTCCAATCAAAAAAATCTTCAAATAAAAGTTGTTCTTTGGTAGATTGTGTACTAAATTTGTTTGAACAGTTTTCCTCTCAAAGGTACTGCTTCAAAGATATCGTCAAAAGTATGTGCTTCTTAGTAAAATGAGTTGATAACGTCAAACAAAATTTAATAACGTTTATATAGGAAACTACAACTCCAATCAAAAAAATCTTCAAATAAAAGTTGTTCTTTGGTAGATTGTGTACTAAATTTGTTTGAACAGTTTTCCTCTCAAAGGTACTGCTTCAAAGATATCGTCAAAAGTATGTGCTTCTTAGTAAAATGAGTTGATAACGTCAAACAAAATTTAATAACGTTTATATAGGAAACTACAACTCCAATCAAAAAAATCTTCAAATAAAAGTTGTTCTTTGGTAGATTGTGTACTAAATTTGTTTGAACAGTTTTCCTCTCAAAGGTACTGCTTCAAAGATATCGTCAAAAGTATGTGCTTCTTAGTAAAATGAGTTGATAACGTCAAACAAAATTTAATAACGTTTATATAGGAAACTACAACTCCAATCAAAAAAATCTTCAAATAAAAGTTGTTCTTTGGTAGATTGTGTACTAAATTTGTTTGAACAGTTTTCCTCTCAAAGGTACTGCTTCAAAGATATCGTCAAAAGTATGTGCTTCTTAGTAAAATGAGTTGATAACGTCAAACAAAATTTAATAACGTTTATGTAGAAAACTACAACTCCAATCAAAAAAATCTTCAAATAAAAGTTGTTCTTTGGTAGATTGTGTACTAAATTTGTTTGAACAGTTTTCCTCTCAAAGGTACTGCTTCAAAGATATCGTCAAAAGTATGTGCTTCTTAGTAAAATGAGTTGATAACGTCAAACAAAATTTAATAACGTTTATATAGGAAACTACAACTCCAATCAAAAAAATCTTCAAATAAAAGTTGTTCTTTGGTAGATTGTGTACTAAATTTGTTTGAACAGTTTTCCTCTCAAAGGTACTGCTTCAAAGATATCGTCAAAAGTATGTGCTTCTTAGTAAAATGAGTTGATAACGTCAAACAAAATTTAATAACGTTTATGTAGAAAACTACAACTCCAATCAAAAAAATCTTCAAATAAAAGTTGTTCTTTGGTAGATTGTGTACTAAATTTGTTTGAACAGTTTTCCTCTCAAAGGTACTGCTTCAAAGATATCGTCAAAAGTATGTGCTTCTTAGTAAAATGAGTTGATAACGTCAAACAAAATTTAATAACGTTTATATAGGAAACTACAACTCCAATCAAAAAAATCTTCAAATAAAAGTTGTTCTTTGGTAGATTGTGTACTAAATTTGTTTGAACAGTTTTCCTCTCAAAGGTACTGCTTCAAAGATATCGTCAAAAGTATGTGCTTCTTAGTAAAATGAGTTGATAACGTCAAACAAAATTTAATAACGTTTATATAGGAAACTACAACTCCAATCAAAAAAATCTTCAAATAAAAGTTGTTCTTTGGTAGATTGTGTACTAAATTTGTTTGAACAGTTTTCCTCTCAAAGGTACTGCTTCAAAGATATCGTCAAAAGTATGTGCTTCTTAGTAAAATGAGTTGATAACGTCAAACAAAATTTAATAACGTTTATGTAGAAAACTACAACTCCAATCAAAAAAATCTTCAAATAAAAGTTGTTTTTTGGTAGATTGTCTACTAAATTTGTCTAAACAGTTTTCCTCTCAAAGGTACTGCTTCAAGGATATCGTCAAAAGTATGTGCTTCTTAGTAAAATGAGTTGATAACGTCAAACAAAATTTAATAACGTTTATATAGAAAACTACAACTCCAATCAAAAAAATCTTCAAATAAAAGTTGTTTTTTGGTAGATTGTCTACTAAATTTGTCTAAACAGTTTTCCTCTCAAAGGTACTGCTTCAAGGATATCGTCAAAAGTATGTGCTTCTTGGTAAAATGAGTTGATAACGTCAAACAAAATTTAATAACGTTTATATAGAAAACTACAACTCCAATCAAAAAAATCTTCAAATAAAAGTTGTTCTTTGGTAGATTGTCTACTAAATTTGTCTAAACAGTTTTCCTCTCAAAGGTACTGCTTCAAGGATATCGTCAAAAGTATGTGCTTCTTGGTAAAATGAGTTGATAACGTCAAACAAAATTTAATAACGTTTATATAGAAAACTACAACTCCAATCAAAAAAATCTTCAAATAAAAGTTGTTCTTTGGTAGATTGTGTACTAAATTTGTTTGAACAGTTTTCCTCTCAAAGGTACTGCTTCAAAGATATCGTCAAAAGTATGTGCTTCTTAGTAAAATGAGTTGATAACGTCAAACAAAATTTAATAACGTTTATATAGAAAACTACAACTCCAATCAAAAAAATCTTCGAATAAAAGTTGTTTTTTGGTAGATTGTCTACTAATTTTGTCCAAACAGTTTTCCTCTCAAAGGTACTGCTTCAAGGATATCGTCAAAAGTATGTGCTTCTTAGTAAAATGAGTTGATAACGTCAAACAAAATTTAATAACGTTTATATAGAAAACTACAACTCCAATCAAAAAAATCTTCAAATAAAAGTTGTTCTTTGGTAGATTGTGTACTGAATTTGTTTGAACAGTTTTCCTCTCAAAGGTACTGCTTCAAAGATATCGTCAAAAGTATGTGCTTCTTAGTAAAATGAGTTGATAACGTCAAACAAAATTTAATAACGTTTATATAGAAAACTACAACTCCAATCAAAAAAATCTTCAAATAAAAGTTGTTCTTTGGTAGATTGTCTACTAAATTTGTCTGGACAATTTTCTTCTCAAAGGTACTGCTTCAAAGATATCGTCGAAAGTATGTGCTTCTTAGTAAAATGAGTTGATAACGTCAAACAAAATTTAATACCGTTTATATAGAAAAAAACAACTCCAATCAAAAAAATCTTCAAATAAAAGTTGTTTTTTGGTAGATTGTCTACTAATTTGTCCAAACAGTTTTCCTCTCAAAGGTACTGCTTCAAGGATATCGTCAAAAGTATGTGCTTCTTAGTAAAATGAGTTGATAACGTCAAACAAAATTTAATAACGTTTATATAGAAAACTACAACTCCAATCAAAAAAATCTTCAAATAAAAGTTGTTCTTTGGTAGATTGTCTACTAAATTTGTCTGAACAATTTTCTTCTCAAAGGTACTGCTTCAAAGATATCGTCGAAAGTATGTGCTTCTTAGTAAAATGAGTTGATAACGTGAAACAAAATTTAATAACGTTTATATAGAAAACTACAACTCCAATCAAAAAAATCTTCAAATAAAAGTTGTTTTTTGGTAGATTGTCTACTAAATTTGTCAAAACAGTTTTCCTCTCAAAGGTACTGCTTCAAGGATATCGTCAAAAGTATGTGCTTCTTAGTAAAATGAGTTGATAACGTCAAACAAAATTTAATAACGTTTATATAGAAAACTACAACTCCAATCAAAAAAATCTTCAAATAAAAGTTGTTTTTTGGTAGATTGTCTACTAAATTTGTCTAAACAGTTTTCCTCTCAAAGGTACTGCTTCAAGGATATCGTCAAAAGTATGTGCTTCTTAGTAAAATGAGTTGATAACGTCAAACAAAATTTAATAACGTTTATATAGAAAACTACAACTCCAATCAAAAAAATCTTCAAATAAAAGTTGTTTTTTGGTAGATTGTCTACTAAATTTGTCTAAACAGTTTTCCTCTCAAAGGTACTGCTTCAAGGATATCGTCAAAAGTATGTGCTTCTTAGTAAAATGAGTTGATAACGTCAAACAAAATTTAATAACGTTTATATAGAAAACTACAACTCCAATCAAAAAAATCTTCAAATAAAAGTTGTTTTTTGGTAGATTGTCTACTAAATTTGTCTAAACAGTTTTCCTCTCAAAGGTACTGCTTCAAGGATATCGTCAAAAGTATGTGCTTCTTAGTAAAATGAGTTGATAACGTCAAACAAAATTTAATAACGTTTATATAGAAAACTACAACTCCAATCAAAAAAATCTTCAAATAAAAGTTGTTTTTTGGTAGATTGTCTACTAAATTTGTCTAAACAGTTTTCCTCTCAAAGGTACTGCTTCAAGGATATCGTCAAAAGTATGTGCTTCTTAGTAAAATGAGTTGATAACGTCAAACAAAATTTAATAACGTTTATATAGAAAACTACAACTCCAATCAAAAAAATCTTCAAATAAAAGTTGTTTTTTGGTAGATTGTCTACTAAATTTGTCTAAACAGTTTTCCTCTCAAAGGTACTGCTTCAAGGATATCGTCAAAAGTATGTGCTTCTTAGTAAAATGAGTTGATAACGTCAAACAAAATTTAATAACGTTTATATAGAAAACTACAACTCCAATCAAAAAAATCTTCAAATAAAAGTTGTTTTTTGGTAGATTGTCTACTAAATTTGTCTAAACAGTTTTCCTCTCAAAGGTACTGCTTCAAGGATATCGTCAAAAGTATGTGCTTCTTAGTAAAATGAGTTGATAACGTCAAACAAAATTTAATAACGTTTATATAGAAAACTACAACTCCAATCAAAAAAATCTTCAAATAAAAGTTGTTTTTTGGTAGATTGTCTACTAAATTTGTCTAAACAGTTTTCCTCTCAAAGGTACTGCTTCAAGGATATCGTCAAAAGTATGTGCTTCTTAGTAAAATGAGTTGATAACGTCAAACAAAATTTAATAACGTTTATATAGAAAACTACAACTCCAATCAAAAAAATCTTCAAATAAAAGTTGTTTTTTGGTAGATTGTCTACTAAATTTGTCTAAACAGTTTTCCTCTCAAAGGTACTGCTTCAAGGATATCGTCAAAAGTATGTGCTTCTTAGTAAAATGAGTTGATAACGTCAAACAAAATTTAATAACGTTTATATAGAAAACTACAACTCCAATCAAAAAAATCTTCAAATAAAAGTTGTTTTTTGGTAGATTGTCTACTAAATTTGTCTAAACAGTTTTCCTCTCAAAGGTACTGCTTCAAGGATATCGTCAAAAGTATGTGCTTCTTAGTAAAATGAGTTGATAACGTCAAACAAAATTTAATAACGTTTATATAGAAAACTACAACTCCAATCAAAAAAATCTTCAAATAAAAGTTGTTTTTTGGTAGATTGTCTACTAAATTTGTCTAAACAGTTTTCCTCTCAAAGGTACTGCTTCAAGGATATCGTCAAAAGTATGTGCTTCTTAGTAAAATGAGTTGATAACGTCAAACAAAATTTAATAACGTTTATATAGAAAACTACAACTCCAATCAAAAAAATCTTCAAATAAAAGTTGTTTTTTGGTAGATTGTCTACTAAATTTGTCTAAACAGTTTTCCTCTCAAAGGTACTGCTTCAAGGATATCGTCAAAAGTATGTGCTTCTTAGTAAAATGAGTTGATAACGTCAAACAAAATTTAATAACGTTTATATAGAAAACTACAACTCCAATCAAAAAAATCTTCAAATAAAAGTTGTTTTTTGGTAGATTGTCTACTAAATTTGTCTAAACAGTTTTCCTCTCAAAGGTACTGCTTCAAGGATATCGTCAAAAGTATGTGCTTCTTAGTAAAATGAGTTGATAACGTCAAACAAAATTTAATAACGTTTATATAGAAAACTACAACTCCAATCAAAAAAATCTTCAAATAAAAGTTGTTTTTTGGTAGATTGTCTACTAAATTTGTCTAAACAGTTTTCCTCTCAAAGGTACTGCTTCAAGGATATCGTCAAAAGTATGTGCTTCTTAGTAAAATGAGTTGATAACGTCAAACAAAATTTAATAACGTTTATATAGAAAACTACAACTCCAATCAAAAAAATCTTCAAATAAAAGTTGTTTTTTGGTAGATTGTCTACTAAATTTGTCTAAACAGTTTTCCTCTCAAAGGTACTGCTTCAAGGATATCGTCAAAAGTATGTGCTTCTTAGTAAAATGAGTTGATAACGTCAAACAAAATTTAATAACGTTTATATAGAAAACTACAACTCCAATCAAAAAAATCTTCAAATAAAAGTTGTTTTTTGGTAGATTGTCTACTAAATTTGTCTAAACAGTTTTCCTCTCAAAGGTACTGCTTCAAGGATATCGTCAAAAGTATGTGCTTCTTAGTAAAATGAGTTGATAACGTCAAACAAAATTTAATAACGTTTATATAGAAAACTACAACTCCAATCAAAAAAATCTTCAAATAAAAGTTGTTTTTTGGTAGATTGTCTACTAAATTTGTCTAAACAGTTTTCCTCTCAAAGGTACTGCTTCAAGGATATCGTCAAAAGTATGTGCTTCTTAGTAAAATGAGTTGATAACGTCAAACAAAATTTAATAACGTTTATATAGAAAACTACAACTCCAATCAAAAAAATCTTCAAATAAAAGTTGTTTTTTGGTAGATTGTCTACTAAATTTGTCTAAACAGTTTTCCTCTCAAAGGTACTGCTTCAAGGATATCGTCAAAAGTATGTGCTTCTTAGTAAAATGAGTTGATAACGTCAAACAAAATTTAATAACGTTTATATAGAAAACTACAACTCCAATCAAAAAAATCTTCAAATAAAAGTTGTTTTTTGGTAGATTGTCTACTAAATTTGTCTAAACAGTTTTCCTCTCAAAGGTACTGCTTCAAGGATATCGTCAAAAGTATGTGCTTCTTAGTAAAATGAGTTGATAACGTCAAACAAAATTTAATAACGTTTATATAGAAAACTACAACTCCAATCAAAAAAATCTTCAAATAAAAGTTGTTTTTTGGTAGATTGTCTACTAAATTTGTCTAAACAGTTTTCCTCTCAAAGGTACTGCTTCAAGGATATCGTCAAAAGTATGTGCTTCTTAGTAAAATGAGTTGATAACGTCAAACAAAATTTAATAACGTTTATATAGAAAACTACAACTCCAATCAAAAAAATCTTCAAATAAAAGTTGTTTTTTGGTAGATTGTCTACTAAATTTGTCTAAACAGTTTTCCTCTCAAAGGTACTGCTTCAAGGATATCGTCAAAAGTATGTGCTTCTTAGTAAAATGAGTTGATAACGTCAAACAAAATTTAATAACGTTTATATAGAAAACTACAACTCCAATCAAAAAAATCTTCAAATAAAAGTTGTTTTTTGGTAGATTGTCTACTAAATTTGTCTAAACAGTTTTCCTCTCAAAGGTACTGCTTCAAGGATATCGTCAAAAGTATGTGCTTCTTAGTAAAATGAGTTGATAACGTCAAACAAAATTTAATAACGTTTATATAGAAAACTACAACTCCAATCAAAAAAATCTTCAAATAAAAGTTGTTTTTTGGTAGATTGTCTACTAAATTTGTCTAAACAGTTTTCCTCTCAAAGGTACTGCTTCAAGGATATCGTCAAAAGTATGTGCTTCTTAGTAAAATGAGTTGATAACGTCAAACAAAATTTAATAACGTTTATATAGAAAACTACAACTCCAATCAAAAAAATCTTCAAATAAAAGTTGTTTTTTGGTAGATTGTCTACTAAATTTGTCTAAACAGTTTTCCTCTCAAAGGTACTGCTTCAAGGATATCGTCAAAAGTATGTGCTTCTTAGTAAAATGAGTTGATAACGTCAAACAAAATTTAATAACGTTTATATAGAAAACTACAACTCCAATCAAAAAAATCTTCAAATAAAAGTTGTTTTTTGGTAGATTGTCTACTAAATTTGTCTAAACAGTTTTCCTCTCAAAGGTACTGCTTCAAGGATATCGTCAAAAGTATGTGCTTCTTAGTAAAATGAGTTGATAACGTCAAACAAAATTTAATAACGTTTATATAGAAAACTACAACTCCAATCAAAAAAATCTTCAAATAAAAGTTGTTTTTTGGTAGATTGTCTACTAAATTTGTCTAAACAGTTTTCCTCTCAAAGGTACTGCTTCAAGGATATCGTCAAAAGTATGTGCTTCTTAGTAAAATGAGTTGATAACGTCAAACAAAATTTAATAACGTTTATATAGAAAACTACAACTCCAATCAAAAAAATCTTCAAATAAAAGTTGTTTTTTGGTAGATTGTCTACTAAATTTGTCTAAACAGTTTTCCTCTCAAAGGTACTGCTTCAAGGATATCGTCAAAAGTATGTGCTTCTTAGTAAAATGAGTTGATAACGTCAAACAAAATTTAATAACGTTTATATAGAAAACTACAACTCCAATCAAAAAAATCTTCAAATAAAAGTTGTTTTTTGGTAGATTGTCTACTAAATTTGTCTAAACAGTTTTCCTCTCAAAGGTACTGCTTCAAGGATATCGTCAAAAGTATGTGCTTCTTAGTAAAATGAGTTGATAACGTCAAACAAAATTTAATAACGTTTATATAGAAAACTACAACTCCAATCAAAAAAATCTTCAAATAAAAGTTGTTTTTTGGTAGATTGTCTACTAAATTTGTCTAAACAGTTTTCCTCTCAAAGGTACTGCTTCAAGGATATCGTCAAAAGTATGTGCTTCTTAGTAAAATGAGTTGATAACGTCAAACAAAATTTAATAACGTTTATATAGAAAACTACAACTCCAATCAAAAAAATCTTCAAATAAAAGTTGTTTTTTGGTAGATTGTCTACTAAATTTGTCTAAACAGTTTTCCTCTCAAAGGTACTGCTTCAAGGATATCGTCAAAAGTATGTGCTTCTTAGTAAAATGAGTTGATAACGTCAAACAAAATTTAATAACGTTTATATAGAAAACTACAACTCCAATCAAAAAAATCTTCAAATAAAAGTTGTTTTTTGGTAGATTGTCTACTAAATTTGTCTAAACAGTTTTCCTCTCAAAGGTACTGCTTCAAGGATATCGTCAAAAGTATGTGCTTCTTAGTAAAATGAGTTGATAACGTCAAACAAAATTTAATAACGTTTATATAGAAAACTACAACTCCAATCAAAAAAATCTTCAAATAAAAGTTGTTTTTTGGTAGATTGTCTACTAAATTTGTCTAAACAGTTTTCCTCTCAAAGGTACTGCTTCAAGGATATCGTCAAAAGTATGTGCTTCTTAGTAAAATGAGTTGATAACGTCAAACAAAATTTAATAACGTTTATATAGAAAACTACAACTCCAATCAAAAAAATCTTCAAATAAAAGTTGTTTTTTGGTAGATTGTCTACTAAATTTGTCTAAACAGTTTTCCTCTCAAAGGTACTGCTTCAAGGATATCGTCAAAAGTATGTGCTTCTTAGTAAAATGAGTTGATAACGTCAAACAAAATTTAATAACGTTTATATAGAAAACTACAACTCCAATCAAAAAAATCTTCAAATAAAAGTTGTTTTTTGGTAGATTGTCTACTAAATTTGTCTAAACAGTTTTCCTCTCAAAGGTACTGCTTCAAGGATATCGTCAAAAGTATGTGCTTCTTAGTAAAATGAGTTGATAACGTCAAACAAAATTTAATAACGTTTATATAGAAAACTACAACTCCAATCAAAAAAATCTTCAAATAAAAGTTGTTTTTTGGTAGATTGTCTACTAAATTTGTCTAAACAGTTTTCCTCTCAAAGGTACTGCTTCAAGGATATCGTCAAAAGTATGTGCTTCTTAGTAAAATGAGTTGATAACGTCAAACAAAATTTAATAACGTTTATATAGAAAACTACAACTCCAATCAAAAAAATCTTCAAATAAAAGTTGTTTTTTGGTAGATTGTCTACTAAATTTGTCTAAACAGTTTTCCTCTCAAAGGTACTGCTTCAAGGATATCGTCAAAAGTATGTGCTTCTTAGTAAAATGAGTTGATAACGTCAAACAAAATTTAATAACGTTTATATAGAAAACTACAACTCCAATCAAAAAAATCTTCAAATAAAAGTTGTTTTTTGGTAGATTGTCTACTAAATTTGTCTAAACAGTTTTCCTCTCAAAGGTACTGCTTCAAGGATATCGTCAAAAGTATGTGCTTCTTAGTAAAATGAGTTGATAACGTCAAACAAAATTTAATAACGTTTATATAGAAAACTACAACTCCAATCAAAAAAATCTTCAAATAAAAGTTGTTTTTTGGTAGATTGTCTACTAAATTTGTCTAAACAGTTTTCCTCTCAAAGGTACTGCTTCAAGGATATCGTCAAAAGTATGTGCTTCTTAGTAAAATGAGTTGATAACGTCAAACAAAATTTAATAACGTTTATATAGAAAACTACAACTCCAATCAAAAAAATCTTCAAATAAAAGTTGTTTTTTGGTAGATTGTCTACTAAATTTGTCTAAACAGTTTTCCTCTCAAAGGTACTGCTTCAAGGATATCGTCAAAAGTATGTGCTTCTTAGTAAAATGAGTTGATAACGTCAAACAAAATTTAATAACGTTTATATAGAAAACTACAACTCCAATCAAAAAAATCTTCAAATAAAAGTTGTTTTTTGGTAGATTGTCTACTAAATTTGTCTAAACAGTTTTCCTCTCAAAGGTACTGCTTCAAGGATATCGTCAAAAGTATGTGCTTCTTAGTAAAATGAGTTGATAACGTCAAACAAAATTTAATAACGTTTATATAGAAAACTACAACTCCAATCAAAAAAATCTTCAAATAAAAGTTGTTTTTTGGTAGATTGTCTACTAAATTTGTCTAAACAGTTTTCCTCTCAAAGGTACTGCTTCAAGGATATCGTCAAAAGTATGTGCTTCTTAGTAAAATGAGTTGATAACGTCAAACAAAATTTAATAACGTTTATATAGAAAACTACAACTCCAATCAAAAAAATCTTCAAATAAAAGTTGTTTTTTGGTAGATTGTCTACTAAATTTGTCTAAACAGTTTTCCTCTCAAAGGTACTGCTTCAAGGATATCGTCAAAAGTATGTGCTTCTTAGTAAAATGAGTTGATAACGTCAAACAAAATTTAATAACGTTTATATAGAAAACTACAACTCCAATCAAAAAAATCTTCAAATAAAAGTTGTTTTTTGGTAGATTGTCTACTAAATTTGTCTAAACAGTTTTCCTCTCAAAGGTACTGCTTCAAGGATATCGTCAAAAGTATGTGCTTCTTAGTAAAATGAGTTGATAACGTCAAACAAAATTTAATAACGTTTATATAGAAAACTACAACTCCAATCAAAAAAATCTTCAAATAAAAGTTGTTTTTTGGTAGATTGTCTACTAAATTTGTCTAAACAGTTTTCCTCTCAAAGGTACTGCTTCAAGGATATCGTCAAAAGTATGTGCTTCTTAGTAAAATGAGTTGATAACGTCAAACAAAATTTAATAACGTTTATATAGAAAACTACAACTCCAATCAAAAAAATCTTCAAATAAAAGTTGTTTTTTGGTAGATTGTCTACTAAATTTGTCTAAACAGTTTTCCTCTCAAAGGTACTGCTTCAAGGATATCGTCAAAAGTATGTGCTTCTTAGTAAAATGAGTTGATAACGTCAAACAAAATTTAATAACGTTTATATAGAAAACTACAACTCCAATCAAAAAAATCTTCAAATAAAAGTTGTTTTTTGGTAGATTGTCTACTAAATTTGTCTGAACAGTTTTCCTCTCAAAGGTACTGCTTCAAGGATATCGTCAAAAGTATGTGCTTCTTAGTAAAATGAGTTGATAACGTCAAACAAAATTTAATAACGTTTATATAGAAAACTACAACTCCAATCAAAAAAATCTTCAAATAAAAGTTGTTTTTTGGTAGATTGTCTACTAAATTTGTCTAAACAGTTTTCCTCTCAAAGGTACTGCTTCAAGGATATCGTCAAAAGTATGTGCTTCTTAGTAAAATGAGTTGATAACGTCAAACAAAATTTAATAACGTTTATATAGAAAACTACAACTCCAATCAAAAAAATCTTCAAATAAAAGTTGTTTTTTGGTAGATTGTCTACTAAATTTGTCTAAACAGTTTTCCTCTCAAAGGTACTGCTTCAAGGATATCGTCAAAAGTATGTGCTTCTTAGTAAAATGAGTTGATAACGTCAAACAAAATTTAATAACGTTTATATAGAAAACTACAACTCCAATCAAAAAAATCTTCAAATAAAAGTTGTTTTTTGGTAGATTGTCTACTAAATTTGTCTAAACAGTTTTCCTCTCAAAGGTACTGCTTCAAGGATATCGTCAAAAGTATGTGCTTCTTAGTAAAATGAGTTGATAACGTCAAACAAAATTTAATAACGTTTATATAGAAAACTACAACTCCAATCAAAAAAATCTTCAAATAAAAGTTGTTTTTTGGTAGATTGTCTACTAAATTTGTCTAAACAGTTTTCCTCTCAAAGGTACTGCTTCAAGGATATCGTCAAAAGTATGTGCTTCTTAGTAAAATGAGTTGATAACGTCAAACAAAATTTAATAACGTTTATATAGAAAACTACAACTCCAATCAAAAAAATCTTCAAATAAAAGTTGTTTTTTGGTAGATTGTCTACTAAATTTGTCTAAACAGTTTTCCTCTCAAAGGTACTGCTTCAAGGATATCGTCAAAAGTATGTGCTTCTTAGTAAAATGAGTTGATAACGTCAAACAAAATTTAATAACGTTTATATAGAAAACTACAACTCCAATCAAAAAAATCTTCAAATAAAAGTTGTTTTTTGGTAGATTGTCTACTAAATTTGTCTAAACAGTTTTCCTCTCAAAGGTACTGCTTCAAGGATATCGTCAAAAGTATGTGCTTCTTAGTAAAATGAGTTGATAACGTCAAACAAAATTTAATAACGTTTATATAGAAAACTACAACTCCAATCAAAAAAATCTTCAAATAAAAGTTGTTTTTTGGTAGATTGTCTACTAAATTTGTCTAAACAGTTTTCCTCTCAAAGGTACTGCTTCAAGGATATCGTCAAAAGTATGTGCTTCTTAGTAAAATGAGTTGATAACGTCAAACAAAATTTAATAACGTTTATATAGAAAACTACAACTCCAATCAAAAAAATCTTCAAATAAAAGTTGTTTTTTGGTAGATTGTCTACTAAATTTGTCTAAACAGTTTTCCTCTCAAAGGTACTGCTTCAAGGATATCGTCAAAAGTATGTGCTTCTTAGTAAAATGAGTTGATAACGTCAAACAAAATTTAATAACGTTTATATAGAAAACTACAACTCCAATCAAAAAAATCTTCAAATAAAAGTTGTTTTTTGGTAGATTGTCTACTAAATTTGTCTAAACAGTTTTCCTCTCAAAGGTACTGCTTCAAGGATATCGTCAAAAGTATGTGCTTCTTAGTAAAATGAGTTGATAACGTCAAACAAAATTTAATAACGTTTATATAGAAAACTACAACTCCAATCAAAAAAATCTTCAAATAAAAGTTGTTTTTTGGTAGATTGTCTACTAAATTTGTCTAAACAGTTTTCCTCTCAAAGGTACTGCTTCAAGGATATCGTCAAAAGTATGTGCTTCTTAGTAAAATGAGTTGATAACGTCAAACAAAATTTAATAACGTTTATATAGAAAACTACAACTCCAATCAAAAAAATCTTCAAATAAAAGTTGTTTTTTGGTAGATTGTCTACTAAATTTGTCTAAACAGTTTTCCTCTCAAAGGTACTGCTTCAAGGATATCGTCAAAAGTATGTGCTTCTTAGTAAAATGAGTTGATAACGTCAAACAAAATTTAATAACGTTTATATAGAAAACTACAACTCCAATCAAAAAAATCTTCAAATAAAAGTTGTTTTTTGGTAGATTGTCTACTAAATTTGTCTAAACAGTTTTCCTCTCAAAGGTACTGCTTCAAGGATATCGTCAAAAGTATGTGCTTCTTAGTAAAATGAGTTGATAACGTCAAACAAAATTTAATAACGTTTATATAGAAAACTACAACTCCAATCAAAAAAATCTTCAAATAAAAGTTGTTTTTTGGTAGATTGTCTACTAAATTTGTCTAAACAGTTTTCCTCTCAAAGGTACTGCTTCAAGGATATCGTCAAAAGTATGTGCTTCTTAGTAAAATGAGTTGATAACGTCAAACAAAATTTAATAACGTTTATATAGAAAACTACAACTCCAATCAAAAAAATCTTCAAATAAAAGTTGTTCTTTGGTAGATTGTGTACTAAATTTGTTTGAACAGTTTTCCTCTCAAAGGTACTGCTTCAAAGATATCGTCAAAAGTATGTGCTTCTTAGTAAAATGAGTTGATAACGTCAAACAAAATTTAATAACGTTTATATAGAAAACTACAACTCCAATCAAAAAAATCTTCAAATAAAAGTTGTTCTTTGGTAGATTGTCTACTAAATTTGTCTGAACAATTTTCTTCTCAAAGGTACTGCTTCAAAGATATCGTCGAAAGTATGTGCTTCTTAGTAAAATGAGTTGATAACGTCAAACAAAATTTAATAACGTTTATATAGAAAACTACAACTCCAATCAAAAAAATCTTCAAATAAAAGTTGTTCTTTGGTAGATTGTCTACTAAATTTGTCTGAACAATTTTCTTCTCAAAGGTACTGCTTCAAAGATATCGTCGAAAGTATGTGCTTCTTAGTAAAATGAGTTGATAACGTGAAACAAAATTTAATACCGTTTATATAGAAAACTACAACTCCAATCAAAAAAATCTTCAAATAAAAGTTGTTTTTTGGTAGATTGTCTACTAATTTTGTCCAAACAGTTTTCCTCTCAAAGGTACTGCTTCAAGGATATCGTCAAAAGTATGTGCTTCTTAGTAAAATGAGTTGATAACGTCAAACAAAATTTAATAACGTTTATATAGAAAACTACAACTCCAATCAAAAAAATCTTCAAATAAAAGTTGTTCTTTGGTAGATTGTCTACTAAATTTGTCTGAACAATTTTCTTCTCAAAGGTACTGCTTCAAAGATATCGTCGAAAGTATGTGCTTCTTAGTAAAATGAGTTGATAACGTCAAACAAAATTTAATAACGTTTATATAGAAAACTACAACTCCAATCAAAAAAATCTTCAAATAAAAGTTGTTCTTTGGTAGATTGTCTACTAAATTTGTCTGAACAATTTTCTTCTCAAAGGTACTGCTTCAAAGATATCGTCGAAAGTATGTGCTTCTTAGTAAAATGAGTTGATAACGTGAAACAAAATTTAATACCGTTTATATAGAAAACTACAACTCCAATCAAAAAAATCTTCAAATAAAAGTTGTTTTTTGGTAGATTGTCTACTAATTTTGTCCAAACAGTTTTCCTCTCAAAGGTACTGCTTCAAGGATATCGTCAAAAGTATGTGCTTCTTAGTAAAATGAGTTGATAACGTCAAACAAAATTTAATAACGTTTATATAGAAAACTACAACTCCAATCAAAAAAATCTTCAAATAAAAGTTGTTCTTTGGTAGATTGTCTACTAAATTTGTCTGAACAATTTTCTTCTCAAAGGTACCACTTCCAAGATATCGTCACTCATTGATTACAACGAATGCTGACATCACCAAAGTTATATCAGAAACCGCAACCCCAATCAAAAAACTCTTCAAACCATAGCTAATTATCTACAATTTTTTTTTGTCACAGGTACCACTTCCAAAATATCACCTCCAACGTCAGCACGTCCATGCACCAAATCCCCAAACATGCCCTTATAAAACAGTTTGACTGGATCAAACGCAAAACCCCACGAATCCTGTACAATGGGCTTATGGCTCAAATTCCATAAGTCCACAATATGCTCCAGTAATAGATAATTGATTTTTGTAGGTTTATCTATGTGTTTATCCCTGCAATTATCATTATAATTATCGCGGGTATTATTTATTATTATTACTTACCTATCATCGTGTATGTTTTCATAACTTTTATTATTGGTGAAAACATATGACACCCTCAACGGCCACTTTTGGAAATTTGTCCTGTTTTGGATGGGGGATAGTTGGTTAAAGTAGTCAAATCCCGAAATGGACCATTGGCCAATGTCGTTAATTAAATAGTCATACGAATTGTTGTTTATTTTATACATTGACTTAAGTGTGTAATTATTATCGACAATAGTGATGTGACTGGTTATAGGACAGTAGAGTCCTTTATTCATCAGACTGGACAAATTACCAAAAATAACCCATTGCGAGGGATATTGCATTAACTTGTTGGTTAAAGCCTGTAACAAGAGTTTTATGGGGGTTTAACAATAGTTTGTAAACGTACATTTTCAATTAGACTGTTAAAAAAGGGGCAACTTTCATCAGTTAAAAAAATTCTATGGAAGTTGGCCAGTTTGTCATTTAATTTACCATGAGAGTGGACGTATTTGTTGCCCATAGTTAGCGTCTTGGTTAAAGTGGATAGATGTGCTGAAATTGTTTATTAGCAATTATTTATAAAACCGTAACTTCTATTAAAAAATTGTTCAAATAAGTGTTGTTCAATTATTTATTGTCTACAAAGTTTATCTAAACAATATTCCTCTCAGAAGTACTGCTTCAAAGATATCAGTAAAAGTCCACACTCGTCTGATCCAATTGAATTCACTTTTCAACTAAAACGTTTTAGTATCTCATAACATGAACCACTCATGTTCACCGTCAAAATTGACAGATCGCAGTGTTGCCAATTTGCAATACTCACCTTGTCTCCAACACAAATGTGTTTCAACAACAGATGTTTTTCCCATTTTTTCGAAATAATTTTTGAGAAATTCAACCTTATTATTGGCGGCAACATTTTCAAAAAGCCACATCAAAAAAATCGCACGTCCTAAATTCAAGACTGTCATTTTGAGTGTGGTTCCGTTTCTAACGTGACAATGACTGACTAATAAAAGTTTTACAAATTCCAGGCTATAATTTTGGAAGTTTTTGGGTCTATAATTAGGATTATTTATTTATTGTAGTTGTCATTGAATTGACCGATGTTGTTTCTCAAGAGTGGTGCTTATTTATGATTGATTTACAGAGATGGGGACCTATATATACAGGGTGACAATTTGAAAACTGGAAATTTCCATATCTTGGGAACGAAAAACTGAATCAAAAAACGCTCACAACAGATTCTATGAAACGAAGGAAGAACAAAGAAAAGCCTTCAAACCCACCCTTATCTGTAACCCCTAAGACAGGGTGAGATACAACCTTGAAATATTGAATAAATTTTTGAAGGCCCTTCGACCCTGACTACAACTGCCGAGTTTCAAGCCTCTGCTGTCAGTCCTGTTGATATAAGAGCTTGACAAAATCAATTTTTTTCATTTTATTTGATCCAATAAATAATCACCCTCTTGAGTTTACTTCTCTATTTTAAGGGGATATGATGAGGGATGCTATTACTCCAAAGAAGTATTTAAAAAAAAAATGAAAAAAATCCTCGTCAACAGGCCTGACTGATTTTGAAGATCTTCAGTCCCTCATCATATCCTCTCAGTATGAAGAAGTTTACTCTTGCGAGTAATTATTTATTGAAAAAAATAAAATGAAAAAAATAAAATTTTGACTAGCATTAATATCAACAGGAATGACAGCAGAGACTGGAAACTCGGCAGTTGTAATCACTGTCGAAAATCCTTCAAAATAAGGTATCACTCGACCCCCCCTTTCTATTAAATGACTTTTTAAATTACGAGTCGAGATGTTTATGGACGAGGCGACGAAGGAGCCGAGTCTGGAATTTCTAGACGAGTAGTTTAATGACATTTAACGGCTGTGTATCGTACATTATTTGGTTCCATACCGTGATAAATTTTTTTAATCGGTTCAAAGTACTTTTTTTCAAACCATTCACTTGGAGTGGCAGTCCGCCTCACATTCTTGAGATGGCGCCAGCCAAACCATGTCACCACTTGGGTAATAGATAGGTTAATTATATGTTACCAACATCTTATGTCAAGTCAAATCAATTAAAATCATGAGATGGCGCCAGCCAAACCATGCTACCAATGCAATTTCACAGTCTTTGATGATGCAAAATGTCATTTTTGGAGTAGTCAAGTATTTTTTTTTTTACAGTCTCTGATGATGTAAAGTGTCATTTACCGGACTGGTTTGATTCCGGTAAATGATACTTTACGGTACAGTATGAAATGAAGATATTTTAATGTTGATTTGCGGCCGTATGGTGAGATATATCGATTCGTACAAAAAGTACAATTTTTTGTCTAATCCTTCCCAATCTTTAAAACATATTTTTTTTGAGAAATCTGTCGAAGAAAAAAAATTAGAAAAATATTAAATTTAGATTTCAAGTAAAGCGTCCTCTAGGACCAAAGTAGTGAAACGTTTTTTTCACAAAACGTTACAAATAAACAAGCTGAAACACACCAAATTTAATTTCGATTCGATAAGAAATAGCCGGAATTTATTCAGTAACTGTTGAAGCGTTTGAACGAAATTTGATCACACCAAATGTGAGGACGATCTGCATTTTTTGACAAAGTAGTAACAGCTGAGCATGTCAAAATGACAGCTGGGCGCCATTTTGAATGAAAAATTCAAATGGAAAGGGGAGTAATACCTTATTTCGAAAGCCCTTTGACCCTGATTACAACTGCCGAGTTTCAAGCCTCTGCTATCATTTCTATTGATATGACAGCGTGTTATAGTATATTTCATTACCAGTACAGAAATGAGGATTTTTTCGTGCGCGCGTGACAAATTCTCATGACGAAGTGGTGCTCTTGACGAAATTGTGGGAGAACTCTCGGATTCTGATAGAATATTAAAAAATAAGATGACAAGTTCCCATAAATTTTTTTCCTAGCGTTAGGTTCACAATTTCGTCAAGATTACCACTTCGTCATGGCTTTTTTCGAGGTTTTGTTTAATAAAAATTGTTTTTTCTCGAAAATGGTTCATTTTATCGACAATGAACAAGAGTACCTTTTCTTTAGCTTAATGTTCAAGGTATCCAAATTTATTTTTTTTAACTCCTTATCATACAGGGTGTTGAAAATTTGAGCGTTAAAATGTACAATCTAGTCCGTCCCTGGTAAACTTAACAAGCTAATTATGTTTTAAGGGAAGTATTTTGAGAGGTCCTTACTACTGTTTATCATATTAAATTTTCATTGAATTATATTGAGTCGTTTAAAAGTTATTCAAGAAAAACCGATTTCCAGTGGGGTCCTTTAGGGGGCCGTATCTCCGTAGGGAGGGCCGCTAGGAAAAAAATTTATGGGAACTTGTCATCTTGTTTTTTAATGTTCTATCTGAATCCGAGAGATCTCCCACATTTTCCCGGACACCCTGTATAATCTTAGCTCTTGCGAGTAATTAATAATTACTGGGTCCTTCATTAGTGCGTCGGGCAATCCTAGCGTGGTTATTTACAAAAGTAGAAAAAAAAGTTTTATACAAAAGTTGTAGAATGTGACTTTATGCATATTTTAAAAATATTTTCAAACATACAGGGTGCGTCACAAAAGTATGGCACGAAAAAGTATGATTTTTTTAAATGGAACCCCCTGTATATTGATTGATATTTCAATTCTTTCTTCAATTTGGAACAAAAATTGTGATACAACTAATGTTCCTAAATTCAACCGTTATCGAGATATCGCGTTTTAAAAATGGCATTTTTGCAACTTTGACATGCTATAAAACTCAAACTATTCAAGTTAGAGAAAAATGGATTGCACATTCCTATCTTAACTTTTCAAGAGCTATTCAAGGAGATTAAATCCATTATTGTGAAAAAATGTCAAAATGTGCCGAAAAAAGTTGACAGTTGACGTTACCTTCTATCCAAATGACAGAAGAGCTCTTGAAAAGTTAAGATAGGAAAGTGCAAACCATTTTCCTCTAACTTGAATAGTTTGAGTTTTATAGCATGTCAAAGTTGCAAAAATGCCATTTTTAAAACGCGATATCTCGATAACGGTTGAATTTAGGAACATTAGTTGTGGCACAATTTTTGTTCCAAATTGAAAAAAGAATTGAAATATCAATTAATATACAGGGGGTTCCATTTAAAAAAATCATACTTTTTCGTGCCATACTTTTGTGACGCACCCTGTATGTTTGAAAATATTTTTAAAATATGCATAAAGTCACATTCTACAACTTTTGTATAAAACTTTTTTTTCTACTTTTGTAAATAACCACGCTAGGATTGCCCGACGCACTAATGAAGGACCCTGTATGTGACAAAAATGAAAAAAAATAAAATAAAATGGACACGCCGTCATATCAACACTGATGACAGCAGAGGTTTGAAACTCCGGTAGCTCTAATCAGGGTCAAGAATAAGGTTTCACTCGACCCCCCTTTCCATTCAAAATAACGCCAAGCTGTCATTTCCAGCTGTCACTACTATGTCAAAAAATGCAGAACGTCCTCATATTATGGTGTGTCCAAATTTCGTTTGGGGACCTTTCAGAGCCGCACTGTATGACTTACTACCATTATTTTATCACAAACAATTACAACCCTAAATTGTTTTTTCATAATTGATCGAACAATTTTTTTTTACAGCTCACACCACACAACCCAAGTTTTTTGTTTCACCTCTCCAATCCGAATGGGCTATTAGAACAAGGTCTCCACACGTATAGTGCATCTATTTAATTCTATTTGAATAAAATAGAGATTCAGTGCGACAGGATGTAAAGTCTAAGCCCGATGTATCTCCCACCCTTTAGAGAAGGAGGAATGTCAGTTTCTGATTGGATTGAGGCCACCGAAATAAAGACAAAACATATTTTTGAAAAGATATATTATAAATAAACGTAAAACTAAGTCGAATACAATAATTTGTTTATAGGAAAACAATCCAGCTTAAGTACCTATAAATAAAAATTAACAGTAACAAGCGAGTCGGTTGGGTTAGTAACGGATGAGCATAGCTATAACGCCTCAAAACGTCGGGAGAAACACTTTGAGGCCTCGAACATGTAAAAAAAAATTGGAGACTTGAAGTGCATCAAGTGGAGAGATCTCGACGCACAATCAAGTCTATTGCACAACCATATATAACATTAGTATAAAATATATATAAATCCGTAATATGTGCGTACTTCCCAATATACAAACAAGGTAAACCCAAGGCAAGTAACTCGTATGTACAAAAATGGAATGAGTTTGTAACTAAAAGCTAAATCGGGGGATTCCCCTCGTTAAACCGCAACGTTGGCGTTAGGTGATTGGTTATGGAGTTGACCAATGAGCATGCGTAGTCGTCTTCGGAATAGGGCACCAGAGAGGCGGCGCCGAGCATTAGCAGCATCAGCGCTTGGATTGGCACGGAGGCGCGAACTACGCGACCTAGAAAACGGTAACCTCGACGGAGCACGTTGGTGTTGATTTCATCCGAGTCAGTAGTACCACTGGAAATTAAATTTGTGTTGGGGTATGGCAATTACAGGGTCCGCCATAAAGTTGGGTGCATAAGGGACTTTTTTTTATTCTTTTTTTTTGCAATTCGCCTCAATCGTTAAAAAGTTATTCCGCTTTTTCTAAAAATTGATGCGTTTGCAACCATTGATTAAAGATACCACTGAGCACTTGAGATGCAAGAAAAAGTGCGATTTCAAACAATATCTAAACATATACAGGGGTTGCTATTTAAAAAAAAAACTATGTTGAAGACTGCTTTGCATCCGGTATATTGAAAAACATTTTCACAAAATGCTCTGGGGCATGCTCTGTATTCAAGTTTGCTCATTTCAACGGCTCATCTTTAACGGTTTGGGCCATAACTCATGTTTCCGTGGCAACAAAACAAACAATAACCTATTTTGACCAAAATGCAAACATGTCACTTTCTACTCACTTTCACACTTAAATTTATATTCAATTATCTCATAAAAAAACGATTTCCTTCATTTGTTGGATAAAACATTGTATGCCACTCGTGCATTATGTGGAAGATAACGCACGAGTGGCATACAATGTTTTGTCCAACAAATGGAGGAAATTGTTTTTTTTTATGAGGTAATAATTATTAAATATGAGTTTCAGTATCAGAGTTACTAGACAGTGACATGTTTACATTTTGGTCAAAATAGGTTATTGTTTGTTCGGTTGCCACGGAAGCGTGAGTTATAATCCATAATTCACTAGTGACTATTGAGTTATGGATGAATGAATTTCAAATTTGTCGATATCTCGTCAAATTAACTTATTTTTCTGGCACCTAAAAAGAGTTAGAAATTTTCGCTAAACTGATGATCTCAGGACATGTATCAAAATTGATTTTTTGGTTATCGAACATGCAACACGCAACAATAACAAAAAAAAACCCTATGTACCCAACTTTATGGCGGACACTGTAATACGAGATACGGTATTAAAAATATACAGGGTGTAATCTTTCTGAGAAAATAAAGAAGGTGTCTTTATTTTAAGATGAAAATGCGTAATAAAAATATTTTGTAGTTTTCGATGTACAGGGTGTTCACGTATATTTTGGCCAATAGCTATGTCCGTTAATATTAACCCTAGAGCATGGTTCAAATGGGCAAAGTTGTAGTACTTTTCCGGAATTATCAGAAAAAACCATTGAACATCAGAAGTCGAAAACATTGAGGCTTCCTTTCTTTTTTTAAATGGGACACCCTATATATTATCCCTTTAGAGAATTCTTCCCTGATTTCAAATATATAAGGGTTGAGGGTGTTATCTTTAACGGTTATAAAGATATTATTTTTTTTCCATACATGAAATAGTTAACTCTACTAATCAACACCCTCTGTCCAATTTATTATCATTATTCCTTGGATAGAATTTTTTTTATATCTTTATAACCGTCAGAGATAACACCCTCAACCCTTATATATGTGAAATCAGGGAAGAATTCTCTATCGAACTAAGGGATAATATATAGGGTGTCCCATTAAAAAAAAGATGGGAATCTCATTTTTTTTTTATTTCTGATGCTCAATTGTTTTTTCTGAAAACAAATTCTGATAATTCAGAACCCCAAATGGTATGATAGATTTATTTGATATAGCTTCGACTCAAAATTTAACGTATAATCCGAAAATGAAATAGAATACAGGGTGTCTTATTTGAAATTTTTAGCTTGAGTGTTGCTTTTGGGACACCCTGTAAAAATATTATGGCCCAATTTAAACAATTCAATCCCAACCACTTTCGTATTACACTTTTTTTTCTGCACCTTGTGTAAAATGAGTTGGAGGAAGGTCAAAATATTGGATTCTCCTCCATTTAAAATTTCAAAGTTGGGTGCTGCGGACCGCTTTTAGGACACCCTGTATAAATCATACTGCTTTATTAAAAAAAAAAATAGTATAAACCAAACAACTTTTGTATGTACACCTTGTATAGAATGAGTTAGAGGGGAGGTCAATATATAGTGAATCACCCTGTACAAAATGCAAGGTCACAATGTAGATTGCCTAGTAAAATCTGGGGCTATACTATTTCACAGGGTGTAATAAATTAAAATACAGTCCATTAGTATCTTGAAAACGGTAAGATATACAGCAAAGTTCAAATTATAGCAAAGTTGAGTATTTTGGTACTCAATAAAACTTCCGTTGGGAAATCCGAATATTTCCGGAGATATCCGGAAAAAAACGAAACTTTGTGTTTTCCTAGGTTTATAAGAAGAAATATTTTGAAATGAGTATTACATCTCCATAGTCACTGATAACGCCATCATATAAATTGATGATGTTTGGGAACGAAACGTTTGATCAAAAATCAGATTACGTCATCTTTTAGAGGAGAAAAATACAATATAAATGTGAAGTCTTTTTCCGAACTACAACTTTTTGAAACAATCCAAATGACGCAAAAAACAAACTAAAGTGACGACAAAATAAAATACATAATATAAGAAACACTTGAAAAAAATGTTTTTTTTTGTTTTTTTTTTGGTTTCGTCTTCTTCAGCATCTTTTTTACAATTTCTTAGGAAAAATGTAGTTTCAAACTAGGGTCAACACATTTTATTTTTTTTCTTACCAAAAATATATTCACTTTTTGAAAGTTTATACTCTCCAAACTCAAGAATGCGGTAGCAGGTGTTCGGATTATCGAGGTTGTACTGTATTGGCTCAGAAATAGAGATTTCAAAAATAATTTTTATTTTTAAAGGAAGCAGTGGCGTACAAGTTTTTTCTCCAAAAATATTGAATGCAAAACCCGTACGGACGCCTCTGATGAAAATAATAAAAGTATACAGTAGTCGAAACAAAAATGAAAATTAAAATTTATCAAGCGTAGAATGAAATTGTCCGTCTACATGAAAAGGCTAGAAAAAAAAAGTCGATGATGGTTTCTCGAATACGAAACGTAATTCTGTAGAGAGAAAAAGTGGCTATGTAGATGGTACATATACAGGGTGTTTCAGAATAACATGCTAATAATAAAGGGGGTGATTCTTGGGCTCATTTTAAGAAAAAAAATTCATATGAACGTATGTCCTGAACGACTTAACTTTTGAGATACAGGGTGTCAAAGTTTTAAAAAATAGATACTTTTTTTACAATAACTTTGTCATTACTGTAGATATCTTTATGAAATTTGAGTCATGTATTTTAGGTATCAATACTCATTCTTTGATGCACCAACAATTTAATTATTCTGACCAGTGCCGTCCATGCGGGTTTTGGTTTGCATATTTTTTGGGAAAAAAGTTAAGGCGTTTAGGACATACGTTCATATGAATTTTTTTTCTTAAAATGAGCCCAAGAATCACCCCCTTTATTATTAGCATGTTATTCTGAAACACCCTGTATATTTCGAAATATATTTTTTTTTCATTGACCTAGGAAAACATGAACCATTTAAAAAAAAAACGGTTTTTTACGGATATCTTTGGAAATATTCGGATTTTTTCGGATTTTCCCAACGGTATTTAATTGAGTACCAAAATGCGCAACTTTCAAGGTCGGTTAAGGTCATAAAAATCCAGGACCGTATTTAAAAAAACAAAGTTGATGATGGTTTTTCAAAAACGAGACGTCGTACGGAAAATCTCTCAACGCTGTTTTGTAGAGCTTGAAAAGTGGCCATGAGAAAGTATCTTTTGATTTTCCATATCTCTTTAAACAACTTCTGAAAAAAAAAATCAAATCGGCAAGTTTCGTTTTTTCAAGCATATCTCCGAAACTACTCGGAATTTTAAAACTTTCTAAACGACATATTGTCAGGATTGAAAATGCGAAACTTTTCTCTGATTTAACCATCTTCGTATCTCTTACGGTTTCCAAGATACCCATGATAAACATCCTTATCTTAGACACACCGTATACCTCCGTTTCCAAGAATTGTAACACCCTGTATGAAAGTATTACCCCGGATTTTTCCAGGCAACCCATTTGCAATATATTCTTGAAAAAATTATCTAACATATAGTCTTTTCAGCAATAAAAAACAGATAAGAGTATACAGGGTGTTCTAAATTGTGCATTCTAGAGGGTAAATTGATGAAAACTTTTCATATTTTTGGACAAGCGGGATATTTCTAATACCGTATCTGAGACAATAGTTTGATGTGCAAACAAAAAGCTCTGAACAAACAAATAAAAATATATTTACTTGTGATCGGTGTCTGGCAGTGCACTGGTCGCCTCCTGGTCCGCTCGCACATCAAGCTGTCCAAAAGAATACGTGAAAAACTTGTGCCTCAACTCATGCATTACAAAATCTACACCTTACAAAATAACACATCTGCGTCCACTTACATCATAGCCCAAAGGCCTACTAGCGATAAGTCCAATTTCATTGGGATCCCGGCCCAAGACCGCGCCCAATTTCAAAGTGTACACCACAGTCAGTCTTATAAGCGATTGCAACGTCAGTCGCAATTCTGTCAGTCTCTGACAAATCAGAGTCGAGCCTTCGGGCGCGTCATCTTCGCGCAGCAGCTGATTGGCTGCCTCTTGCAAGCTGAGCACGCGCGGTTCGCACCGTTCGAGTTCGGCGCGCAATTCGATGAAGTTTTGGAATTTTGTTTCGATGACAGCACGGTTTGCTGTCAAATCGATGGGCTCGGACGATTTGATTTTGCGCTCGTTCTTGGCCAGCCACGTGCACAGCTCGGATATTATGGCGTGGAATTGTTGATTCTGCAACCATTTCATTGGTGATTGTTCATATTTTGGTTAATGTTGGTTCATGAACATTCAGAATCTGATACTAAGAAATGCGAAAATTTTAGTTTTACAAGGTGATTTGGATATAATTACTCCCTTAAATTTTGAGATATCAACTTCAAATGTGGTCCTCAATTGTCTCAGTGTAACTACTTCACAATCATTAAACTTGAAATCCCCAATTTATGTCTATACAGGGTGATCAAGACATAAATGATAATCATTGTTCTAAGACAATTTTCAAAAAACCATGACTCCCTTGAATTTTGAGATATCAGCTTAAAATTTGGACCTCACTTGTCTCAGTGTAACTAAGTCATATTCATTGAACTATAGACATCCGACAACACAGCAATTTTTAGTTATACATGGTGATTTATAGATTGATTACAGTTTTCCTAAAAAAATCTTCAAAAAATCATAACTCCCTTAAATTTTGAGATATTAGATCAGCGTCAAACTACTTCACAATCATTAAACTAAAAATCCCCAAATTATGTCAATACGGGGTGATTGATGAAAAAAAATCATAACTCCCTTGAATTATGAGATATCAGCTTCAAATGTGGTCCTCAATTGTCTCAGTGTAACTACTTCACAATCATTAAACTTGAAATCCCCAATTTATGTCTATACTGTGTGATTAAGATATAAATGATAATGATTGTTCTAAGACAATTTTCAAAAAACCATAACTCCCTTAAAATTTTAGATATCAGCTTAAAATTTGGATCTCAATTGTCTCAGTGTAACTAAATCATACTCATTGAACTAGACATCCGATAACACAGCAATTTTTAGTTATACAGAGTGATTTATAGATTGATTACAATTTTTCCAAATAAATCTTCAAAAAATCATAACTCCCTTAAATTTTGAGATATCAGATCAGCTTCAAATTACTTCACAATCATTAAACTAAAAATCCCCAATTTATGTCAATACAGGGTTAATTTTGAGATATCAGCTTCAAATTTGGACTTCATTAGGTATACTTAGTTCAATCACACTCATTAAACTTCACAATCGAATCACATCAGATTTCAAATATACAGGGTGATTCATAGACTGACGACAATTTTCCCAAGACAATTACTGTTTTCAAAAACAAAAAATCATAACTTCCTCTAACGATGATAATGATGATATCAGCTTCAAATTTGGAAGTCACCAGTGAGTTTTCCATTTCAAGAAAATAAGTGTTTTCTTGAAATGGAAAACTCACTGGATTTTGTAGTTGTGTGGAAAATTTGCACATCAATTTTTCAAAGAAGATTTTCTCGAAATTTTTCCGGATCAACTTTTATATTTTTTGGTTTATTTCCAAGGAGAAACGTCTGAAAAATTCACTGGTGCAAAAATCAAAATGGTTTCTCTTGTAGTTTTGGAGTTATGATTTTTTAATTACGGATTTTGTAATTGTGTAGAAAATTTGCACATTAATTTTTCAATGAAGATTTTCTCGAAATTTTTTCAAATCAACTTTCATATTTTTTGGCTCATTTCTACGGAAAAATGTCTGAAAAATCCATTGGTGCAATAATCAGAATCGTATCTCTTCTAGTTTTGGAGTTATGAATTTTTAATTACGGATTTTGTAGTTGTGTAGAAAATTTGCACATCAATTTTTCAAAGACGATTTTCTCGAAATTTTTTCAAATCAACTTTCATATTTTTTGGCTCATTTCTATGGAAATATGTCTGAAAAATTCACTGGTGCAATAATCAGAATCGTATCTCTTCTAGTTTTGGAGTTATGAATTTTTAATTACGGATTTTGTAGTTGTGTAGAAAATTTGCACATCAATTTTTCAAAGACGATTTTCTCGAAATTTTTTCAAATCAACTTTCATATTTTTTGGCTCATTTCTATGGAAATATGTCTGAAAAATTCACTGGTGCAATAATCAGAATCGTATCTCTTCTAGTTTTGGAGTTATGAATTTTTAATTACGGATTTTGTAGTTGTGTAGAAAATTTGCACATCAATTTTTCAAAGACGATTTTCTCGAAATTTTTTCAAATCAACTTTCATATTTTTTGGCTCATTTCTATGGAAATATGTCTGAAAAATTCACTGGTGCAATAATCAGAATCGTATCTCTTCTAGTTTTGGAGTTATGAATTTTTAATTACGGATTTTGTAGTTGTGTAGAAAATTTGCACATCAATTTTTCAAAGACGATTTTCTCGAAATTTTTTCAAATCAACTTTCATATTTTTTCGCTCATTTCTATGAAAAATTGTCTGAAAAATCCATTGGTGCAATAATCAGAATCGTATCTCTTGTAGTTTTGGAGTTATGAATTTTTAATTACGGATTTTGTGGTTGTGTAGAAAATTTGCACATTAATTTTTCAAAGACGATTTTCTCGAATTTTTTTCAAATCAACTTTCATATTTTTTGGCTTATTTCTATGGAAAAATGTCTGAAAAATTCACTGGTGCAATAATCAGAATCTTATCTCTTGTAGTTTTGGAGTTATGAATTTTTAATTACGGATTTTGTAGTTGTGTAGAAAATTTGCACATTAATTTTTCAAAGACGATTTTCTCGAATTTTTTTCAAATCAACTTTCATATTTTTTGGCTTATTTCTATGGAAAAATGTCTGAAAAATTCACTGGTGCAATAATCAGAATCGTATCTCTTGTAGTTTTGGAGTTATGAATTTTTAATTACGGATTTTGTAGTTGTGTAGAAAATTTGCACATTAATTTTTCAATGACGATTTTCTCGAAATTTTTTCAAATCAACTTTCATATTTTTTGGCTCATTTCTATGGAAAAATGTCTGAAAAATTCACTGGTGCAATAATCAGAATCGTATCTCTTGTAGTTTTGGAGTTATGAGTTTTTAATTACAGATATTGTAGTTGTGTAGACAATTAGCACAATAATTTATCAAAGACGATTTAAAAAAAATGAAAAAAAAAGGGTCTAATATTTTTGATAATAATATACATGGTGTTTAAAAAACATTGCGCGGAAATGAAAGAAGTGATTTCTGAGGTCATTCTAAGAAAAAAAAGTTCCAATAAACATAGGTTTGAAAACGCATCGTTTCTATGATACAGGGTGGAAAAGTTTTTTTTTAATAATTTTTTTTTTTAATAGTAAATCTTGATCGATTTGTCTGAAATTTTGCAGCGTTTTCATAAGTAATAAGGGGCTAATTTTGACCCTTATAGATAAAAAATCATCGTTGAGGCGGCAAGATGACATCAATTAAAAAAAAGATTTATTATTCTAGTCAAAAATATACAGGAAGTCCCACTTAAAAAATACCATGTCGTGTGAAATTGTTAGGTTTTCAATTAATTTTTGCATTTCTTAGTATGTATCTGAATGTCCATAAAAAACTGAGATATCCAATAAGTAAAATATAGATATAATCACCATGTACATAACCTAGAAATAAATCAACTTACGTCCATAAGAGCACGTTGTAGCTGCACCTGCCAACTAGTGGCAAGTCGGCAAATTCCCTCCCACCGTTTATTGTCCTTTTCCAGTCGCTGCCTCAACTCCTCCGCCCGGTCAGTGTCCTCCGTGTGGTCAGCCAAGTGCGTGCCAACAATGTTCAAGCTGCGCACGATGCTCTTATGGCTGTCCAAGTCCAATAAAAACTCGTGGTGGTCTTGGATTATATCCTCCAATTGTTCGATGTTAGCAGGAGGCGTCCTGCGGGCTTTTTGAGTGCCCTCAGCCACTTGCAGCCACTTTTCCAGACGCCAAAGGTCGTTGTCCAGTTGCGCCCAATTGCGTTTTGTGCACAGGGGACACAGAAGACGACCGGCTTCGCTGAAATTTCGGTATTTTTGGATTTGCTATTTTTAGCCTCCATGTACAAGATTTATCAGATTTTGAGTTATTTACTCAATTTGTTGATTAGGTACCACGATTTTTGAGTGATTCTAATCAAAATTCCCTCACAGAAGGGCATATTCACCATCAAAAAATAAAAAAATGCTCATACAGGGTGTTACTTAATGATAGGCCTTACTTCCAAATAAGCATTTTTGAACCAAATTCAAGTAGAAAAGGTCCTAAATAGTCTGGTACTCGAGATACAGAGTGTTGAAGGATTAGAAAAAAAAACACCAACTATATGATAATAATTACGAGTTCCAGTGGCATCCAGACGGACAGTTTCACGAATAAAATTGACACAAAATCGTGCGCCACTTCCGAACAAATGTAGCAAAGTGATTCCATTGCTTGATACCCTCTGTCGCCAAATTGTAATAATTTCGTGTTTTTGGAAGATTTGACGAAAAAATTAACTAGATTCGAATTCCTTCACCCAAAAAACCATAAAAACGATATGTCACTCGCCATTTTCTTTTTCAACCTCATTTCCTCCTCTTTACCTCCTCCGGAGGTCAAATGAAGTTCAACAGTTACCAGTACGTGCGACTACTCGTTTTCGAGGTTTTTAGGCATAAGGAATCCAAATTTGGTGTTATTTTTGTCATAGTCTCATCAGTTTCCTAGATAGCTAGAGGATTTTGCTTGTGATTGAAGTAAGGAGAAAATTAATGCTAGATTCGAATTCCTTGACCCAAAAAACCCTGAAAACGATATGTCACTCGCCATTTTCCTTTTCAACCTCATTTCCTCCTCTTTACCTCCTCCGGAGGTAAAATGAAGTTCAACAGTTACCAGTACATGCGACTACTCGTTTTCGAGGTTTTTAGGCATAAGGAATCCAAATTTGGTGTTATTTTTGCCATAGCCTCATCAGTTTCCTAGATAGCTAGAGAATTTTGCTTGTGATTGAAGTTAGGAGAAAATTAATGCTAGATTCGAATTCCTTGACCCAAAAAACCATGAAAACGATATGTCACTCGCCATTTTCCTTTGCAACCTCATTTCCTCCTCTTTACCTCCTCCGGAAGTAAAATGAAGTTCAATGGTCACCAGTACGTGCGACTACTCATTTTCGAGGTTATTAGGCATAAGGAATCCAAATTTGGTGTTATTTTTGTCATAGCCTCATCAGTTTCCTAGATAGCTAGAGAATTTTGCTTGTGATTGAAGTTAGGAGAAAATTAATGCTAGATTCGAATTCCTTGACTCAAAAAACCATGAAAACGATATGTCACTCGCCATTTTCCTTTGCAACCTCATTTCCTCCTCTTTACCTCCTCCGGAAGTAAAATGAAGTTCAATGGTCACCACTACGTGCGACTACTCGTTTTCGAGGTTATTAGGCATAAGGAATCCAAATTTGGTGTTATTTTTGTCATAGCCTCATCAGTTTCCTAGATGGCTAGAAAATTTTGCGTGTTATTGAAGTTAGGAGAGAATTAATGCTAGATTCGAATTCCTTGACTCAAAAAACCATCATTTCCTCCTCTTTTACCTCTTTCGGGGGTAAATTGAGGTTCCAAAATCATCGATTCGTGCGACACCTCGTTTTTTGTTTTTTTTTTCAGATAGAGCAGCTGACAATTCAATTTTTTTGTCTCTAGATATTTTTTCGTATCTGTGTTCGTTTTCGGGGAAATAAATTAAAACCGCTTCATTGCATGTTGAAAAATTGTTAAAATAAAGTGATTTTTTTTTCTCGAAAACCAAAAAAAGCTACGAAAAATTAACGAGAGACAAAAAAAATATATTTTCAGCTACTTTATCTGAAAAAAAAAAAAAAAAATTTCCAAAAAAAGTCAATGGCGCACACTTTTTTGTTAATTTTATTCGTGAATCTGACCCTCGGTACTCCACTGGAATTGATAATTACTATCTTTTTAGATTTTATATTTTTTTTTAAATAAAGCAATCCAAAATGTTGTTTTTTTGTCTTTTTGCTTTTTTATGTATGTAGCTGTGTTTTCAAGATAAAAATTTAAAACGGTTTCCTTAGAAGTACACATTGCCTAGATAAACGGTTTTTAATTTTTATCTTGAAAACAAAGCTAGATACAGAAAAAACTGACAAGGCAAAAAAAACAACATTTTCAATTGCTTTATCTTAAAAAAATTATAAAATCCACCAGAAAACAGTGGCGTACCATAACTTTACCTATAAATATCAATTAGATGACCCTCCCGAACGCCACTAGAATGAATTAATTTAACTTAATCATAAAAAAAATACTCTTATGACGATAGATAATCGTGCAAAATTTTGTAAATTTCAAATAAATTCATGATTTATTGGCCAGAAAAAAGAGTGAGTTTTATCAAAATTTCCTCATATTTGGGGCAAAAAAATGCCAACTTTTGAGTTAATTTCTACTTAATTTATTTTAAATAAATAAAATCAATAACTCCCCCAATTTTGATCAACATTTCATATTTTTTTCGTCAATCAAAGGAGCAACAATTTTTTTGTTAGAGTATCAGAAAACAACAAAGATACTTACTGTTGACATAGCAAACTATAAGCATCAGTCACAGAGCTTCTAGTGAAGAAAAAACCACCAGTTAGTAGAGAAACCACACCTCAACCTAGTTAACCAAGCACTCACCTCAACTCCCTCAACTTCAGCTCCTTATCCTTGGCCTTGACCAGTAATTCATTGAACCGCTCCACCAATTCGTGCACTACACTAGTACACGCATCCTCACTAGAGGCGCCACACTCGTTGACCAGCAAGTCGTGCAGGTGACGAATCAGCTCGTTACTAGCCTGACATTTGGCTGACAGCTTGGCGATTTTTTTGCCGCTAGTGGGCAGCTCTTGTTGCGGGATATTCTTGTTAATAAAACCTTCAAGCTCGGTAAGGTTTGCTTTGGCTTCTAAGATGGCGGCATCTAGTTCGACCGCGTAGGCGTCCTTGGCGCTGATTGACGTCATACGTTGTAGCTGAGGCGGCAGCGTGTTCACTTGCACAGACCTGTCTTGTTCGAACTTCAACGTTTCCACCTGAACACTTTCGTCCACTTGAAGCTTCAACGTTTTCATCCGCTCTTGAATATCACGAGATAATTGTTGATATTCATCTATCATTTTTTGAATTTCTTTTATTTCCTCGGCAGTGGACTTTTGCATTATCCTCAATCCTAGTTTATCAGCTGACTCTAGAATGGGGGTTTGTTGGGCTAGCTTCACTTCTAATTGTTCCAAGCTTTGCAGTTTATTTGAGTCTAAATGTTGCAGCTCGGTGAGTAGTCCGTCTATTCGA